>CM042016.1:84448381-84940881 GCA_023525715.1 Cichorium intybus | reverse complement strand
TGAAATCCCAGTTGGCTAGGGGTCAATTACGATTTTGATAACTTGTCCCTATCTTGCTACAATTTTGATGACATGTTCTATGTAATATTAACAAAAACTTTTTTCTCCATTTTTGGGTTTGAAAAAACCGCAGCCACCTGTGAGACTCTCTATAGCCAGCTGCGAGACTCTTTTTAGCCAGCTGTGATTTTGTAAATCATTTATATTTTATTTATTATTCTTTATAATCTTTAAGGGTAGCATGGTACAGGTTGCAGGCTCTACGGTACTATTTCACTGCGAAAAGTATAAGTTTGAATTCGAATAATAGTAGTTGGACTCTGAAAAGTGGAAGTTTGACTGCATAGTACACTACAATATTTTGTTTAAAAAATAAAGTTTTATAATTCTTAAAGAGAAATATAAAATGTTATAGTCATTTGAGTGGAATATCTACTTTAGAAATTATTAGCTTTTGGTATTTGAAAAAAAAAGTTGAGATGAGTTCCTAATCTAACAAGTTATTCATTGTTGTTTGCACCGATTGGGGGCGGGAGATTATTGAAGATCAACTAAAATATGTTAGAACGTTTGTAAAGAACTACGGTTTACAATTTTCGAATTGGATAAATTATTTCGATTTATTAAATTTGATGAAAAGAAATACAGGCTTGATTGATAAATCAGACATTAGTTTGTCTTTCCAACATTCATAAATGTTTTATGTCATTAATGTAGATGATGAAGTGGATGTTTTTGTATTTGTATGTTGTTGAAGGTGATGGAGATATCAGATATCCAGAAAGGGAAAGCCTCCAATAAGAACATATCTAGCGGGCTAGGAAGCAATAATGTTACACGTAATTACATTTATCTTTTTGTACCTCAATATCATAGCCATGCAAAATATTGTAGTATTCTTGAAAACATAGTCCAAGAACTGATTCATTATTCAGATACGAATGTGCAAGCATTGGTTCAATATGTTGGTACATATGAATTAAGGACCGTTCCAGAAAGCAACCCTCTTCCTAACGATGATAACACTCCGAAAACCAACCCTCTTTTGAACGATGCAAAATTAGCACCTTATGGGGAACCAACAAATGTTGGTTTAGGTGTATCCGACACTGGAGCAACTAACAATGATAACGAATGGGATGATGACTATAAAAATACATATAGGAACATGTTATTTTATGGTATGGCCTTGTGATGTCACACCCCGCTAAAGCGAAAACACAGGATACGATAGTACAAAGGGATCTCATAGTAAAAGTTAAAGACAACACCAACCATAGTATTATAAAGCATTACAATTTACAATAAGTTTTGAATAATTGTTAAAGAAATTACAATACATTCGAAAAACAACACATGCGTAATGCTTCTACAAGTGGTGTGTCTATAGATGCCACTTACTAGATGATTCCTAAAAAAACATGTAAAATGAGGGTCAACTGGGAAATAGTTTGTGAGTTCACATGTTTATAATATAACATTGTTTTAAAATCATGAAAATCTGAATATTGATAAAAGTTTCCATAAATAGAAGTTCCTTGCTAACATGAGTAATAAAATCCGTTGTTAAAATGAGTATTTAAATTTCATATGTGCATAATGTTCAAGCAATGAGTTCATAACCAGACCTAACAACCGAGGGGTCCCCTATCGAGATCTACGTTTACCACTAACATAGATAGTATATGGTAAAATGCACTATGTGAAACAGGCAAGCAAGTGAGGAGTTATCTAGCTCGTAATAGCGCTATCCATAATGACCATCGACTCAAAGAGTTAATGGGTTGTGTGAAATGATTCCAGGGACTTAACCGCGATAAGGCCTCATTAATTAACATTAGCATACACATACATAAGATTTCAGCAAGCAACATTGATAAAATTTCAATTTAGATGCAACAATTATTTAAACAATATTGCATGGCATTTAGAAACATTTAAACCCTTTCTCCTCAAATTAGGGTTCCATTACACTCTAACATCCCGTAAAGACAATCGAATGTAACAACAGAAGACGAGAGTTTCTGAATTGAAGAACGGAGTTGAAGTCGACTGTAATTACAGAAGAACATGGCCTCAAGTTCATCTTCAAGTAAGTATTTGATTGTGGACCTTCATTACAAAGGCGTATTCTCACTAAATCCGTTAGTGTACTTGAACCGAGTTAAAATTTCAATCAGTGATGTTGATTTTGGTGGAATGTTTTATAAAGAGTTTGTTTCTTTTCTAAAAAAGTTGATTAAAGGGGAATGTGACAATGTGTTTCAACTCAGCGCAGAGAAGTTCTACACATTAATCAAGTTTCCTGGTTTTTTCAAAGCCCATATGGTTGTTCTCTTCAGCATTCGTCATGACTTTGAATATATAATTAGGCAACTTACCCGATAGTGGTTCGTCTATAGAATATTCAAGTTGACCTAGGCACACATCGCACATCAAGAAAAGGTTTAATAGCTAAACAAATAAAAAAATCCTCCTCTTCACAATGGCAAATAACATTTTCAAAGGAGGTCATTTTTTGTATCGGAGACTAACATGTTGACAACAACTTATATGGCACGAAATAATATGCAATTTCTTGCGTATTTGACTACGAAGTCTGGGTACCTAGACCGCAATATTTGTGTTTTATCAACTAGCCTATTACTCAATATTGAGTTTTCATGAATAGTGACATCACATTAGCATTACAATATTGAAATGACAAATCACCTTTAGATGCAGTTTTGCGTGTAGATATACCATGCTAGTTTACTTATAAACTCAAATTCATATTTGTCGTATAACTTATTGTTGGATTAGGTGTCTAATCCATGACTAATAATTAGTATTTACCTAATTAATAGTAGCATAGTCCATTTGGGTTGCCCTCAGAGCTGGAGGTTTGGTAGAAAGTTCAGTAGAGAGAAAGATTGATTTATTATATGATTAATAAATCAATAAAATTAAATATATAGTTTATTAATATATTAAAGTGATAATATATTAATTAGAAACTATATTAATTAATTAGGAATTAATTGGAATTAATTTGGTGATTAAACTAATTAATTAAAGGTGCAGGGACTAAAACTGTAATTATTCAATAGTTGAGTAAGTGACAGTTTGAGTGAGTGAAGTGGCCAGCGAAATATATATATGGAAATATATAAATTTCGATATATATATATATATATATATATATATATATATATATATATATATATATATATATATAAGAGATAATTATAGTTTGAATTATTAAGATAAAGGCTTAACTTAATTTGAATTCAAAAAGGCTTATCTCTTAAGGTTTATCTGCTCATCTAATGGAGGCTATAAATAGGGAGCCTCATAACCTCATAACCTGCGATTTACATACCTATTCTCTCTAAAAATTTCGTTCCTCCCTCCCCTAGCTTGGGTGTGATCTCATTTGAGGCAGGACACTTGTGCTGCTCAGCTTCCAAGAAAACCTAAAGGTTAGTTTTTTCTTATTTATTCTGCTAGTTATTTTTATTATGCCTTTAGGATTTTATTATATGTTTAATTAGAAGAAAACATAGATCCTTATAGGTTGCATGTGAACTTAGGGTTTTTAGTTCATAGATTTGTATAAAACCCTTCAGTGGTATCAAAGCATTTGGTTGTTTTCTTGTTGAACTGTTATAATTGTTTTCCTAAAAAATTAGGGTTTAAAAGCTTCTAAACCCTAATGTGATGATTTCCAATTTTTAGGGTTAGGGTTTTAGAAACCCTAGCCCCTCCCCCCATTATTTGCGATTTTGGCCAATTAGGGTTTTAGAAGGTTTTCTATTTTTGGTAACTTTAATTATTTAATTAAATGCATAACCTTAAACCCTTTGATTGCTAATTTTCGATTTTAGGGGGTTTAAGATAGGTTAAAATTAATTTAATTAATTTGTGATACCTATCTAAATTTAATTAATTGTTTAATTAAAAGATAATTAAGGATTTAATTTAATTTAAATTTAATAGCCTTAAATTTCGAAAAATTAAAGGATAAATCTATGAATATTTTAAAAGTCTAAAATATCCAAATTTAATAAATTATTTAATTAAAAGATAATTTAAAGGTTTAATTTAATTTTAAATTTAATAGTTTAAATTCCTATAAATTAAAGGATAAACCAAAAACATTTTAAAAGGTTTAAAATTCATCTTATATATATTATAATTAAAAGTTAATATTATATGTATAAGATTTAATGGTTAGTCAAATCAATAGTAGGCCTCATTCACGAAGCTGATCTATAAAGTAGGTATAAGGAGACTGCCTATAAAATGGCAGTCTAATGGGTGTCCACTCTCGCCCACCGCTCGCCTGATCAGTGGAGAGTCGTTAGCCGAACGGGTTTGATAGGATCAACTTAATCTCATTAAAATTATAATGATATTATTCAAAGTACTGGAACAACTTAATAAAACCCAAATCTAGTTACTTTAGGAAAAATATGAATTGGTGCTAATCCATGAAATTGCACATTGCACTTTATGAAACATTGGTGGAGCGTGTGTGGTTTACCGGCACACCAATAGGGGTTCATAAAGAGTTGCAATGGGTTTCTCGGGTGTTATCATTGTTGTTGGAGCGTGTGTGGTTTACCGGCACATCAATTAGAGATGATGATTAACCCGAGAGTACCAAGCTAATTTGCATGGTTATTCACATCCAGTTTGTGATCCTCGGCATCCCAGTCATAAACAGTGGAGCACATCCGAGATTAAACATGCCATTGAAAAGTTCAATGAATCTCAACAGATCTAGGAATTTCATTAGATGAAATTTATAAGTGTTTATCTACCTTAATGACCAATATGTTGTGATTACGGCATCCCTCTTCACACCATAGTTGAAGGGTTCCTATGCAATCAATGAACCCAAAAATACCTAAGGTTCACATGCAACCCTAATATTGATCTATGTTTTCTTCTATGAAGATTAGAACTAAGAACCTAAAGGAAACAATTCATTTCTAAAGATGAATTAAGAAAAACCAACCTTTGATCTTATGATCCTTTCAAACAACAGCAAAAGTATCCTGCCTCAAATGCAAGTCACACCCAAGGGATGGAAGAATCAGTCCAGCAGAGTAACACAGAGAGAGAGATGGCCTGAATATGAGGTGCCAGGGGGTTCCTTTTATAGCCTCCTAGGGTTACACCTGAAACCTTAAGGAGCCTCCAACTGGACAAGGCTTTTGACCACTTGGACCAGTCTTACCAAAACCCTAATTAGGGTTTCGCCAAACCCTGGAGGAGCCTCCAGGGTGGCGCCACTTTTGGTCCCTGGTTTTACCTGGCCAGTTATTCAACTATTGAATAAATGCCAAACCAGTCCCTGCACCTTTTAATTAATTAATTTAATCTCCAAATTAAATCCAATTAATTCTAGATTAAATCTCAATTAATTAATATAGTTTCTAATTAATATATTAACACTTAAATATATTAATAAACTATATACTTAATTTCTATTGATTTATTATACAATTAATAAATCAACTATTCTCTCTACTGAACTATATATCTATCCTCCATCTATGAGGGCAACCCAAATGGACTTTGCTTTTAATCATAAGATAAATACAATTATAAGTCATGGCTTAGACACCTAATCCAACAGTCTCCCACTTGCATAAGTCTATGACTTTAATTGTCCGAACTCTGATCCAGTCAGTTCTGTCCAAAGATAAATGATCTGATGATCCTCCGTCCAACAGGATATTTTCAGACTCAAGACATGGACTAACATCAATCTTGGTCTGACACTCTATTTCTCGATTTCTGATTTGCATATGACTTTAGAGACTACTAATTGAACACATCAATCAAGTCCCGGTTGGCCAACACTTTCAGTCAACTTCTAAATCATCGAAAGGCCTACAGATATCTGTTTCCCATCGGGTCATGGGACGGATAAGTTTCGACTCATATGTCCATAACTTTTGCGGGTTCAAATACATACAACAATGCGTTTTATAGCACCGAGTTACTGGCGCGATTTCGTATTGTCAATAAGCACTTGTATGACAAATAACAGATCATATCTCTCCACTTAAAGATCACCGGATATTATCGTCTTAACATTGCTCGTGATATAATCCATGAAGCAATCTGTTAAGCACGGGTTTATCCAATACTCAAATATCTATTTCTAAGTACTCATGAACGTCGCAGTAGACTTACTGCAATGTCTAACTCTTTAGACAGTCTGCAACCAATTCATGACAGTCTTAGTTCATACTTACTTCCTAACAGTATGATCGACTGTGGAGTTTTAAATAATCTAATTATTAAGGAAGTTAAACATGCAAATATAGAAACACAGAAATAAACAATTGACAAAGGCAGTAACAATACTCATTTATAAATCTCTATTATAAAATCACCGAGTCAATTACATTTACACTGTTACAAGTTTCTAATCTATCTAATTACTAAAACTAACATCATCCTTCAATCCAATGCTCCGAGCATGCTGATTGTGCTTGATCCTATTCAGAGCCTTAGTCAAAGGATCTGCAGGATTGTCCTCGGATGATACTCGCTTAACCAGTAAGTGCCCTTCTTCTACTTGATGTCGAATGTAGTGGTACTTTCTTTCGATATGCCTGGACTTTACATGGTCTCGCGGTTCCTTTGCCAAGGCGACCGCTCCTTCATTATCGCAGAAAAGTTCCACCGGCTCCTGAATGCTCGGGACAACTCCAAGATCCCCGATGAAATTCTTCAGCCAAGCCGCCTCCTTAGACTCTTCACTCGCTGCGATTTACTCTGATTCGCACGTTGAATCAGCCACCGTTTCCTGCTTGGAACTTTTCCAAGTGACCGCTCCACCGTTCAAAAGAAATACCCAGGCCGACTGGGACCGTCCACTGTCCCTATCTGTTTGGAAACTGGCATCTGTATATCCACTCACTTTTAACTCATCACTGCCACCAAGGACTAATACCATATTCTTTGTCCTTCGCAGTTACTTGAGTATGTTCTTGACTGCAATCCAATGTGCTTTTCCAGGATTACCCTGGTACCGACTAACCATGCTTAGTGCATAGGATACGTCGGGGCGAGTACTTGTCATAGCATACATGATCGACCCTACTGCCGAAGCATAAGGTACCCGACTCATTTCAGCCATTTCCTGATCGGTACTCAGACTTTGAGTCTTACTCAATTTAACACCACTTAGGATTGGTAACTCTCCCTTTTTGGAACTTTCCCTGTTAAACCTCTTTAACACCTTTTCCAAATATGTACACTGGCTTAGGCCTATCAATTTTCTCTTTCTATCTCTAAGTATTCTTATCCCGAGAATATAAGCAGCTTCCCCTAGGTCTTTCATGGCGAAACACTTCCCGATCCAAGCCTTAACATTCTGCAAGGTCGGAATGTCGTTTCCCATGAGCAGTATGTCATCAACATACAGCACCAGGAAAGTGACTATACTCCCACTAGCCTTGACATATACACAGGACTCATCTTCACTCCTAGAGAAGCCAAACTCTTTGACTTTCTCATGGAAGCAAAGATTCCAACTGCGAGATGCTTGCTTCAACCCGTAGATTGATCTTTCAAGCTTACATACTTTATCAGGGTGCTTAGTGTCTACAAAACCTTCTGGCTGACTCATGTAAACATGTTCAGTCAGTTTCCCATTAAGGAAAGCGGTTTTGACATCCATCTGCCAGATTTCATAATCATGAAACGCAGCTATGACAAGCATTATCCTGATTGACTTAATCTTGGCTACTGGTGAGAAGGTTTCATCATAGTCAACCCCCGGGGTTTCAGTGAATCCCTTCGCAACCAGCCGAGCTTTATAAGTATGCACTTTTCCATCCATGTCAGTCTTCTTTTTGAAGATCCACTTGCATCCGACTGTCTTTCGACCCGGTACATTGTCAACTAAGTTCCAAACTTGATTGTCATACATGGACTTTATCTCGCTGTCCATTGCCTCTTTCCATTTTGCAGACTCGGGGCCTGCCACTGCTTCACGGTAGCTAGCTGGCTCATCCAAATTAGTCAATGTACGATCACTGACTAACGTGTCTCCGTCCGAGGTAATATGGAAACCATAAAACTCGAGCGGCATGCTAACTCTACCTGAACGCCTTAGGGGCAACGAAATGTCGGTGGGTCAAACAGGAACTCCTTCCTCATGTTGGTTGCTAGTTTATTCCAAGGTTGTTTCATCGGGTGTCTCCTGAATTTCTTCAAGATCGATCGTACTCCCACTGTCCTCTTTGGATATGAGTTCTCACTCTCGAAAGAACCCCCATCTTGCTACAAATACCACGTCCTCGCTCGGTCTGTAGAACAAGTATCCAAAAGACTGTTTCGGGTATCCGATGAAGTAACACCTCTCACTTCTTTCTGCGAGCTTATCTGAAGTATCTCGTCTCACGAATGCTTCACAGCGCCAGACTTTGATGTGTGCCAACGAGGGAACTTTCCCCGTCCACATCTCGTGCGGTGTTTTCGCAACCTTCTTGGTTGGGACAAGATTTAGGATATGGGCGGCAGTCTCTAAGGCATACCCCCAGAAATGGATTGGAAGTGAGGCTCGACTCATCATGGAACAAACCATGTCCAACAAGGTTCGGTTTCGTCTCTCTGCAACACCATTCAGCTGAGGTGTTCTTGGAGGCGACAACTGTGAAACAATTCCACATTCCTTGAGGTAATCGAGAAACTCGATACTAAGATACTCATCGCCTCTGTCGGACCTAAGTATCTTTATCTTTCTGCCCAATTGATTTTCCGATTCATTCTTAAACTCTTTGAACTTTTCAAAGGTATCCGACTTATTCTTGATTAAATAGATATATCCATATCTACTAAAATCGTCGGTAAAGGTCACATAGAACCGCGTGCCATCTTTAGTGGTCGTTCTGAAGGGACCACACACATCTTTGTGTATGATATCCAACAGACCTTCACCTCTTTCAAAGGAACCTTTGAATGGTGATTTTGTCATCGTGCCAAGTAAGCAAGATTCGCATACATCATCCGAACCGAGGTCGAATGATTCCAACACTCCATCCTTTTGGAGTTGGGCGATGCGTTTCTTGTTTATATGGCCAAGGCGACAATGCCACAGACATGCCTTTTCTACGCCGCTTGAAGCATCAATAGTTAAAACATTTTTACCATAATTGTCAACACACATAATAGATTCATACACTCCATCACAAGGCATAGCATTAAATATAAAAATATCATTTTTGAAAATCGAAATTGAACCATTCAATTTATTAAACTCATAGTAAAAGCCTTGTCTGAACAGTGCATGAAATGAAATTATGTTCTTTGCCATATCAGGCGCATAGCAACAATTATTTAAATCTAATCTAACTCCATTACTCAACATCAGTCTATAAACACCGATCTTGGTAACAGGTGACGTTCGCCTATTGCCCATGACCAGGTTCAGTCTGCCATGCTCCAGTTCCCTACTTTCCTCTAGGCCCTACAAATCAGAACAGATATGAAAACCACATCCTGTATCAAGGACCCATGAACGGGAAAAAGATGAGTTATTAGATATAGAATACGTACCTGCCTGTGACGGTTTCACTTTACCGTCCTTGACATCATGCAGATACGTTGGGCAGCTCCTCTTCCAATGACCCTTCTGCTTGCAGTAAAAGCAGTTGGCCTCTTTGGGGTTCCGAATATATGGAATTCCGGAAGACTTACCTTTCGGGGCACCGCTAGATGACCCGACGTGAGTCTTTTCCCTCCAGTTCTGATTAGGAGGGCCTTTCCGTTTCTTTCCCTTTCCGGAGCCAATAGCTAGGACAAGCGGGTTGACAGGGAGCACAACTTTTCCCTTCATCCCGTCCTCAGCCGTACGAAGCATGCGGTGTAACTCAGCTAGATTTGCCTGGTTGTTGTTCAAATGATACGCCAGTGTGAACTGGTCATAAGAACTGGGCAATGAGTTTAGCACTATGTCAACTGCTAAGTCCTTATGAACCGGCATTTCCAGCTTTCTAAGCCTTTCCACGTAACCATGCATCCTCTGCACATGTGCACAGATGGACTCGCCCTCCTTGGGCTTGCTGTTAGTGAAAGCTTTTACAACCTCACGCCTCTCGATGCGCTCTTGCTTACGGAACCTTTCCGCGAGCTCTTTTTGCATCTCGTAAGGCCAATAGTCCTCATAGATACGCTGCAGTTCAGGGTTCATAGTAGCGATCATGATGCAAGCCACTTTGGTTGCATCATCAGAGTGTTTAGTGTACGCAGCGATTTCCTCGGGAGTAGCGATTTCAGTGTCCACATCAACAAGCTCGGTTTCTAGAACATACTCTTTATGTTCAAACCTTAGAGCCATTTTGATGTTGCGGATCCAGTCATTATAGTTGGTGCCGTCCAACGTCACCTTTGAGCATAACAACAGAATCGAGGTGACACTACCGGGATTTGAGTGGGGAACGGATTGGTCAGAAGACATCTGAACAAGAAGAAGGTAGTTTTAATTAGATAGAGTAATAATAATAATCCTCATATTCACCCAAGAATAAATACGAGGCTAGGATCCTACAATAACAATCTACAATACCGAAAAGGGATGTCGTAATCAATATTGCAAATTTTACAAGGTAGGCGAATGACGATTCAGCCAATTCCACCGCGGAAACATAATCATATTATAATGGAATTCCTAGTTTCTTTGAGATTTACCGAACTGTTCGATAGCATGTTTTAATCTCGGGAATGCCCCGCTGTTTGTGACTGGGATACCGAGGATCACAAAACGGGTGTAAATAACCATGCAAATTGCTTGGTACTCTTGAAGTCAATTGTCATCTCTAATTAACGTGCCGGTAAACCACACACGCTCCGTTAATAATGACAAAATCAAGAAACCCATTGCGACTCTTTGCGGACCCTAGTTGGCTTGTCGGTAAACCACACACGCTCCACCAACGTTCCACAAAGTGCAATGTGCAATTTCATGGATTAGCACCAATTCACATTTTTAACTTAAAGTAACTAGATTGGGATTTGTTTTAGGGTTCTAGTACTTTTAATTATAGCATTATACTTTTAAGAGGCTTAGCGGTTCTATCATACCCGTTCGGCTAACGACACTCGACTGACCAGGAGAGCGGAGGGTAAGAGTAGATACCCATTAGACTAACATTTTATAGTCAGTCGCCTTATACCCTCTTTATAGGACAGTTTTGTGAATGAGGCTTACTAGCGGTAGATTAATCAATTTTCTTATACATATTAAATTACCTTTTAATTTTAAATACATATAAGATATATTTTAATCTCATTAAAATATTTTAGAATTAATTAAATTCTAATTTTTGCAAATTATACTAATTTTTTGAAAATTTTAATTAATTCTTTAAACTGATTTAATTGGTCTTTTAATTAATCAATTAATTAAACTAATTAAATCTAGGTTACAGATTACCAAATTAATCAAATTAATTTATCTGTATGTGTCCCTATGATTTTCGAAAATTTCAAGCCAAGGAAATTAGGGTTCAAGTTATTTTAGTTGATTTTGTTACCAAAAATAACAACACATAATTGAGGCAAGTAAATCAAGCAATCAAGGGGGACCAATAGGGCATGGCCGCTAGGGTTAGGAAACCCTAGCCAAGCCGTCGACTTCAAGGCCTCCCTAGGGTGAGATTTCGCAAAAAACGCCAAGGCCAAGAATCATGCAAGCAGTTCATAATCAAATCACAAGAAAACAAGCTAGCTCTGATACCACTGAAGGGTTTCTATGCAATCAATGAACACAAAAATACCTAAGGTTCACATGCAACCCTAATATTGATCTATGTTTTCTTCTATGAAGATTAGAACTAAGAACCTAAAGGAAACAATTCAATTCTAAAGATGAATTAAGAAAAACCAACCTTTGATCTTATGATCCTTTCAAGCAGCAGCAAAAGTATCCTGCCTCAACTGCAAGTCACACCCAAGGGATGGAAGAATCAGTCCAGCAGAGTAACACAGAGAGAGAGATGGTGTGAATATGAGGTGCCAGGGGGTTCCTTTTATAGCCTCCTAGGGTTACACCTGAAACCCTAAGGAGCCTCCAACTGGACAAGGCTTTTGACCACTTGGACCAGGCTTACCAAAACCCTAATTAGGGTTTCGCCAAACCCTGGAGGAGCCTCCAGGGTGGCGCCACTTTTGGTCCCTGGTTTTACCTGGCCAGTTATTCAACTATTGAATAAATGCCAAACCAGTCCCTGTACCTTTTAATTAATTAATTTAATCTCCAAATTAAATCCAATTAATTCTAGATTAAATCTCAATTAATTAATATAGTTTCTAATTAATATATTAACACTTAAATATATTAATAAACTATATACTTAATTTCTATTGATTTATTATACAATTAATAAATCAACTATTCTCTCTACTGAACTATATATTTATCCTCCATCTATGAGGGCAACCCAAATGGACTTTGCTTTTAATCATAAGCTAAATACAATTATAAGTCATGGCTTAGACACCTAATCCAACAATAGTTGGGGTATTTTGGATCCTAGCCTTATTAAATAACATATTGGGTAATTATTTAAAAAGGATCAATTAAACTAATAAATTATGTTTCTTTTATAGATGTCAAGTGTCAATTCTCCTCCTTCTCCTCCTTCACCCATTTCTGAAAGCATCAGAATGCACCTGCCAAATATGGAAAGGCTGACTGACCTCAACTGTAAGGAATGGCTTCGCAATTGGAGACTGGTTCTCGGCATTGCTGGCAAGCTACATCTCACCGAGTATCCGATCCCGGTCCCACCGGAACAAGTCATCATAAAAGGTTCTTATGATAAGCATAACCCCTTAGTTGATGAATCCGAAAAGATTCGTGACCTCATGCTATGAACCATTGACCCCGAGTTCTGCAAGGATTTTGAATCCTTGGGGCCATATGAGTTAATGCAACTGGTTGAGGAAAGATTCCAAAAACCAGTTGAAGAGGAACGAGTTAGGATCTTCAAAAGACTTGCAGAGTGCAAGCTAAAAGAGGGAAGTAGCATCAATTCACATGTTCTTTAGATTGAAGCGTACATAGGCGAATTGTACAAACTTGGTTATTCCATGAGTCAGGAGATGAGTATTGACATTCTACTTGCTTCGCTGACTAGTGAGTACGATCTGTTCATTCAGACATATAGAAAGGAAGACCAGAAAATGGCTTTAATGGAAATGCATCCACTGTTGACTCTATACGAGTCACTCTTGGAAAGGCATAGCTCCAATGGCCCAGCTACTTCTGGATTAAGTTCAGTGAAGAGACGTAACAAGAAACGGTCAAGATCTTATGGACATGTCTCAAACTGGGAATTCACTTAATCGGATACAGTCAGGGAAAGATTGGAAGTCGCTCCAACTCTTTTGAAAGCTCAGGTATATCTAAAAACCTCAAAACTCCTGTTCCAAGATTTCTTGATACATAATGTGATAGTCACATTTTGGTTTGTATGCAGGGAATCAATAAGGCACAGGAATCTGGTGCATAGGAGCACATATGGATTGGATCTCCAGCTCGTGCAGTTTTGAAGTTTAGATAGATGTTAATATATTGTTGTTAGCTTTAGATGCGTTTTGACATTGTCTATCATATATTACATTGTTCAAGGATTTTTGTTTTTAATAAAATTGTCAATTTTCTTTTAACACTTGTTGTCTGAAATTGTCCTTGAAATATTATATGAATGTGTTGAATGTATGATTAGTAATAACTTGAATGTTGATGCATCCAAAGTGTTTGGATTCAAGAATTGTGTCATTTATGATTGTTAATACAAATGTTATAAGAATCAATTCAACCAAAGGTCCAATTGGACAAGACTTTGGAATCATTTGACTTAAAGTCACTTGATGAATTGAGTTCTTAATGTGTCAAGAAATGAGTCAACCAAAGGTCCAGTTGGATAGGACATTTGAATCATCTGACTAAGAGTCAGATGATGATTAAGTTCTTTATAAAGCACATGTGGCAAGAAATGAATCACCCAAATATCCAGAGGATAGGATTTTGGAATCAGTAGACTTAGAGTCAATTGAAGATTGCAAGTCTTGAACAACGTTAACAAAGTCACAAGTTTACATAGATATGTAAAAAACATTGAGAATGAGAGAAACGGACACACCTGTTGCTGTGTATTGCTCGACTCTTGATATAGAACACAATTTTTGTACTTCACAATATTCATCATTCGGTATGACGAATATGACTTCGCTTATCGAGATAAGCGATTGAATTGAAACCTTGAATAGTTCAAGGACTTCAAAGGAAGTACAAGTTCCACAGAACCTGAGCAATAACATAAACTGAGAAAAATGTTTCACGGTTCATTCTCTTCCAAGAACATTAATGGTTATAATGTGTCTTAGGGAAGATAATGGAGCATTGGTCGAAACAGTTCGATCCTCGATGTATGAGATACATTGCCAATTAGTTTCCAATAAGTTCAATAATATACCAGTCAGTCCATATAAACCATATTTCGACCACATCCTAGACTAAGTAGGTCCTGCAGACACTGTCTGAAATGTAAAGCTGGGATTATCCCAGTTGTACATAGAAAGGTCCAGGGTCTTGTAGTGTTCATCCGAACCTCATGACGAGCCTGAACATGATCAGCATTGTCATTTCATTGGTTATCCCACTGCAACTGTATGAGAAGAGCTCTTTTAGAAAGAACTCATGGTCTAAGGAAACAGTGGGAGTTAGTGCAATCATGAATGTGTTCAGGATTAGCCAAGTGAAAGAACCTTTAGTCATCACTAGGCTTGAAGCAGAAATCGGATTTCTGTTTTACAACTGACATAATCTTCTCTTGACCAGTAGTATTGATCACCATCATAAGTAGTTATGATCGGGGTGACATACCGATTGGTGGTAAAACACTATAGTTGGTACGGATTTACAATCCATCTACTTGGATGCATTGGTGAGCCCGGTTGCTGGCAAACAAGAGAACCTTAGGGCGAGACACAGTCTATGTGAAAATTTGATTGATTTTACACTTGGTCTAAAAACCAGTGGGAGTAACTGAATCATCAAAAGAAAGCAACATGGACAGATACATACCTTCAGAACATCTGGTTGAGTGAGACGATACTCAGAGTCAAGTAATTGATTCCGGGAGAAGCAATCTCAATAGAGGATGGAATCCGAAAGGATACTGTATGGCACATTATGAATCGTTAGTGGAGCGCATGTGGATCACCGACACACTACTAGGGACTCACAAAGAGTGTCCCAGTACAAAGGTACATGAGTCTGAGATTACCCCAAGGGCATCTCGCAAGATAGGATATTCAGATTCTCAAAAAATATGCCAAGGGATTGGATTTTTTAGAAAAGGCTGAAAGATTTCCATTAAGATGTCCATAGGTTTGGAACCTCAAAAGATACCAAAAGTCCTGGATTTTGTGAATAGTCCATAACCGTGTCAAAGCCAGTGGGAGTGTCGCTGTTGTCCACCATCTCCATACGTGGGATACATACTGTTTCTAGGAAACGTCTCTTTTCATTACAAAGTGTAATTACTTGGTGTTAAGAGATGGATCGCTATGAAAGCCTTAATAGAAATACGGCATACTCAGGTGGTTGTAAACATCTACGAGATAGATTCAGACTCTGCCAAGATGATCTTGATGAGATTCAAGATGCAGGAAAGGGTTTTCCTATCATTGCAAAGTGTGATGACTTGGCATGAAAGAAATTAAGAAGGTACAACATACTCACGTAATTCACAGTCATCTATTGGATAGATGAAATCGCCAGCATAGACCTAGCCATTGTAAGCATGATCTTGATAAGATTCAAGATGCATGAGAAGAGTCTCCGAAAGGAAATAGTTTTTCGAAAAACATGACACAAGGATTATAAATAATCTTTGGATTCCAAAAGGGTTTGGAATAAGATTGGATCGGGTTCCACAAGTTTTTTTTGGATCGATCAAAATGTCATGAACATGTCCTGATGACTTGATGCTTAGGGCATAGTAAGTTAGATCCAGGACATTGTCTGGCTAGGAATACTAGATGGATTGTCTGGCTAGGAATACTAGATGGATTGTTATTTTGAAAGATTTTCAAATTGGTAATTATTAACGTCAAGACATGATGTTAAAGGACTTGATGGTTAAAGAATCTCGTTAGTATTCTGATGGAGCGCATGTGGTTCATCGGCACATTATAACACCTCGAAATAGTCTTAGGGTGCAGTCAAGTAGACTAAAGACCCCAGAACCATAGAAAGTCACAGTACACATTACCAGAATGGAGTTAGGAGAGAAATTGACAGGATAACATATTGAGATGTCATCGGATGAACATCCGATTGGATCATCTGCAATAAAGTGTATAAGTATAAGATACTTTGGAAACATAGAAAGAGTGTAAGGTTCATGAAGACATAGCTGTAAAATTAGAATTGAAAGTTTAAAAGAAATCTTGAAATCGATAATAGTTTATGACAAGGTCCGACTTGGTGATTACCTTGTGGAGACTTAGTAATAAGCAGGAGTAGCTGCCAATCAGATCTTTATGTTTCACTTTCGCATGTTTTACTTCCCGAATAATTTAATTATTCAGAAAGGTCCACAGTCGCTCATACTTTTGGAAGTAAGTATTGAATCAAGACTATCATGAATTGGTTTGTAGACTGTCTAAGGAGTTAGACATAGCAATAGGATTGCTACAACATTCATGAGTACTTAGAAATAGAGATTTAAGTATTGGATAAAGCCACGCTCAATAGATTGCTTCATGGATTATATCACAGGCAATGTTGAGACGATAATATCTTATGATCTTGAAGTGGAAAGATATGAATTATAATTTACAAGGCAGTTGTTCATTGATAATACGAAAATGTATCGGTAACTCGATGTGATAAAACGTGTTGTTGTGAATGATTTGACTGGTAAAAGATATAAGCATATGAGTTGAAGCTTATTCGTTCCTTGAACCTGATGGGAAACAGATATCTGTAGGCCTCTCGATGATTTTGAAGTTGACTAAAGTGTTGGCAAGCCTGGACTAAATTGATGTGTTCAATTAGAAGTTCTAAAGTCATAAGCAGAATCGAAAATCGTGAAACAGAGTATCGGACAGAGATTGATCTCAATCCATGTCTCGTGTCTGAAAAATATCCTATTGGACGAAGGATCATATGATCACATATCTATAGACAGAACTGACTAGGTCAGAGTTCGGCAGCAGTTTCTTGGAAGCTACAGTTTGCTGATTAATTAGAGGTTAAATTAGTAATTATTGTCATAGACTTATCCAAGTGGGAGACTGTTGGATTAGGTGTCTAAGCTGATAGTGTATCATACGGATACGCATAGCCTCCCGCCAGCATGCCAGCGGCATGACTCGCCAACATCCAGACAGACAGCCAGCAGCCAGAGACCTGGCTAGATCGTACCCGACTCGACAGTCACCAATGGCCGATTGCCACATGTACCAATACCAGAATAACATATCACCCTGTAACGATCATCGTGCGATCCGTTAAGACACTAACGAACCAGGTGGTCCCCGTGCTACCACCTGGCCAGATGAATGAACCAATCACAGTTAGCAGCAGACGATCAACCAATAAGATAAAGATCCGCTACCAACTGACAAATGGTCCCCACGCAGGTATAACGGTATATGATGATCGTGCCCTCGGTGAGATCATCATCACATATCGTTATTGTACTCTCACTCATTCATACTCAATCCATACTTTCCGACCACCGTGCTAACTTAACCGTCGGAGCACCCTCCCGGGACCGCCTCCCGGAGTGCGTCTGACCTCATTTCTCTGTTGTAGTGAACGCAGGTCCAGGATCCCATCTTTCAGGAGATCATTCCGAGACTAGAGTTTGCATCATTGGCGCTATCTGTTTGTGTGACGAAGTAATGAACAACAATCTCCCAACCTTGAATGGCGACACCATCCGGAAGTCAACAGGGCGACGCCCAACGAAGTCCAATACGACCTATGACATCACTAGGAGAAGTAACACCTTCGACTCCGGTGACTGCACCCCAAGCGGTTACGGCGGCATCGCCCATAACAACTGTCTCACCGTGGCAGACCTCGATGCCAACCCTGTTGACGCCACCGCTACCTTATGTTAACCCTTTCCCCCACACAAGGCCAACAACAACGCAACCGCCGTTCCCACCTCCATTGCTTACTCTCGCAACGGCGGGAGTGTCAACGACAACCCCAGTCCCGGCAAGTTTCTTACCGCCTTTTCCACCATTGTTTGTCGCGGGAACACCGTCGACCCCATCTCCGACACCCACTGTACCGCAGAATTTCTTTGTAAGCGCCCCTACACCTCCAACTCAATTCACCCCACCACTATTTTACGTTAACAGTTATCCTACTCCTCCAATAATGAACCCACCCTACATGACACCACAATACCCATTTGTGCCATTCTACCAATCCTTCCAACCACAAACACTGAATCCAATTCCGACAATTACTGCACCATGCTCCCCTTTTGTCAAAGAACTCCTGGATTACGAGATATCGAGTACAGCTAAACTACCAACGTTGAAGGTATACAATGGAACCACATGCCCAGACAACCACATTGACACTTATTAGTGGCACATGACCTCGCTGAAGTTAGATCAACGCTTTTGGTGTACGTACTTCCCGACAACGCTGGACGGGAACGCGGGTGCATGGTTCAAAAGTTTAGCATCGAACAATATATACAACTTTGAGCAGTTGAAACAATTGTTTCTAACCAATTTCATGCAACTACGCAAATATAGGGGCGATAATCACGCCATAATGGGTTGCAAACAGCGGGAAGGTGAGTCTGTAAAAGATTACTTCAGGCGATTTAACAAAGCTACATTAGATGTACCGGGACAGGATGACCGCATGGTGACGGGAGCGTTCACCTGGGGATTGTTACCAGGACCATTATCCCGAAAATTCCTAGGAAGACCTCCACAAACCCGACACGAGATGAAGGAACGAGTCGAAAGGTTCCTTAGACAGGAAGAAGGTACAGCAGAAAAGCAACAGTATCTCAAGGCAACAACCGATGGCCAATACAAGCGACACGATCGTTATCATTCTCACAGTCGACGCCAGGACCATTCCAACCTTCCTCCAAGAGGAGGTAGACTTCCACGACGATTCAATCCACTTTATCGAGAGGAACTCCGGAACAGGCAGACGGATATCTATACAGTTAAAGAATCTACCACGAACAAAGCCCCAGATAGTAAACAACGATATTGCGAATATCATAAGAGCAGGGCCCATGACACCATTGATTGTGCCATGCTGAAGAAAGAAATGGAGGAGAAACACCTGAAGGGTAATTTGGTAGAAATAGCAAGAAAACTACGAGAACAATTTGAAGCAGAAAGAAAGGCTGAACGAGGAAGGAAGGATGATAAAGCAGGTGGTAAAGCTCTCGAGATTCTAGCTATTCGAGCTAATCAGAAACGACCTGACCGCCTTGATAGAGAACACACACATCATGATGTCGGCCCCCAGAACTTAAATTTCTCAATTGACGACCCGAGACCTGAAAGCTGGCAAGGAGATAACCCTCTGGTACTCACTGGATATGTCCAAAATATCAAAATCCATAGAGTATATGTAGATAGCGGAAGTGCTGCCGACATCATACATGAACACTGTTTTACCCTACTGCCGCAAGTCGTCAAAGAAGAGCTGAAGCCCGCCAGGGGACGACTCGTAGGATTCACTGGTCATAGCATATGGCCACTTGGAACCATCTCCCTACCATTCACGCTGAAGAGTTTCGACGGAAAACTCCACAAAACGTCACTCATCGAATTTGTCGTTGTAAGAGCACCCTCAGAGCATAACATGATTTTGGGACGGCCAGGACTACTAAAGTTCGGGGCGGTAGCATCTACGGTGCATGGCCTCCTGAAATTCAGAACACCAAATGGGGTAGCTTGCGTTCTGGCCGCAAGCCCCCAGACTCTAAGCTGCTGTCAGGTCATGCAACCAAAAGATATTATCAGGCCAGCTAAAAAGGCCAGAACGGAAGAGTTAAACGATAAAGAAATTATTAACCAAGATTACCCCAAGCAACCGATTCGTATTGGTACCAGTTTGCCTGTAGAAACAAGAAAGAAAGTGATTATTCTCCTTAAACAATATAAACACGTATTTGCATGGGAGCCTGCCGATATGGTGGGAGTAGACAGAGATGTAATAGAGCACAGTTTAAATGTTAAGCCTGGAAGTAATACCATCAAGCAGAAAAAGCGGGGCCAGGCGGGTGAACGAAACATGGCAATTAATGCAAAAGTGACCAAATTAGTTGCAGCAGGAATATTGAGAGAAGCTATTTTCCCTGACTGGATTGCCAACCCGGTAATGGTCAAGAGGAGCGACGAAAGTTGGAGGATGTGTATAGACTACACAGATCTAAACAAAGCTTGTCCCAAGGATTGCTACCCTTTACCAGAGATAGATCAAAAAGTTGAATCACTTCAAGGCTTTCGGTGGAAGTGTTTTCTAGACGCATACAAGGGCTATCACCAAATACAAATGAAAAAAGAGGACGAAGAGAAAACGGCATTTTACACTGATCGAGGAACGTTCTGCTATCGGAAAATGCCCTTTGGATTGAAAAATGCAGGTGCAACATACCAACGACTGGTAGATCAATTATTCTGCAACCAAATCGGGAGAAACATCGAAGTCTACGTCGATGATATGGTAATCAAGAGCTTGGAAGAGACCGTATTAATAACAGACATCGAAGAGACACTTAAAACATTGGAGCAGGCTAAGATGAAGCTAAACCCTGCGAAATGTGTATTTGGTGTAGAGGAAGGCCATTTCTTGGGATATTATGTGACAAACCAAGGTACCCTCCCCAATCCCGCTAAAGTACAAGATGCCCTTGAGACCAAGCCTTCAGCCACATTGAAAGAGATGCAGACATTGAATGGAAAGTTAACAGCATTAGGTCGTTTCATTGCAAAATCAGCAGAGAAAGCCCTTCCACTCTTCAATACGCTAAAAGGGGTAGTCAATAAGGAAGGATTCAGGTGGACGGCGGCGGCTGACGGAGCTTGGCAAAATCTTAAGCAAGCATTGAGCAACTTACCTACGCTGGCTAGTCTTATTCCAGGTTCTTGAAAATAAAATGACTGATCACCACAAATAAAGGTTCGCACCGTTTAATGTGTGACAGATATATAAATTAAAATGATAATATGCGGAATAAATAATAAAAGTCGCGGAATAAAAATATATAATCTAATCGCCACAAATAAAGGTTTGCACCGTTTACTGTGTGAAAGATATATAAATAATATAAATTGCAGTAATTAAATGACTTAAAGCGATAAATAATATAAATGACTATAATTAAAAGACATAAAACGATAAATAATGTAAATGACTATAATTATATAAAAATATATATATCAAGTAGGTTCGTCAATAGATTGACTGAACTGGTTTACAACAGGACTGTGGAACGACTGGTCTATCAAGTAGGTTCGTCAAATAAATTGACTGAACTGGCTTAGGGTTGGACTGGATTTCTAATAGACCATGTCTCTATTTGTTCTTGTTTGATGATCTTGGTGATCTTGGTGTTCTTGGTGTTGATCTTGGTGTTCTTGGTGTTTTTCTTGGTGTTCTTGGTGTTTTTCTTGGTGTTCTTGGTGTTTTTCTTGGTGTTCTTGGTGTTTTTGGTGTGTGTTCTTGGTGTTTTGGAGAGTGTTTGGAAGTTGGAAATAAGATGGTGGAAGTTGGAGAGGATTTGGTGAATTTTTGGTGGTAAAAATGAAAGAAATGATGTTGAAATGGTTTATATATGAATTTTAAAGGGTTTTGGGTTGTTTTTGAAGGTTTTCGGAAGTTCAGGGACCAAAACTGTAACTTTTTCATCAGAAACACGCGGACTTTGGGTCGGATTCCGGTCGGGTTCGGCTCCGGGTTTGGGCGCGGATTTTCTGTGAGAGGAAACGGAGCAGGGGCGGGTGCGGGTTCGGATCTGGAGCGGCGGATGGATCAGGCGCTGGGTCTTGGGCTCCGAAGTTGGGCTGGATAAGGGAAATGGGCCGGATCTTGGGCTTCGCAGATTGGGCTGTGCTGGAATAGTTGGCCTGGTCCAATTTCTTTTGTTTTTTAGTTTAAAAATGATTTAAAATCCGAAATAAATTCAAATAAATTAGGAAAAATCATTTTTAATTTATAAAATTAATTAAGTCTAATAAAATAAATTATTTAGAAAATATATTTCCAAAAATTCATTTTAAATAGATTTAATTTAATTTTCTTTTATATTTTTCTTTGTTTTGGCTTTAAAATTCTTTTTCAATTAAATTGCATCTTTTTATCAAAATCAATTATTTAGAAAATAATTAAAATAACTATTCCTCAATAATCAAGTTTAATAAATGTTAAATTTAACTCCAATCTTTTTTTTTTAAATTGTTTTCTTATTTTGTCGTTTAATCGTTCAATCTCGAATCCACGTAACCTGAAATGAACTGATAATATTTGTTAGATAATATAAAAACAGTTCGTCTTATTTCAATGATGGTCACATACAAAAACATTTTTCAACAATTGGTATCAGAGCTTGTGTGATTTACTTTGAAATTTTCAAAAAAAACTTTTGGTTAGCGTTTATATAAACCTTCCATAAGCTTTTCTTTGAATATTTCATTTTAATATCACTTGTTAAAAATCCTTTTTTTTAAATATTAAAAATCTTTAAAAAAATTAAACAAAATGCCTTCCGCAAACAACTCAAGAGCTCCAAATGTCATAGAACAGGTATGGTCTATGATTTCTGAACTCGGTTTTTCTAAAATACTTTTTGAGTCCCATATATCCAAAATTGAGAAAAGTTTAGAAGCTGATCTCAAGAAATACCATGACACAGTGGTTAATTCTGAAATCTTCAAATGTGAGTTACAAACCCTACAACTCAAATTTGCAGAATTAACCAGAACAAGGACCAAATTGGAAAGAGACGTTGAAAGAAAATCAGAAGATTACAATCATGTCTTTGAACAATTAAATCAATCTCTAATTCAGAAAAAGGAATTGGAATTAAAAAATCAATCAGTCATTTCTTCTGAAACAAAAGAAGTTTTAGAAATGGAAATCATTCAGTTGACACAAAACTTTCAAGAGTCAACTGAAAAACAAAAAATCTTAAATGAAAAACTGACTGATTCTTTAAACCAAATCACTTTTCTTGAATCTGAAAACAAAAGATTGATACAGAATGTGGAATCTATCAAAATTGCCAGAAAACTCAGTGATGATATATTCACCAAGGCAAACACCTTGGGTACTGGAAAATTTGATACGAGTTACAGACCAGGAATTGGTAGAGAAACCTTTGAAAAAGAACTAGAAAATCAAGAAAACATGATAATTTGTGAAAACTCTGAATCAACTCTACCAGATCTTTTCACATCTGTTAATGAGGAAGATTCAGATGACGAAACAGTTATCAACTGTAGCCCAGATGATACTGATTTCAATGTTTCCAAATCAAACTCTGCTAGTTCTTCAAATCAACAAATCAAAAATACCAATGAAGCAATCAAAACCCCGCTTAACAAACCAAAAGTTTTTAAAAACAAACAAAAGAAACCTCTTCAACCTAAAGTCATACCTCATAAACAGGTTTCCAAACAAAAACCAAAACCTTTTCAAAAACCGATTCAAAACCGCTTTCAGGAGATAAACTTCCATCTCTCAAGAAACTTTCAAAAACCAACACATCAGGAAGTTTCAAACCATCATCATCAAAAACCTTTTCAAAACCGCCCATCATACACCAGATATGAAGAAAACTTTTCAAATAGATCTTCACATCTAGGATATCTTTCACCAAACCACAGATCTTATCAACCCACAGGTTTTCAACAACAAATCACATTTTGGATAAACTTCATAAATCAAATCAAACCTCAACAATTCCGTTCTCATAAATCAAACTCTTACAGCAACGTGAATTTAAATACTACAAGAAATTCATTAAGCAAAGCACCCAAAATAACAACAACTGACAAACCAGGACCCATTCAGATTTGGGTACCAAAACTTTCTGTCTAATTGTAGGTACTTAATGCTGGAGAACCCTATGATGATACATGGTATATCGATAATGGCTACTCCAAGCATATGACAGGAAACCAGAGCTTTCTACAAGACTTCAAACCCACGGTACCTCTGATGCAGAAAATTCACAATCAAATAAAGAAAATGCAGATCAAATCGAGGGGGAACCACCAACACTAAATCCCTCTTTGAACACTCCCAATCCACCTGTCCAAAATGATCCCAGTGCATCATCTATGGGGGAACTTTCATTACATCATTCTCACCATACAATTAGAAAAACTAAAAAATTACAAAACATCAAAAGACAAAAAGATTTTCGATTTTTATAATTTTCATATCTTTCCTTAAAAACCAAAATTTCCAAAAACATTCAAATAACCAAAATTTCCAAAAACATTCAGAAAAACAAATCTTCAAAAATACAATAAAAGACTTGCCATAATAAGCATTTATAGAACCTTGTGATTAATCGTCTCTTGACTTAATTTTCAGATGCTTATGCTCGATGAAGATTTTAAGTCATATTGATTCTCAATTGGAGTGAAGGTTCAAATCTCCTACTTTTCATAATGTATATAACTTTATTTCCTTCGATTTTATTTCATTATTGACGATTTTAAACAATCAAGGGACATAAGGTTAGGAGGTTCAGATGAAAACAAAAACCCATGTGAGAATTTGTGCCTCGTCGATCTAAATCATTGTGAAATTCATTTCTTGTGAGCTTAGGCGTGTCTCTATTGCTTTTAAGGTATATCCGATTATACCTTGTCACGGTCTCATTTTTGCTTCGATATCAAAATGACCAGGGACGATACTTTCATTTCTTACATACTAGACAAAGTGTCTTTTATGCCACCTATCCCTACCAAGTTAAAAGCCAAAAATGAAGACAGCCGCAAAATTGGAAAGACTCCAAACAACGACATATCCTTATAAGAAAATCAAAGGCGAAACAAAGATCTATCAACATCCAATCCTCAAAGACGAGTCAACAAGAAAGTCAAATTGCTCACCGAAGAAATACCAAACAAAACAAAACTTTCAACCAAATGGTTATTTCAAAAAAAAAAAAACAAAAACAAAAACAGAAAAATTGTTCTCAATTGTAGCAAATTCTTAATGTTAAAACAAAATATCTTTTTACAATAAATCGATATTGATCAACAAACATGATATCATCAAAGAAGAAGCTGCAACAATAATGGATTTCCCGGGATACTGTAGCCTTCATCACTGAAGATTTCTTAGTTGCAAACTGCACTATGAAAATTGTTAAACCCCTCTACATGTATTTCCCGACGGAGAGAGAGTGAACATTAATGGCATGAATGAAGAAACCCGCTGAGTAATGTCGAAACCAGTCTTATGTGATTGATTATCTAATAATGAGACTAAGTGACTTTACAGGAAAAGCATAGATGAACACCTCCAATATGAGTGTGAGTCGTCAGAGAGAGATATCACTCATTTTTAGTGATCATTAACTTGTTCTGCTGCTAGAACAACCAAACACCCAAGTAAAATGTGAGCTATATCTATGAGAGTTCATCTGAATTGACCTGTTAGACCACTTGTCGTCATAAATAATGCTATAAAATCTTAAGAAATTTCTTTAGATACATATATGGCTACCCTTTGATAATCGAACCCGAGACTTTGATTCGGAAACAAACATTCTTCAAAATCTTTTTCAAAACATAAGATATGTAAAACCAAGTCAAAAACTTTCAAAATGATTATAATGGTTTTATATATATCTTATTATTGACAAAACTTTTATCCCAAATCTTCAATATCAAAACTGTTAATGTGATTATATCTGTCCTTATTTCATCAATGATCACATAGGGGGAAATTGTTGAAAAATGTTTTTGTATGTGACCATCATTGAAATAAGACGAACTGTTTTTATATTATCTAACAAATATTATCAGTTCATTTCAGGTTACGTGGATTCGAGATTGAACGATTAAACGACAAAATAAGAAAACAATTTAAAAAAAAAAGATTGGAGTTAAATTTAACATTTATTAAACTTGATTATTGAGGAATAGTTATTTTAATTATTTTCTAAATAATTGATTTTGATAAAAAGATGCAATTTAATTGAAAAAGAATTTTAAAGCCAAAACAAAGAAAAATATAAAAGAAAATTAAATTAAATCTATTTAAAATGAATTTTTGGAAATATATTTTCTAAATAATTTATTTTATTAGACTTAATTAATTTTATAAATTAAAAATGATTTTTCCTAATTTATTTGAATTTATTTCGGATTTTAAATCATTTTTAAACTAAAAAACAAAAGAAATTGGACCAGGCCAACTATTCCAGCACAGCCCCATCTGCGAAGCCCAAGATCCGGCCCATTTCCCTTATCCAGCCCAACTTCGGAGCCCAAGACCCAGCGCCTGATCCATCCGCCGCTCCAGATCCGAACCCGCACCCGCCCCTGCTCCGTTTCCTCTCACAGAAAATCCGCGCCCAAACCCGGAGCCGAACCCGACCGGAATCCGACCCAAAGTCCGCGTGTTTCTGATGAAAAAGTTACAGTTTTGGTCCCTGAACTTCCGAAAACCTTCAAAAACAACCCAAAACCCTTTAAAATTCATATATAAACCATTTCAACACCATTTCTTTCATTTTTACCACCAAAAATTCACCAAATCCTCTCCAACTTCCACCATCTTATTTCCAACTTCCAAACACTCTCCAAAACACCAAGAACACACACCAAAAACACCAAGAACACCAAGAAAAACACCAAGAACACCAAGAAAAACACCAAGAACACCAAGAAAAACACCAAGAACACCAAGAAAAACACCAAGAACACCAAGATCAACACCAAGAACACCAAGATCACCAAGATCATCAAACAAGAACAAATAGAGACATGGTCTATTAGAAATCCAGTCCAACCCTAAGCCAGTTCAGTCAATTTATTTGACGAACCTACTTGATAGACCAGTCGTTCCACAGTCCTGTTGTAAACCAGTTCAGTCAATCTATTGACGAACCTACTTGATATATATATTTTTATATAATTATAGTCATTTACATTATTTATCGTTTTATGTCTTTTAATTATAGTCATTTATATTATTTATCGCTTTAAGTCATTTAATTACTGCAATTTATATTATTTATATATCTTTCACACAGTAAACGGTGCAAACCTTTATTTGTGGCGATTAGATTATATATTTTTATTCCGCGACTTTTATTATTTATTCCGCATATTATCATTTTAATTTATATATCTGTCACACATTAAACGGTGCGAACCTTTATTTGTGGTGATCAGTCATTTTATTTTCAACAGTATTTATAGTTGTATATCTTAAATGGATTGATATACTTAGTTCACTATAAACAATGCTCTGAGACCAATCTGTCACACCCCCAAACCACGATGGCAGAAACGTCTGAGGGTGACTCCATGAACAGTATCACAACAACGTTTGTACAATAGTGATCAAAGCAAACACATCCATCATATACATAGTTGTGAATGTTACAATAGTTCAAAAGATTATATGTTTTGAATACAATTACAATATGATATCAAAATACATAGTATGACGCCATAGCGACCCACCGTCAAAGGTTGTAGTTACCCTATCAATTTCCTGAGAATACAAGTAGTTTGAAAGAGTGTCAACATTACGTTGGTGAGTTCATAAGATTTTTGTATGAGAAAATCCATAATCCTTTTTCCTTGTAGAAAGATAGTGTTTGAAACCAGAAAATCCAATATTTTCTTATAAATGAGTAGTAGTCTTAAAACCCAAAGACCGAAAATGTATAGGTATTTGTATACTTGAAAATAGTATTACGTAGTTTTATTCTTGTATAAAACCGTGTAAATAGGTGTTTACTGGTAGTCGAATCGTAGATTTAATTCCACAAAAGTCGTATGTATAAGTAAACCGTACTTATATTTATATCTTTGATAAAACATAGTTTTAATTCTCATAGAATCAGTGTGTATAAGTAAAACCATACTTATATTTGTAACTTGTTAAAATGTAGTTTTAATACCATAAAACTTGTATGAGGAATCTCATTCCTTGTAAAATGTAGTATTGTAATCCAAGAAAATCCAATATTTTCTTATGAATGTATCCAAGTCCTTAAAACCGAAGGACTAAAATGTATCCAACAACCTAGCCCAAATGATCGGCCTAGACACCGCTCTCGTAAGTAGATCATTCAATATTATATTTTGGAACTATAATTGAATTGTTGTCATAATGATGTTTACAAAATTCACATTTTGTTTACTATTGTTACAATTGAGTATAAATAACTATTTTTATAGTATAACTTGTATTCTCCCCCTTAAAAACTTGTATAAAGATAAAAAGAAGGGGTATGAACTCACCTCAATGTCGACAAGGACCTTATCGCCAATTGTTGTTAGATCGCCCGACTCTTCGTGCTTCTAACTCCAACTCACTATATTTATAACAGAAATAGCTACTTCTAACGCTCATTCTTCGTATATTTCTATATATATCGAAGAATCTTCTAACAATACTATCTAGTGATATAGAGATCGAGATCTGAGGTGTGAGGAAATGAGAGGATTGAAGCCTCTATTTATAGTAAATTTATTTTCGTATAGCGGCCCTCAAGATACAGACATTTGACGTTTATAGCCTTTAGAAATTGTTAATGACAAAACATACCCTTAAAATACTCTTTAAATATATTTAATAGTTTTTATATAAAACGAATGATTTTTGTTTATAAAAATATGATCTACAAAAATCGTAGTTTAAAAATATCAACTTTTTAACTAGAATTCTTTAATGAATTAACGAATGGGCATTAATTGTAAGTTTAATGAAAATATAGGGTTTAAATGAAAATACAATTTCATTTTAAAGAAAAAGAAAATATTAAATATAAAACTAATTTCAATAATATTACATTTTGACGTCAGGTTGTTCGTGTCGACGATACGGTTCTGATGGTAAATTTTTCGTTTTATAAAACGAAATAATATTTTTGATAAACTTAACAATACGTATTGTAGGGTTCAAAATGAATATATGATTTCTTAAGGGTAAAATTTGTAAATTGAATAAATAATGAAGTGAACCCATTTTATATAATAATAATATATTTTTTTTTCAAACATATTGAAAACACAACGGCAAAGCCGTGTGTTTACCAAAGAATATATATATATATATATATATATATATATATATATATATATATATATATATATATATAATCAAACATCGCTTTCAAGTTAAATTAAACGTTTATTTATAATAACTTTTTATATATAACGTTTGGTAAAAATATAAATATATATTTGGAATCGTCGTAATTTTATCTACGTTTCGATATAAAATTTGTAATATTCCGAATAGTTTTACATTTTTACCGTTTTTCTATCATAACTTTTTATATAAAACGTTTGGTAAAAATATGAATACATATTCGGATCCGTCATATTTTTATCTACGTTTCGATATAAAATTTATAACATTCCGAAGAGTTTTGACTTTTACCGTTTACTATTCACGTCGGATACCATTCACGACATAAATTTTTATTTTTTATTTTTTATATTAAAACATCTAGCTCAGCATGGTTTGTTCGTATAATTGACTTAAATTACCATACGTAATATTATAATATCAAATAATACAACGTGGAGATTATGAAATTTACATTTCACATATTGACTTTAACGTACGCTTTGGTTGACTTAAGTTCACTTTCGTTGACTAATTTCACAGTTGTCACACTTCTCTTGTGTTCTTGGCTCATATATTGGAGTTTGAAGGATGTTTAGAAGAAAAGAAGTAAGAAAAGGTGCTAAGGAGGCTTGTGTGAACAAGGAGATATGATTTCCTTAGTATTCTGGACCATTGTAAGTGTTTAATCTCTATCTCTTTCAATATATTTGGTTGAAATTGGAGTTATGATGTTAATAAAAACTTCTTGAGACGATGCTTCCATTTCTTGGAATAAGGTTGGATTTAGGAACTAAGGGATGAGTGAAAGGTAAAAACGCTTTCAATAGGAGGTAGAATCACAATTGCTTGCAATGTTCTAGGCAGTATGGGAAACTTCCTTTTCTCTTTGTTCAAAGCGCCTAAGAAAGTGATTAAAAAGCTAGAAGGGATGCGAATGAAGTTTTTTTGGGGTGGAAACATAGAAGAAAAAAAGCCACCGTGGGTTAAGTGGGGATATGTCTTAATGAAGAAGGAAGAAGGTGGGCTTGGTATGGGAGCTTTGGAGGACTTAAATAAAGCTATGCTAGTCAAGTGGTACTGGAGATTCAAGAATGAACAAGAGGCGTTGTGGGTGAAGAGTATTAATAGTATTCATGGGTATCGGAGTGGTGACAATGAGGAACGTGATACAAAGTCGGGTCATACATGGAGAAGAATTACGAAATTCTGGAAGGATCTAAGAGTGTGCGATTTGGATCCGAGAAATCTGATTAGAAAGGAAGAACGAAGGAGGAATTAGACATGCTAAAGTCTTGTGTTGAGAATGTGGTTCTGAATGAGAAAAAGGATAAGTGGAGATGCGTAGGAAGGCCAAAAGGGGAATTCATGGTGAGTTGGTTTTGAAATGAGCTAGCAAAGAAGAATCACCAAATTGTTGGAAAGAATTATTAGAACAGATGGATCACGAATAAGATCAACATATTTATATGGAAATTGTTTAGAAGGCAAGTGGCTGTCAAATAAATTTTATCAGCGATAGGGATAGCACTTCATGTGTGGGACAAAATACGGATCTGGTGGGGTCTTGACAAGAGATTCATGGGTGACTTGGAAGAAATCATGGATTGGCTTAACTCGGAAGCTCTTAATCGTGTTCAGGGAAAGGTATTGGAGGTGGTTAGTTTTGCCACTCTTTATTTGTTATGGAGAAATAGAAATGACTGTGTTTTCAAGAACAAGTCCAGAAAGGCGAATTAAAGTTTTGTGCAAATACAAAGGGAGGTGTACTTGTGGATTTATAATCGAGCTAATAAACTGGAGATAGATAGTGTTAGTTGGGTGAATACCCCTACACTAGCATTTAATAAAATGTAATTGTATGTTTTTTGGGCCCTTTAGCTTCTTGCTAAGATTTTGCTCCTTGTTTATATAATGTTACTTTTTCAAATATATATATATATATATATATATATATATATATATATATATATATATATATATTTATTTATTTATTTGTTTATATATATATATATATATATATATATATATATACATATATATATATATATATATATATATATATATATATATATATATATATATATATATATATATATATATATATACTTGTTGATGAACTACAAACTTTTGAATATTTGAAAATCACTTATTACAATGAATAATCAATCTATTATATATCTTCCTACCATTATGTCGGGGTAGTACCAATATGCATTTTGTTTTTTGTCTTGCAACTTGTAATTTGTTTTAACTTCTTCACATGGCTCCTTCCTAATACAATATAAACATATGTACCTCCAAAATATGTGTTCTTAACCATGTCATTTTTCTCTGGCCTTGCGACTTGTAATTTGTTAGGTGTGATAACTAAGAATAAAGTATCATAGATTAAAAAAACTCTTGAGTTGGATGTGCATAATTACTTGAAAGTTGTAAAGCCTTGTAAGTTTCGAATGAATATATATATATATATATATATATATATATATATATATATATATATATATATATATATATATATATATATATATATATATATATATATATATATATATATATATATATATATATATATATATATATATATATATATATATATATATATATATATATATATATAGGGTTGGGTTCAATAAGGGACTAAATTTATCCATGGTACCAAAGGACTAATCTCGATCGTCGGAATCAAAATTATCAACGGCCAAAAAATAGGTTGTAAAAACCGAATATACCAAAATTCATAATTTTTTGTCCTCTACAAATAGACATCCATATTGATATATAAAAATAATTTTTTTTATAAGTACAGCTCATCTAGATTCATAATATGAATCTAAACTGTAAAAATTTGAACATGAGTAATTATGTTAATTTTAAAATTTTTACTACTTCAATATTATAACCATTTATAAGTAATGTACTTGATTCACAAGTGGATTTACTCATATTTACATGAAAATAATCTTATATTCGCATATCAATATCATATACTATTGAGAATTTAATAAGGTTTTTACTACTTCAACATTTTAACCATTTATAATGAATTTACTCTGAGTCACAATTGAATTTACTTACATTTTCACAACAATTTACTCAGATGCACATATCAATATTATATGGTATTTTAAATATAATATGTAATATGAATATGATTAATTTACTTAGGAAATTTTTAACACTTCAACATTTTAATCATTTATAATGAATTTACTATGATTCATAAGTTAATTTCATTCAAATTCACACAAAGAATTATTTAGATTCACTTGACAATATCATATGTCATTGTGAATGCCAACAGAGAATAACATAATAATAGTTTAGATTCACATGTGAATCTGAACTGTAAAAATTTGAATATGAGTAATTATTTTACTTTTAAAACTTTTACTATTTCAATATTATAACCATTTATAAGTAATATATTTGATTCACAAATGGACTTACTCATATTTTCACAAAAACTTATTCATATTGACATATCAAAATCAAATAGTATTAAGAAGTTACTTAACAGCTTTTTACTACTTCAATATTTTAACCATTTATAATGATTTTACTCTCATTCACAATATAAATTATTTACATTCGCACAACAATTTACTCAGGTTCACATATCAATATCATATGGTATTTTAAATATACTTTGAAATATGAATATGATTAATTTATTAGTTAGAAAATTTTTAACAATTCAACACTTTAATCATTTATAATAAATATACTATAATTCATAAGTTAATCCATTCAAATTCATACAAAAATTTATTCAAATTCACATGACAATATCATATGCCATTGTGTATGTCAACAGTGAACAGAATAACAGTTCAGATTCACACGTGAATCTCAACTAGCGAAAATTTCGAAAACAAATCATTTTTTGTATATCAATATGGATATCTATTTGTAGAGGATAAAAATTTATAAATTTAAAAATCATTTTTTGTATATCAATATGGATCTCTATTTGTAGAGGATAAAAATTTATAAATTTCTATATATTCAGATTTTTTTTTTCGATAAAAATAAGCCCTAAAAATTAAAAAAAACGAAAAAAACGAAGTGGGTTTTTTTTTATAATCCGGTAGATGCACGTCCATTGTAAAGTGTATAATCGTGTGGATGAGATTAGTCTATTGGTACCATGGTTTATATTAGTCCCTTGTTGAACTTTTGCCTATATATATATATATATATATATATATATATATATATATATATATATATATATATATATATATATATATATATATATATATATATAATACATACTTGTTGATGAACTACAAACTTTTGAATATTTGAAAAACACTAATTACAATGAATAATCAATCTATTATATATCTTCCTACCATTATGTCGGGTGAAACCAAGATGCATTTTGTTTCTTGTCTTGCACCTTTTAATTTGTTTTAGCTTCTTCACATGTTTCCTTCCTAATACAATATAAACATATGTACCTTCAAAAGATGTGTTCTCAACCATGTCGTTTTTCTTTCGCCTTGCGACTTGTAATTTGTTATAGTTTCTTCATCTTTTTCATTCGTTAAAAAATAAATGGTCAATATATTAAAAGTCGTTTGTGATCTATATGGAATTAATGAACGATAGCGGAGGATGTATAAGCATTTTAATTATAAATATTTTAAAGGTTATGTACGATTATATGTATGGGTATATGAATGTGCATAAGTATATATATAAATATATATATATATATATATATATATATATATATATATATATATATATATATATATATATATATTATATATATATATATATATATATATATATATATATATATATATATATATATATATATATATATATATAAAGAATCCGACCAAACACTACGTAGTAATTTGGTTGACATGATGTTTGGTAAAATCCGGCATGGTTTACAAAAATCCGATTTTGACTCAAACCGGTTCTAGGCCGGTTTGGGTGTTTCTCTATGAATGAATAGCTTGAAGCGGGATATAATAAACCGAGAGAAGAGAAATAAAAGATGACGAGCATTTTTTACAAGATGACACACATATTTTACAATGTTCTCCGCGTGTTTTATTATTATTATTATTATTATTATTATTATTATTATTATCGTTATTATTATTATTATTATTTTTGTTTATGACACTAAAATATGGCATACATTTTTGCGTGTCATAGTTTGTGTGTTATTAAAGGTGTGTTTTCTAGTCGTGGCTTAATCAGGTTTTTGTGCAACTCTATTACGGACTGTTATAAAAGACAACTGAAGTGTAAGTTGATATAGAATAGATTATGTTTATGCAAGCATAATTATATTTAACGAATGTATATAAAGAAATGGTTTTTCATCGAATTAGGCGACCATGTTTCAGTTTGTTAATAGATGTTCATTTCTAGGTCATTTAATGAAGTTGTGACTGAGTGGTAGCGTATTGAAAATATTGTTTCATAAATTTTACAATTGATAGCATAAATTGATAAACATTGAAAGATTAACAGTATAAAAGGTATGATTAAGCATATAGCCTTAATTGAAAGATCCAAAAGAGTTGCTACATAAAAATGTTGTATGAAGGAAACAACTACGGGTAGATATTCAGTGTACACATATCTACCTAGAGGCTAGAAGAAGCCTTTAGAAGCAGCATCAATGGCTACCTGTAGTAAAGTTGAAGTTCGCACAAGAAGTTTTATTGCTTAATAAGGAAGAACTGAACCCTAAACTTGAACTCTCTAGATCAATTAGCAAGAAGTTATCCTCCATCTGAAACGTCCCGATCACGATCCCATGTTCGCTTGTCGCACCACCATCAACAAACGCAAGACAAGCCACATCTTTTGTTACTTGTTTCATGGAATTACTTGAGGATATTTTCCATTTCTTCCCATCTTCGAGTCTCAAAACGATATTAGGAACCTGTAAATTGACATGGGAATGTCCAATTCGATTCTTTAAACAAAGACCAAAGGGTGCCACTGGCCTTGCACGAAGCATCCCCATTGTAGCGACTGAAAACATACGAACCAGCTGCTTGTAAATGTCTGTTCTAAGAGTGGTGTAAGGCTCAATCGTACTAAGCTTTGTGAGACTGTTCGTAACATCAATAGATCTTCCCTTAACCACAATAGATTTGACACTGATAAAGTAACCAAACGAATCAGGATGCTTGAGCAACGGAGTATACGATAGTAAATTTCTTAAATCAACATCTGAATTGGGAAGAAGATAATACGGGCCGATCCCAAAGAACATAAATCCTTGAGTAGATAACGAGCTAGGCAAACATAGAGCAAAGATATTACCAAAAGGGTTATATATATAAGGCAGCAATGCATAACGAGATGTGGAAAACGCCATAACACCGCTAACATTTGCAGGGAAGGATTCTAACATAGATGATGGAGCACATGCCGCGTTAGGGTACGCACCATAAAAATCTGGAAAAGGGTTTCTACCGTCACTCGCGTTTAGCGTGAAAGTGTCGTAGTTGACTAGGGCTTGATCACATGTCCCCTTAAGTGGGTTCACCACATTGACAGGGCATGTGCAGTCTCCCCAACCAGGTAACGTGGAATTGTTCGTTACTGGGATACATGAAGGACTTTCATAAGAGTAAGATGTGCGGATATCCGTGCAGGCATACTCTTCACAAGAAACTGGGCCAGTGCAAGTGGGGCAATTTGGGTTTGAATACAAACTTTTCCAGTCGACGGTGCAATCATACCATGTGAAAGGAGCATCTAAGTCTATAAGGAAGTTTGTATGCAAGAAGTGTGCGTTTACCCATGAAGTCATCATCTGAATGCTATAGAGAGGTGTAGCGGTATCTGTATGTTTGGTTACTGGTGCAACTTTGGAAGTGAAAGGTGGTACATATTGTGCTATAGCTTCAGGTTCATGGGAGATGAAGGCTATAAGGAGAACAATGAATTGTAGATGAGGAACCATATTTGGATTATTTAGGATTCTCAACTTGAAATTTTGGAAGGGGATCATTCGGTTATATAGAGATATGTAAAGAAGTCAGTAACCCATACAACTCATTATCTTCAACTGTAATCAATAGAACATGGCGAAGAGTTGAATATATGAATGTTACATGTAAAAGATGCCATACGTTGAATTTGAGAACTGATTCAACTTTACGTGGAAACAAATCAAGATTATGGACTTATCCGTTCAGTGTTATAAAACGTAAAAATATGATTCAAGTGTCCATAGAAACCAATCAGGTTAAACTACTTGGTACAACAAATATCCTTATTCTCGCCCATATTCTTTTTTATGATTATTGCAACCATGTAAAACACAATAATTGCCACACCTGCAAACATTACAAAATCCAATAAATGGTTAATAGGTCATTGATAAATTCCTTAGAAAGCTTTGGTCGTGGAAGACTAAAGCTAGATCTCTCAACTGGCCGTAGATTAATTCTCGATCATTAAGTCCATTCTTGGGAGTGTTGGAGTTTATTATGAAACACCCTCACATGCATGGGTTATTTGAAAATAGTCGAATAAAACCAAGTTTCAAATGCGTTTTTGTAGGTCTTAAGGTCCCAAAATAGTTAAACAAAATATAAGGTTAACAATACTAATACAAAACACATTATAGGACCCCGTTAAATCAATTAAAAACCTGATTCTCGACCGAGTTTTATGTCTGGCGAGCCTATGTGAAAAATGAAATTTAACTCGGTTTTCAAATCGAAACGTTTTACTCCTAAAAGAACTCGGTTTTGATAAAAAAAACAGGGACATATAATGATCTTTTTAGAACTCAGTTGTGATAAAAAAAACGGGACATATAAGGTCTTTCTAAGAACTCAATTTTGATCTAAAAACCGAGACATATAAGAAGTGATTAGGCCACGATTCAACTACACAAAATCGGAACAAATAAGGAGATAAGAGTCGAGTCCTAATCCCCACAACTATGTCATATGACACCAGTTACATCCAAAATTATAGTATGTTACAATTAACCACCTATAAAGGCATGCACAAACTAATAATTACATCCAAAACACACATCTAATACAAAGAGTATGCATTGATGAACAAGTTATGTTAATATAGACAAGCTAAATAACCAACCAATAAAGTCATTGACAAAAACATAAAAAAAAAAGAAAAAAAATCCTTGATTTGGTCATTTCTTACTACATAATACTTACATAACAACTATCAAAAAAGTTGTTATCGCATCCAAGAGGGATTGTCCCATAATCAAGTATAGTAGCTATCCTCCATCCTAACTAAAATACAAAAACAACAAATAATTAGTTTTTTTTGTTTTAACGCCAATCACTTTCGAAAAACAAACTTTTTAATCTACATGAAATTACATCATAATGGTTTGTTGACAATGCCAACCTTGTTACCAAAAGCTAAGAAGACTATTGTCAAGGTGGTGGGTGCAAAGAAGGAAGAACGCCAACAAACAATCATTAAACTAAAAGTAGGATTTTATAAAGATTAACAACTAACCTTATATGCACCTTTAAAGAACCACATCATTCATATACTTATTAAGAAATTCTCTAGACCACGTAACAACAGTCGCAACCAGAACCTTTTCCTCTAAGGGAGTTTTATCATTCCAAAGAGTACCAAACTATATAAAATAAAAGATTAAAACTTTTCAATAACATAACACATAGTTTCTTGCTACCTACGAAATGAAAAATAATTTAAAAAGTACTTACATTACTCGGGAATCCATATTGTCTGGCCATCACAAAATCAAGCATCCATTTCATTAGATAGTGCCCACTCAGCTGACTCTCAGATACGCCGACTTGGTTGCACTAAAATTGTGATAAAAAGTAAACATAAATTAAACAAATGAAACTACAACATCGAATTGTTGGGTAAGTAATAAGATAAATTACCTCAGCGAGCATCCATACAATTGGAGTTTATGTTTTTTTGCATACCTTGCAAAAGACCTCAAAATAAACACGGATAGAGTTGTGTTCAAGTTTATAGAAAGTTTGATTCTCATGTCATTTTTAGAAATTTCTTACATCACATGTTTGAGCAAGTAGAGCATGTAGTAGGTGTCGACAGGATTTTGCACGGGCTTCATCAGAGAATCCGAAATGTACACAATGCGTTCTGAAGGGCAAATCACCAAGAGGACCCAATGCATACTAATAACGTTTAAAAATTTTAGTATAAATGATAAAAAAAACAAAAAAAAAATAATATAGATAACAACTTATGGTACTTTTGTAGATATGGTGCGACAAGAGACGATGTCCCATGATGCATGCATCATGTTTGGAAGTCTGCACTTACACGTCGCAGTCGTTGATGCGGTCAAAGTCAAAGATAAAAATTTTACGTTCCACTAGTAGCGGTAAGCAAAGGTCGAATCGAGGAGTTCGTGGTTCGCATTGTCGTGTAGATAATAAGATTGTACTATAGTGTCACTCTATAGTAGGTATATTACTACACTTCTTGACCCAAAACACACTCAATCAACTACAAACTATCAACGAAATCTAGATCTAAGCATAGAAACTAGATCAAACACCAAATCTTTGTCAAAACCAAATCTTTCATTAAAATCGACCAAATAACACTTGTTCATAAATCGAAACTGAAAAGAAAGTCGAATGATTACTCTCAATCAGTAAAACAAATATCTATGATTGAAGAAATTCCTATATGCGAAATGCTCGTAACATAAGAGAGCTTACAAAACTAAGAAAAGTTGCAAATAAATTAAATCTAACCAACTGCGAGTATGAAACTGAATAACTAGGAAACTTGAGTCAAAGATGTCAGAGATTCACTCGATGGATCAGTTTTCGCTCCCGAATTTCGATCTAGAAGTCTCTATTTATAGTTGAGAAATCTGACGGTCCGCACCGCTTAACCAGCGTTAGCCGCGTCGTGAGTCATGCCTTATCTTCGTTTTATCTCACTTTGAATTTGAAGTCGTTCCGGATTACGATTTTATCCCGACTCCAGCGCCAAGTAGAGGTCTTCTAGGGGTCGCGAGCTCCTCTTTGTTCTTATCTTCGTTTCTTATCTCCAACTTCTTCCATTTTGCACTTAAAACCCTTCATTTCAGCTAAAACTTGCACTAAAATTAAGGGATATTAGTGTTTTTATAACAATAAAGTAACTAAATCCCAGTCAATTAACGCGTAAAATGTGCAACATCGAAGAGCGTTATCAAACATCCCACACTTGTTCTTTGTTTGTCCCCAAGAAAATACTGCTTTTTAAGAACTTATAACAAAAACTCAAACTTTTCTGAGAATCCTTAGTTTCAAAGTTTGCGTTCTAGGAAGTTAGGGTAAAAATCAAGTTTTGAAAAATAACCAGAATACCTTTGGAATCACGACTTTCTAAAGAACTCTTGATTTCAAACTTTTAGTTTACAATTTACTCATTCAAATTCTAAAGGCCGTTAAGGAAAATTTCATGACTTTCTGTGTTGTCTGTGTAACGGGCTCTCCACAACATTATCCCAGATCAGTTGACCTTAGGTAACAAGGTGAGTGAAACCACCCTTTTCATGTTTACTGGCCCAAACAACACAGGCCACAGATCGAATACTCCTTCCTGAATCACAAACTTATGATATTTCTAAATCAAACTATTTCTAACTTCTTGGACTACTCAACTTCTTTTAACTCAGACTTAGCATATCACAACTACACAATATCTCTTGAAAAATGTTGATTTGCTAAAATTTTCAAAATTGTTTGTTTCAAGGTTACAATTTCTCAAAAAAATTGAAAAAATGATAATAATTATAAAAATTTTAACTTTTTTGTAGAAGTGACTCTATCTTTTTCGACTGTCCCACCTCACACTTAAAACCATACAACGTCCACTGTCGAGATTTAATATATGCTCGGGTTGACCATAAGTATCGTCCTTGATGAAATTCGAGGAGTCGGGCGCAGCAGTGAACACGCCGAAATAACTCAAGTGTAGGGGTACTGTGACCCCCACACTTGCGTTATGTAAAACTCCATAAGTTGCCTGCATACAACCACACAGTTGGCTAGATACTACTCACATATAACACATATATTAAAAACAAAAGTTGCAATATACACAAGAAGAATATACACAAGAAGATTATACATTGAAAGCTGTTATCTTTAGTGATTACGCATCCCGGCGACGCCAACAGGAAAAGATAGCGGCGCGAAAGGGCCAACTAGTGGTGACGACGGGCAGGTCCCTCAGGGACCCATCATGATGACAATGAGTGATATTTCTTGTACATTTATTTCTTATTTTATTTTTCTTTTTATTTATTTCAAATTTATGTATGTATCTAAACTTAATGTCTGTATGAGTTGATGTTGCTAAAAATGGCCAAACTTTGTGATTGTGAGCATCGAAATTTTGGAGTTTAGCATAACGCAAGTGTGGGGTCACAGTACTGCTATACATGAGCTATGTCGGCGTGTTCACTGATACGCCCTACTCAGGGAATATTATCGAACACAGTACATGTGATCAACCCGAGCATATATTCGATCCTAACAGTTAAACATTTCGTTGCCTAAGGGGTAATCTTTTTCTCCCTTTATTTTATATTTTCTTTTATACACCGCGAACGTTATATGGTTTTAAGTGTAGGGTGTTTGGGACGGTCGAAAAAGATAGAGTCGTTTTTGAGGAAAACTTTAAAATTTTATAATTTCTCTCATTTTTCAAAATTTTTCAAAATTTTAGCAAATTCAGTATTTTCAAGAAATACTGTATAATTTGTTTATGTTAAATCCGAGTTAAAATAACTTGAGCGGTTTAAGAAGTTAAAAATAGTTTTGATTTAGAATTATCGTAAGTTTGGGATTTAGCAGGGAATATTCAATCAGTTGCCTGTGTTGTTCAGGCCAGTAAACATGAAAATGGTGGTTTCCCTCACCTCATTGCCTAAGGTCAACTGATATAGGATAATGTTGTTGACAGCCCGTTACACGGACAACACAGAAAGTCATGGAATTTTCTTAACAGCCTTTAAAATTTAAACGAGTAAGTGGTAAACTGAAAGTTAGTAATCAAAAGTTCTTTAGAAAGTTGTGATTCCCATGTGTATTCTGGTCATTTTTCAAAAACCCAATTTTTACTTTAACTTCTAAGATAGCAATAAACTTTGAAACTAAGAATTTTCAAAAACTTTTGAGTCTTTGTTAAAAGTTCTTGGAAGCACCATTTTCTTGGGGACCACAAGTGTGGGGTGTTTTTTAACGCGCTTTGATATTGCATATTTTACGCGTTATTTGATAAGTTTTTGTTGTTTTTTTGTTATGAAATGACTAGTATCTACTTTATCTCTATATTACTGAGCTTTTGGGATTTGAAAACCCACATTACTCACAGGACCTTACGTCTTACGTATGTTTGTTTTTGTGAAAATGTTGTGTACCCAGGCGAAGTAGATAAAGCTTAGAAGACTTTTGGAAGAATTAGATGGTGGTGTTAGTGGGGCTTGTATAATATTGGTATGTTTAAAATATGGTACTGTAATTTGGTTGTATTACCCCAAACAGTGTTTTGAATTGTATAATGGTTTTTTGTTAAACCACGATTTTGCAATGTAAAACTTTGTAATTATGGGTGCAAACTTTGATTTTGAGAAATGGGGTGTTACAAAAGTGTAGGGTTTAAAGTGGAATTTGGAGCAAAATAAGGATGAAAAAGGCGAAAGAGGCAGATCTAGCAAAGTTAGCGACGCTTCCCTTAAGGATAGCGGTGCCATCTCAAGATAAAGTCAATCCGGTCAAGTTTGAATTTCAAAGCACGCAAATCGAGGACGGATATGGAGATAACAACACTATCTCATAATTTACGACTATAAATACCAGCCTCCAGTTCGACTTTTGGAGTATCCCGAGGGGATCCAGAGGCTCGTTTTCGTTCTTTTTTCAGTTCCATTTGATAGTTTCGGTGAGATTTGGCTTTTTGTTAGTTTATATCAACTAGGTATCAAAGTATTCCGCATTTGGGAATTTTTTCGGTTACGAGATGTTTTTTTTTGTTTGACTTAGGAGGAATCATTCGACTCCTGTAGTTATTTTGGATTGTTTAGATCGGTAATTAATTGAATGATTGTTTAGATTGTCTTGGTTTCAGTTATATAAAAGAAAATTATTTTTGGTTTCCTGGTTTTCCATATCTGCAATCTGATATTTGTTTTGTTTTGATTTCATCGGGGTTTCGGTTTGTTTCCAAGTGTTAGTAGTTTTCCTGCTATGTAATGACATTATAGATGGGTTTCTTTCGACACAAAGTGTCAACCACGAACTCATTGGTTTGACCCTTACTTACCCTAATTATTGGATAGTAAGGTTTTTATCTTTGACTTTTCACCTCATCAACAACCGAAACGTGTCAAATACCACCATAAAAAAAAAACCAGGTTCGCTACGAGAAAGGTTGTAGAATTCGAGCAGTATGGGATTTCAAGGGTTTTCTCAAGTGAGTTATTTATAGTTTAATATTTTAAAATATTTTATATTTTTTTATATTGGAATAATGTTTGATCCAATTTTATATTAGTATACTGAATTCGTTGTGGAAGGATTTGTTCCCATGGAACTTATGCCAACCGATATCAGGTCAAAATATCAAGCTAAATCAAGTGATGGGTAGAAAAACACTAAGAAGAAACAACAAACTCTTGCACATCAGTCTAAAGGAATGTGTAATTGTTACAATATGCAAGATTCTTTCAAGTTTGGGTTTTGTTAATTCTTCAAGAAAGTTAACTCTGACATTTCGGTCTATAAAATGCAGCCAAGTATAAAAAAGTTGATCTACCAACTGGTTTTGTATGTGCAGAACTTATTTCCAATTTTGGCCATTTGGCCTTTTGAAACAATTAAGGTTCGTGTCCACACAAATATTGGATTTACAAGGGGTTTATCAGATGGCTTACTGAAGTTCATAAATGTTAGGATCGGAAAACTCTTCTATTCAACACTAGAACAGAATTACAATAGGAGGAGCAACTCTCACACTCGACTATTACAAAAAACCAACCCTTTCTCTAACACTTACATTCTAAGTGTTTCTCTCTAACTCTATATGTTTGTGGTGTGTTTTTGGGATGTCTAAGAACTGAAACTTAAGCATCTATTTATAGCTAAACTAGCCACTAAAACTATAGTATGTAAACACATTGAATTCATGGAAGAGAAGATCAAATTTGCCACCACCTTAGGCTCTATATTTAACCCTTCTAGAATGGAGGGCTGGAAAAAATCAACAAATCTCCCCCTCCAGCCTCTATTGAACAATCCTTAACCCAACTATGTCAGCACATAGTTTGTGTTTGTCTTGTGTCACCACCTTGGTCAACATGTCTGCAGGATTGTCATTTGTGTTGATCTTTGACAACTTCAGTTCTCCTCTTTCGATTGCTTCTCTAAGCCAATGATAACGAATATCGATATGCTTAGTGCGAGAATGGTACATCGAATTCTTGCTTAGGTCCATAGCACTCTGACTGTCGCAATGAATGATGTATTCTGCTTGTGGAAACCCCAATTCCTGAAGAAACCGTTTTAACCATATAAGCTCCTTCCCAGCTTCAACGGCAGCAATGTACTCGGCTTCTGTTGTTGACAGTGCTACACACTTCTGTAACTTGGATTGCCATGAGATAGCTACCCCTGCCAAAGTGAAAACATAACTTGATGTAGATTTCCTATTATCAAGATCTCCTGCCATATCAGCATCTGTATAACCTTTCACGATTGGCTTTGCTCCCCCGTAGCATAAACATAATTTTGAACTACCCTTCAGGTATCGCAGTATCCACTTGACTGCTTCCCAATGTTGCTTTCCTGGATTTGCTAGATATCTACTCACGACACCAACAGCATGAGCAATATCTGGCCTTGTACACACCATCGCATACATAAGACTTCCTACGGCTGAGGAATAAGGGACTTTCTTCATCTCTTCTTTCTCTTTATCAGAAGAAGGAGAATTTTTCTTACTTAACTTGAAGTGATTTGCCAACGGAGTGCCAACAGGCTTGGCGTTTTCCATGTTGAACCTGTTGATCACACGTTCAACATACTCCTCCTGTGACAAGAACAATTTTCTTGATTCTCTATCACGGATAATTTTCATACCCAATATATGTTGAGCTGGGCCTAAGTCCTTCATATCAAAGAACTTAGACAAATCCTTCTTCAAGTTGTTGATCATGGTTGCATCTTGACCGACTATTAGCATATCATCCACATAGAGCAAAAGGATGACAAATTTCCCATCTGGAAACTTCTTCATGTACACACAGTGGTCTGTAACAGTTCTTTTGTACTCGTGACTTGCCATGAACGAGTCAAACTTCTTGTACCACTGTCTTGGGGCTTGCTTAAGACCATAAAGGCTCTTCTTCAACTTGCAGACGAGATGCTCTTTCTTTGGGTCTTTAAACCTATCGGGCTGCTCCATGTATATTTCTTCATCTAAATCACCATGAAGAAAGGCTGTTTTTACATCCATCTGCTCAAGCTCAAGATCTAGACTGGCAACCAATCCGAGTACAACTCGAATAGACATCATCTTCACAACCGGCGAAAAAATCTCATCAAAGTCAATTCCCTCCTTCTGTTGGAATCCTTTGACAACGAGTCTTGCCTTGTACTTCACAATGTTTCCTTTTCCATCCTTTTTCAACTTGAAAATCCACTTGTTTTTCAAGGCTTTCTTTCCTTTAGGAAGTTTCACCAACTCATATGTTTGATTTTTGTGCAAAGAATTCATTTCGTCTTCCATGGCCTTCTGCCAATTGGCTTTGTTAATATGAGATTGAGCTTCCTGAAAGCTCTCTGGCTCCCCCTCGCTGGTAAGAAGGATGTAGTTCGAAGTTGGGTATCTTGAGGAAGGAACACGAACTCGATCAGATCGTCGAACTTGAGTTTCTTCATTAGAAACATCTGGCAATGACTCTGAATTATCAAGAGGTGGAAGCTCCCCCTGCTCAACACCTCCTTGATCTGCATCATCAACTTCATTATTCTGTTCATCGGTCGGAACATCATCTTTTGTTTCAGATATCATTTCTGGAACTTTGAAGCTTTGTTGCTCGTTAATTGATGCCTTTAAATCATAATACTGGTCTTCATAGAAAACAACATCTCTGCTTCGAATAACCTTCTTTAGTTCTGGGTCCCATAGCCTGTACCCGAACTCTTCATCTCCATATCCAACAAAGATGCATGGAGTGGATTTGAGGTCCAACTTCTTCCGTAATTGACTTGACACATGTGCAAATGCCTTGCACCCAAATACTCTCAAGTGACAATATGTTATGTCTTTACCTGTCCATATCTTTTCTGGAACTTCAAAATTCAATGGAACTGAAGGTGACCTATTTATAAGGTAACAAGCTGTCAATACAGCTTCACCCCAGAATGACTTTGGTAGTTTAGCCGCACTGATCATACATCGGACCTTCTCAACAATGGTACGATTCATTCGTTCTGCTACACCGTTATGCTGTGGGGTACGTGGGACAGTCTTTTCATGCCTGATACCATATTTTGTGCAATATGTGGAGAACTCACGAGAACAGTACTCACCTCCGTTATCTGATCTGAGACATTTCAACTGCTTGCCAGTTTGTCTTTCCACCATTACATGAAAAGCTTTAAAACGATCAAATACTTGATCCTTCGACCTGAGACAATAAACCCATACTTTTCGTGATGCATCGTCGATGAATGTCACAAAATACTTGTTTCCACCAAGGGATTCTACTTCAATGGGTCCACATACGTCGGAGTGGACAAGGCTCAACAACTCAGAGCGCTTATTTCTTGTGGAGCTAAAGGAAACTCTGTGTTGTTTCCCAAATAAGCAGTATTCACAAGGATCCAGGGCAACATCTTTTTCCATGGAAATGGACTTCTTCTTTTCAAGAGTTGTTAACCCTTTCACAGTCATGTGACCTAGTCTTCTATGCCACAGATTTTGTGATGTCTCTTCTTCTACTGCATTGAGACTTGGTTGAATCAACTTTGCAAATGACTTATAAATAGTACCACAAAGCTTTCCCCTTGCAATGACCATAATGCCTTTTAACAACTTCCAGTTGCCATTTCCGAAATGGTTGTCATAGCCCTGAAGGTCAAGAGCTCCAATTGAGATAAGATTCATTCTTAGCTCCGGAACATGTCGAACATCTTTCAAAACCAATGTACACCCTACATTGGTCTTTATATGTACATCACCGATACCAACAATGTTAGAGGAACTGGTGTTTCCCATCCTCACGGTACCATGGTTTACGGATTTATATGTTGCAAATAAATCCCGGTCCGGAGTGGAATGATATGATGCAGCGGTATCAATCACCCACTCGTCATCACGAGCGCCTACGTGTAGGCATGCATCCTCCTCGCATGCAACAAGGGCAATGTCTTGTGAAATGTTGACCATGGTCTCACCATCCTCCTTGCTTGAACTAGTACTCGTTTCAGCCTGTTCTCGTATAAACTTTCGACAATCGCTCTTTTTGTGGCCATAATGAATGCAGTAGTTGCAGTGGCCTTCAAACCATGTACTTGAAGACTTTCCCCTTTCTTTTGATCTTCCTCTAACTTGAGATCTTCCTCTACTTTGACCACGTCTGCCTCTACCTCGACCTCTTCCTCTGCCACCAGTTCTACCTCCGCCTCTTTCTTTGTTTTCTGTTACGAGGGCAAATGACTGGTCTGTACCAGCTTCTTTTCTTCTGGCTTCCTCGTTCATGAGAGCGTCCGTGACCATCTCCATTGTAACTTTGCCACCGGGGGCAGAACTGCTGAGAGTAACAACAAGTGTTTCCCAATGATCAGGTAGAGAACTTAGCAACAATATTGCTTGCTCCTCATCTTTGAGAACCCATTCGGCAGAACTGAGCTGATTTACGAAATCTTGGAACTGACTCGTATGCTCGGCTATGGATGTACCACTTCGTAACTTGTGGTTTACCAGGCGCCTCATTAGTAGGGTCTTGTTGCGTGCAGTCTTTGCTTGATACATACTCTCAAGCTTTTCCCAGAATTTGTATGCGTCTGTTTCTTGAGAAACATGATGAAAAACACTGTGGTCAATCCATTGTCGAATTTGTGCCACAGTTTTCTTATTCATTCTCGTCCAGACGTCGACTGTTGTCTTTTCAGGTTTTACGCCCTTGGTTTCTAAAGGTTCTGCTAGATCCTTTAGATTCAATAAATCATCCATCCTCGGCTTCCACATATTATAATTTGTGGGCGTAAGTCGGACCATTATATCGGAACTTGTAGATTCCATGAGAAAGACTTCGTAGTTTTCGTTTTGTGAAATTTTGGGATGGAATTAGGCAAAACCGAGATCACGGTTATTTCCGAAAGGGTCGAAATAGGTGGGATATATTTTTTCAGACTAAAATGAACTTCTGAAAAAATTATGGGCCAATTTGAAATGTTTAAGAAGTATAGGGGCCAATCTGTAATTTGTGGAATTACAGGGACCAAACTGGAAGGTTTTGTAACATAAGGACCTTTCTGAAACTTTTCAGAAGTATAAGGACCAAAATTGTAACTTTCATAAAAAATGGGACCAAAACGGAGTTTTATTGAATTAGAGGGACCTGTTTGCAACTTTCTGGAATTTCAGGGGGCCAAAATGCAGTTTTCTGAAACTTGCTACAGTGTTGCTACAGTGTCGCTACAGTATCGTCTTCTCCGGCGAGTTTTCCGGCGAACTGGTTTTTCCGGCCACTATTCCGGCAAACCTTTGACCGGACTTTTGGAGGTCTTCCGGTGGTCGAAAAATTCCGAAAAATATATATTCGGAATCGTGGGAATGAGTACTTCACAATGGTGTGCCCGGAAATCGATTTTGAGAAAAAAAAATTCGACCAAAAAATGATCGGTACCGAAACGAGGCTCTGATACCACTTGTTAGTATCGGAAAACTTTTCTATTCAACACTAGAACAGAATTACAATAGGAGGAGCAACTCTCACACTCGACTATTACAAAAAACCAACCCTTTCTCTAACACTTACATTCTAAGTGTTTCTCTCTAACTCTATATGTTTGTGGTGTGTTTTTGGGATGTCTAAGAACTGAAACTTAAGCATCTATTTATAGCTAAACTAGCCACTAAAACTATAGTATGTAAACACATTGAATTCATGGAAGAGAAGATCAAATTTGCCACCACCTTAAGCTCTATATTCAACCCTTCTAGAATGGAGGGCTGGAAAAAATCAACAATAAACGCAAAAGGCACTCTCGGGTAGGATCAAAATACCCAACTAATTTCATACTACTTATTTATAACATACCTACTTTGTTATTTTAATAAATTTATAAAAGGCTGCAGGGTCGGAACTGATATAGGGCACAGGGTGGTCCGTGGCCCTACTCAATTTTTCAGCCCAGTGGAAAAATTTTTAGAACAATTTCGACATAGTGTAAATTTTACGACGTGCAACCCTAATATACCGGGTGCTACCCCTAAATACATTTTCTGGTTCCACCACTGAAAGACTGTACAAGGGGCTGACACTTCTTTAGGGGTGTAAAAATTCCAAGTAAGTTGAGAGATCAGGTTCTTTATTTTGGGATAAATCATTCATATTGTCGTTTTTGCCAATTGCTTATTTGAAGAGCTATGACATAAGCAAGAATGTAAATATATACAAATACAACGATGAGATTTGCATCAGTTGAGATGATCGTGGAAATGATATGCAAGAATACAATCCCCACACCAAAATATCAATGTAGCAAAACCATATTTTACATAAACATACCGGTTTGTGATTCCTAATTATATGTTACCAACTATTAAATATTTCTTTACATATGATGTTCACTATTTTAAGATGAAATAAATGATATTTTTTGACGGATCAATAATGTTGTTTCGCGACATACAATTATACCCAAATATAAAATAAAATTAGAGATCCACATCCACCATCCACCATACAATTATACCCAAACCATAGGGGCCATTTCACTAATTTACTCAAAATATAACCATTAGTATATTTTGAATTTTGATTGTGGTATTTTTGCTGGATCCGACCCGTATTTAAACAAAACAACCCGAATAATCATCTCCTGGTAGGATTTATATTAAGACTCCGTGAAGGCGCATGGTTTTCAAAAATATGTGTGAGAACTTCCCACAAAAGTTGTTCGTCAACTTCATACCCCTTCTTCATCAAATGCTTCACCCCAACATCCTCATGTTCTTCTTCATTCTCATCCGTACGCCTGATCGCCACAACCGTCGCACCGTGCAATACACATCTGGCTTCCGGCAACCGGAGCAGCTGGACATGCCATAACTTTCCGTATCCCGACGCCGGCAATTTCACCTCTGGATCAAGCAAATCGGTCAGTTGTTGTCTTCCCCTCATAACAACTTTTCCTTTCCGGCTTGAATCTCTGATCTCCGCCGCCTCCAGTGACTGGCGGTGGTTCTCCACCACGTGCCGGAGAATATGTTGCCGCCATGTTGCTTCTCTAAAGCACTGGTTCGCGGATGCGATTCTCGATTGGAGAAGATGGTTTGTTAGCAGAGTGTCTGCGTTTTGGATCTGGGTGTTTGAAGGCGTTGTTTGATGAACAGAGGTCGCGAATAAAATCACGCATATATTCATATCTCTTCCGAACTCTGCGTGCCATTTGAGGATGGATTCGTCTTGCTGGAACGAAGGGAGCTGGATTTGGAGGTTTCTAACGTTTTGGAAAGTTTTTAAGGAATCCACCGCCGATTGGAATAAAGCTCCGTCGAATTTGTTTGGTGGTGGCTTCCGGAAGAACGATTTGGACAGGTAATTGAACAATTTTTTTGGAAAATTTTCGTTCCGGTCATTATACTGCCGGTGAGGAAAGGAGAGGAATATCGACGGCGTCTGGTGGACGACGGAGGAGAAACGTTTTGAAACTAGACTGCAAATACAAAGCAATCTTGCGTTGTTTAATTTGGTGAATATTATGAGTAGTAATTCGTCGGGGAGCCGATTAATGTGAACGACTTCCGATTCGTCTCCGGTTAAAGAAGGCGACGGTGGTGAAGTCATTTTATTAATTTTGGTCGGAAAAGTTTGAAAAGAAAATTAGGTTCCTCTTTCCTAATCTTTTAGAGGATAATCTCCGATAAATCCGCTAAAGGAATTCCCATCTTTTTCTTGAAGTATGTTAAACGTCATGAATCTTTTTGTGGTGTTCGGATTTTGAATTTTTATGTTTAAAGGTGGTGGAGTTGTGATTATTGTTGTGTCTTGATTATATTTGTATAAGAATCATGTAATTAACATGATTATGAGACTATGGCAAATAGTTTTCGTTTGGTGATTAATTTCCTTTCAGGACGGAAAATTGTTGTTATGGTTTAAAAAATATAAGTACCAAGTTGAAAATAATAGTATGTTTTTATTTTGGTTTGAAAATACAAGTATATTGTTGTTTTAAGTTAAAACTAATGTATGTTGCTGTTTTGGATTAACGATAAAAGCATGCTTCAACTTTGGGTTAAAATAAAAGTGTCTTGCCATTGTCGAAAAAAATGTACTTTGTTATTTTGGGTTAGAAATAAAACTATACTAAATGTTGAAGCAATTGAAATTCAATTAAAATTTGAATTATACTAAATAAAAACTATATTTTGTTGTTTTCTATTTAGTTTGCAAGTATGTAAGAGGAAATCGAATGTAAATTATGTAAACAACCAATAAAATCTATTAATTTTTTTAATTATATTACAAGTTACCATTTGTATATATTATTTATTAATTTACATTTTTAGAACTTCTATAGTAAAATTAAATTATAGAAACCCATATTAGAATTATGCAAATTTTTTATAAATTGTGACAAAAAGAACAAAACAATTTCATTGAAGTTTTAATAATTAGTATCATCGTGTATAAGGGAGGACGGAGTAGAACGCGGGTTGGGCGATAGATGGGATCGGGTTGGGGCAGTACCGCCGGTACCGCTGCCCCCTCCCCTTCGGTTTCGGCGGGCTCGGCAAGTGTGGCTTGTGTGGGATGATGGTGAACCCAATGAACCCATCCATTTTATTAAAAAAAAAAATTAATCTCTCAAAAATTACCCACCCCTCATCCCTATAAATATCACCTCTCCACTCCTTCACAAATCACACATTCATCCTTCTTTCTTACTCTCATTTTCTCTCAAAAAAACCCTTTGCCCTCTATTTTATAAAAAACTCTTTTTTATAAAATGGATTCAAATCGTCGTAAATCCAAACGCCGCGGTTCCTCACAAAGCAGGAGCCGTCAAGAAGTTCCCCCAACCCCATCCCCACACCTTTACAGTTGCACACAATACCCTAACCAATTCCAACAAAACTTTTCACAATACCCCAACCAATTCCAACAATACCAAACTCAGTTTCCACAGTACCCCAACCAATTCCAACAATGCTACGTCCCGTCCACTTCTCACTTCCGTACCCAAGAAGAGTCCAGTGATGAAACCATTCCACCCTCGGATAACGAGGAGGTGCAAGAGGAGGAGCACCAAGATGGGCAAGAGGATAAGCAAGAGGAGGAGCAGCATGCAGATGACCAGGAGGACGCGGAGGAGGTTATCCTAGAGACACAACCATCTACGCGTAAAAGGAATTACACTCACCGAGTGAAACACAGAAATTGGGAGGATAGGGAGGAGATCGCCTTGGCGAAGGCATACATTAGTTGTTCTGAGGACCAAGAACGTGGAAACACCCAACGGTCCAACTCTTTCTGGCAGAAAGCTTTGGAACATTTCCAGGCGCAAATTCAAGGTACCGATCGGACCAAGCATCAAATCAACTCCAAGTACAAAGATTTGCAAAAGAAGGTAAATAAGTTCAGTTGTATATACAACAATAAAATGAACATGCATGTCAGTGGGAGGGGGGATGCAGATGTTTTACAGGCCACCCATGACACGCCTAGGTCGTCATGCGGTCAAAAATAAGAGATAACCTAACATTCACTAGTATAGTGGAGTCAGGGTCGATCCACAGGAGCTACGTGGTTAGCCTAGATGAGAGATTACCAACTGATAGTGTCACGGCTATAGTCGGAGGAACTAATTTCTATCTTTCTACCTTGAACAATATTCAAACACCCAAGCCAAGCTTAGCTATGTCCAAATGACCTAGTTACTTTCTGAATTCAGAAGTACATCTCTGAATCAGGAGCAATTGAAGGCATTCAAACTAGCAAAAACCAAGCACAGCATAAACTAGCTAATAACTAACAATTCTATGAGACAGTTAATAGCCAAGATTTAATGCTCAATATAACCAAGTTAGCTACTGTTTTCAGCAAAGGAAAACCGTCCTAACCAAGCCACAAACAAAATCCAATCACAATCAAATAATCAAAACTCCAACAAACATCCGAAATACCGAAAAATCAATATTTAAGATAACCGAATGATTTTATTCACTCAAACCAATATCCAAACATCAAATCAGTAAGAAAAGCTACTAAAAACAGAACCCTAAGCTAGAATTCAATGGTTGTCACACCTAAAGATTCAACTCAAAGCTTACAAATGTTTAACTAAAATGAAATAAAATCTAAAACATGAAAATACCAAATTATAGCTTCTGAAATGGAATCCTCGAGTCAAAGAGCTTCTAGGTCGATGTTTTCACCAGGTCTTTGCTAGGGTTTTCGGCTGGAAATGCCTCTATTTATAGTTGCAAATTTCCCGTGACCGCGCCGCGCAAATGTGAAATCCGCGGCGCGCGTACTTATCCGTTCCCCGTTTTTTCGTCATTTAAATGTGTTCCACCGCCTTACATCCGCGTCGCGCAGGAGATAAATCCGCGGCGCGCGTACGTCTTCTCTTGATTTTTCATTCTTTCCATACTTTTTCCTTTTTGTACACTTTTAGTCCCTGTATCTGTTCTTTTTCTCCAGACAAGTCCTGACACGAAAAGTGAGAATACCCATGCATATTTGATATAATTTTACCAAGAACAGGGCTCAACAACGCCTAAAATACTTGATATCACTAGGCGTTGTCAAACACCCCACACTTGTGCCTTGCTTGTCCCCAAGCAAGAGAGTTTTTAATAAATTATCATAGAGAATCGAACAATTTTTGAATGTGTTTAGTTTCAAAGCTTATTGCTCTTCGAGTTAGAATGGAATAGTTTGTGAAAACATAATTGAGTTGTTCTTTGGAATTCATGGCTTTCTAAAGAACCCTTGATTACAAACTTTCTGTCCACAATATAGTGTACTTACTCGTTCAGATTCTAAAGGCCATTAAGGAATTGTCCATGACTTTCGATGTTGTCCGTGTAGCGAGCTTTCAGAAATACCATCCCAGACCAGACGATCTTAGGTGGTAAGGTGCATAAGGCCCACCCATTTTAGACTTACCGGCTCGAACAACAAAGGCCATAGATTGACTTTTCCTTCCTAAATTCCAATCCTAAAACGGCTCAATCTTCTAAACTCGTAAAACTCAACTTATTTGACTAACTAATAGCATGATCACAACTAAACAGTATTTCTTGAAAAATACTGATGCTATCACAATTACAAATCATTCATTTCAAAATTGCAATTCAGTAAACATTTTGAAAAATATTGCTAAAAATTGAAAAATTGATCAGTTCTGCAAAAAATTTCAAAAATATCTCTTTCGACCATCCACACCCCACACTTAAAACCGTACAACGTCCCCGTTGTACAATAATTATTTCAAGGCAAGGGAGAAAGAGTTACCCCTTTTTGGACGATGGACTACTTGGTGCTCAATATCACAGGTATAATGCGTACAAAAAAAAAATCCCCGATTCATATGCTGGAGTTGTAGCGCTACAGTAGGACACGCCAGTGGTCAAGACAAGTGGAGGGGGCACGGTGACCCCACACTTGTCTGAGACAACTCCCTCTCAATTTGGTATATCATGCACAACTTAACAAATAAATTAAAACACACATTACAGAAAAAAGAAAATAATATACAAATAGATGTGTCATAAGTTTATACATGTAAAAAGAAAATAAAAGAAAGAAAGAAAAAGAAAACATCAATCACTACCCGGCGGCCTGGATGGTCCAGCCTCGTGATCGTGGGACCTGGCTGGGAATGGTCGGGGGTGTCTGCCCTGGACTGATGCGATCTGTATAAGTACCTCCCCGATCCACTCGAGCTGGTCCTGGACCATCGTGAGCTGTCCCTCAATCCGCGTGACTCTGGCCTCCAGCCGGCTGAGGGCTGGTGAGTCATCCTGCTGTGGCTGCGGCTGTGGCGGCTCTGGTGCTGCTGGCTCTGGTCTCCGTCGTCTCCTGCCGGGCTGGGCGTATGCAGGCTGGGGTGCCTGAAGAGGCTCGATCGGAGCCCGGATGTACTGCCCTGGTCGCTGCTGCTCAATGAGCAACATCCTCTCCAAAGTGCGTGCTGGAGTGCGCGATGGAGGCAGTGCAGTTAAAGAGGCAGCTACTGGGGCAGTAAGGATGCCATACGAACGGGCCAGGCGGGTAATGAAGTACCCCCTGGCTAATGGGCTGCTGGCGGAGGCGCCGGTCGCGTGGGTGGAGAGAGCGATCGCGAGGGCAAAAGGGCAGATGGAGGAATCGGGACGGGTCGAGGAGAACCCACAAAAATGTCATGTCATCGCCTGACACCTTCTCGCCCCCCTCCCGATGCATGATGGAGGTGGAGACGATGCGGTGCATGAGGCGATGAAGAGGATCACGCAAGTGGCTCTCCCTCGAGGCCCCTGCCTCATACCTGACGTTGGACAGCTGTGCCCAAACCTCCATGTTGGGAGGGCGCTCCGGCTCCCCCTGAGTGCATGACCCGAAGAACCGGGTGAAGAAACGGTGCTGGAGGTCCGCTGGCGTGTAAATACCCGTGCGCCTCCCGAACTCCCGGAGGTTGCACTCCCGGTGCACACTTCCTAAGCGAAAACGTACCATCCTGGAGCGTGGGTCTCCCGCCCTGGGAACGAAATGGACAGTGGAGATGAACTCCAATAGCAGCTCCGTGTAGACCACGTCCTCATCCGTGGCCATGATCCTGTCCCAGCCACGGCATGTGAATGATGCCTCCTCGTGGGTCCAGGTGCGATGTAGGAATGGCTCAATCGCACCCCAGAGCCCAGCGTCCCTCAGGATGTCTCGGTCTATAACCGTCGCCTCAAGGACCCGGCGATGAATCAAAGCGTCCCTCCGCGAGGTATACTCCACCGAAGTGTCAAGCTCAATGGGGAACTGAAGGAAGGCATGGTCCAACCTGAACATCATCTGCAAAAGAAAATATAGCCACAAAACAAAAATTTTTGCAAAATCAGTCCTTTTCCTTCCCCACCGTACCGCGGCGCGGCCCAAGAGCAAGGGCGTGGCGCGGCGTACGCCTGTTTGAAAACCCGGGATCAAATCCCCATTTTAACCTGCTAAATCTCAATTTAATGATACCACAAGGTAGCCTAGGTTCCGATTAGCTCATCTAGGGTGTCCATTTGGCAAAACAAACACCCTATGGGCTAGCATTAGTGATTCTAAGTTTTTGAACTTTTTGGAATAAAACCCTAAAATTAACTACCTAGTAACTAGTTTAAACAGCTAATAGATAGTTAAAAGAGTGTACCTCGGTAGTAGAAACACAATAAGCAAGAAAAAATGCGAGAAATTTTTGATCACCAGAGCTCCGAGTCATGTGATTTGAGTTGTGAGCCGCGGCTCACCGGATAAAGGCAAAAACCGTCTGATCGTTTCCCGCGGCGCGCATTTCTCGTTTCCGCGGCGCGCGTGTCGCTAATTCAACCCCTGCGCATCGGGTTGAGTTTCGAACCCGCGTCGCGCAATTCCAAAACCCGCGGCGCGGTCTTGAAGATTTCAAAACCTTTTCACACGACCCCACACTTGCTTCAAACCACTAATACCTGCAAACGATTGATGTATTTTCTAAATTAATCCTAAGAAATATAAAACCTACTTATGACACGATGGGTTGCCTCCCAACAAGCGCTAAGTTTAACGTCTTCAGCCAGACGTGCAGTCCTTCTATAGCTACGGTGGATCGTATGCCTTCTTCCTTCGCTGATTTTCAGTCACCACCGCCCCTTCACTGACCCACTGCGCCTCAAACTTTCCTGGGTCGAATGGCTTGTCAGTTCTCCTACTGCTGCACAGTTGCCGTCTCCCGCTGATTTCCCGCGAGTGCTTGGAAGTAGTTTTGAACCTCCAAGCTCGGTCCTTTCTTCTGCATCTCTTCAAGGTCAAAGGCTTGACATGAAGCGCGCCCAGTGCGGCTCCCAGTAGTTGTGCTGTGCCTCGTTTGTTGCTCTCATATTGCGTGTTATTTTCATTTTGCAATTTTGGCTTGCAGTACCAATAAAAATTTTCCAATCGAATGGGATCGGAAGGCAACATATCAGGATGCTTCCATATGTCCTCATCGATGGTATTAATTACATCTAATCTTCCATTCATGAATGGATCATGAGTGGTGATAAAATCATGTTTATTATTGTTTTCAAATTTCAATTCGTCAACATCAACTTCTTGATCATCGTCCAACAGGTGGATCGGAACCAAGAGTGAACGACTTGTTTGATCTGATGATGGTACAAAGTCACCCATCATCAGATCCTTTCCTTCAATTTTCTCAAAATTTTCAAATATTACAGGGTCAGGGGTAGTATTGTCATCTACACCCCCTTCCCCAAAAATATCGACAACTTCAAAAAATTCGGGAATTGTTGGGTTGGAATCTGTACTGTCACTTACAGTCCCCTCCACAACATCCTCATCAACCAAATTTTCTGGTGATGGTATGGATTCACCCAACACCAGATCAACATTATCAATACTTTCAAAAACATCAAAAACTTCAAAGGTTGCTGAGTCAGAAGTAGCATTGTCACCTACAACCTCTTCCTCAACAACCGTTTCGACCATCTCAGTGGTCTCTTGACTTTCCCAAGGTGTATGCCCTTCCATCACATATGCAGGTGATGCAAGTTCACACACATTATCATTGGTATAAAAATCACTCACCTCCGGTTCTGGCGAAGGTGGTGAACATTTCCAACTTTCCTCTAACCTATCTAAAGAAGCTTACACTTTTTCAAGAGCTTCAGCCTGGTCCTTCTGCTCATGGTAGTTGTTATACATGAATACCCAAAGTTGGGCCCAAGTTACAGAATTCTCAAGCTGAGATGACTCCTCGATCCGCCATCCATTGTCATCGAATGATCCATTGTAGCAACCATCCTCGTAATAGGTGTCGGCCGGATTTTCATAATCTTCATAATATTGATCCGAGTACATGTAATCACCCATTATAAGGATGTACACATACCAAAATTCAGCAAACTAAAATCAAACATCAAAAATCAGAAACTAAGTCCTACAACTCACCTAACCTAAGCGCACAGCTCCCCGGCAACGGCGCCAAAATTTGACGTGCACGCAGAGGTCGTCATGCGGTCAAAAATAAGAGATAACCTAACATTCACTAGTATAGTGGAGTCAGGGTCGATCCACAGGAGCTACGTGGTTAGCCTAGATGAGAGATTACCAACTGATAGTGTCACGACTATAGTCGGAGGAACTAATTTCTATCTTTCTACCTTGAACAATATTCAAACACCCAAGCCAAGCTTAGCTATGTCCAAATGACCTAGTTACTTTCTGAATTCAGAAGTACATCTCTGAATCAGGAGCAATTGAAGGCATTCAAACTAGCAAAAACCAAGCACAGCATAAACTAGCTAATAACTAACAATTCTATGAGACAGTTAATAGCCAAGATTTAATGCTCAATATAACCAAGTTAGCTACTGTTTTCAGCAAAGGAAAACCGTCCTAACCAAGCCACAAACAAAATCCAATCACAATCAAATAATCAAAACTCCAAAAAACATCCGAAATACCGAAAAATCAATATTTAAGATAACCGAATGATTTTATTCACTCAAACCAATATCCAAACATCAAATCAGTAACAAAAGCTACTAAAAACAGAACCCTAAGCTAGAATTCAATGGTTGTCACACCCAAAGATTCAACTCAAAGCTTACAAATGTTTAACTAAAATGAAATAAAATCTAAAACATGAAAATACCAAATTATAGCTTCTGAAATGGAATCCTCGAGTCAAAGAGCTTCTAGGTCGATGTTTTCACCAGGTCTTTGCTAGGGTTTTCGGCTGGAAATGCCTCTATTTATAGTTGCAAATTTCCCGTGACCGCGCTGCGCAAATGTGAAATCCGCGGCGCGCGTACTTATCCGTTCCCCGTTTTTTCGTCATTTAAATGTGTTCCACCGCCTTACATCCGCGTCGCGCAGGAGATAAATCCGCGGCGCGCGTACGTCTTCTCTTGATTTTTCATTGTTTCCATACTTTTTCCTTTTTGTACACTTTTAGTCTTTGTATCTGTTCTTTTTCTCCAGACAAGTCCTGACACGAAAAGTGAGAATACCCATGCATATTTGATATAATTTTACCAAGAACAGGGCTCAATGACGTGCACGTAGAGGTCGTCATGCGGTCAAAAATAAGAGATAACCTAACATTCACTAGTATAGTGGAGTCAGGGTCGATCCACAGGAGCTACGTGGTTAGCCTAGATGAGAGATTACCAACTGATAGTGTCACGACTATAGTCGGAGGAACTAATTTCTATCTTTCTACCTTAAACAATATTCAAACACCAAAACCAAGCTTAGCTATGTCCAAATGACCTAGTTACTTTCTGAATTCAGAAGTACATCTCTAAATCAGGAGCAATTGAAGGCATTCAAACTAGCAAAACCAAGCATAGCATAAACTAGCTACTAACTACAAGTTCTATGAGACAGTTAATAGCCAAGATTTAATGCTCAAAATAACCAAGTTAGCTACTGTTTTCAGCAAAGGAAAACAGTCCCAACCAAGTCACAAACAAAATCCACACACAAACCAACAATTAAAACACCAACAAGCATTCGAATACCGAAAAACCAAGATTAAACGTAACCGAATGATTGCATTCACCAAAACCAATATTCAAATATCAAATCAGTAACCAAAACTACTAAAAACAGAACCCTAAGCCTGAGATCAATGGTTGTCACACCCAAAGATTCAACTCAAAGCTTACAAACGTTTAACTAAAATGAAATAAAATCTAAAACATGAAAATACCAAATTATAGCTTCTGAAATGGAATCCTCGAGTCAAAGAGCTTCTAGGTCGATGTTTTCACCAGGTCTTTGCTAGGGTTTTCGGCTGGAAATGCCTCTATTTATAGTTGCAAATTTCCCGTGACCACGCCGCGCAAATGTGAAATCCGCGGCGCGCGTACTTATCCGTTCCCCGTTTTTTCGTCATTTAAATGTGTTCCACCGCCTTACATCCGCGTCGCGCAGAAGATAATTCCGCGGTGCGCGTACGTCTTCTCTTGATTTTTCATTCTTTCCATACTTTTTCCTTTTTGTACACTTTTAGTCCCTGTATCTGTTCTTTTTCTCCAGACAAGTCCTGACACGAAAAGTGAGAATACCCATGCATATTTGATATAATTTTACCAAGAACAGGGCTCAACAACGCCTAAAATACTTGATATCACTAGGCGTTGTCAAACACCCCACACTTGTGCCTTGCTTGTCCCCAAGCAAGAGAGTTTTTAATAAATTATAATAGAGAATCGAACAGTTTTTGAATGTGTTTAGTTTCAAAGCTTATTGCTCTTCGAGTTAGAATGGAATAGTTTGTGAAAACATAATTGAGTTGTTCTTTGGAATTCATGGCTTTCTAAAGAACCCTTGATTACAAACTTTCTGTCCACAATATAGTGTACTTACTCGTTCAGATTCTAAAGGCCATTAAGGAATTGTCCATGACTTTCGATGTTGTCCGTGTAGCGAGCTTTCAGAAATACCATCCCAGACCAGACGATCTTAGGTGGTAAGGTGCATAAGGCCCACCCATTTTAGACTTACCGGCTCGAACAACAAAGGCCACAGATTGACTTTTCCTTCCTAAATTCCAAACTTAAAACACTCCAATCTTCTAACTCTTAAAACTCAGCTTATTTGACTAAACTACTAGCATGATCACAACTAAATAGTATTTCTTGAAAAATACCAATGCTATCACAATCACAAACCATTCATTTCAAAATTGCAATTCATTAAAAATTTTGAAAAATATTGCTAAAAATTGAAAAATTGATCAGTTTTGCAAAAATTTCAAAAATACTCTTTCGACCGTCCACACCCCACACTTAAAACCGTACAACGTCCCCGTTGTACAAAAAAAATTATTTCGAAGCAAGGGAGAAAGAGTTACCCTTTTTGGACGGTGGACTGCTTGGTGCTCAATATCACAGGTATAATGCGTACAAAAAGATCCTCGATTCATATGTTGGAGTTGTAGCGCTACAGTAGGACACGCCGGTGGTCAAGACAAGTGGAGGGGGCACGATGACCCCACACTTGTCTGAGACAACTCCTTCTCAATTTGGTATATCATGCACAACTTAACAGATAAATTAAAGCACACATGACAGAAAAAGAAAATAATATACAAATAGATGTGTCATAAGTTTATACATGTAAAAAGAGAAATAAAAAGAAAGAAAAAGAAAACATCAATCACTACCCGGCGGCCTGGAGGGTCCGGCCTCATGATCGTGAGACATGGCTGGGAATGGTCGGGGGCGCTGACCCTGGGCTGATGCGATCTGTATAAGTACCTCCCCAATCCACTCGAGCTGGTCCTGGGTCCTCGATCCTCATGACTCTAGCCTCCAGCCGGCTAAGGGCTGGTGAGTCATCCTGCTGTGGCTGTGGCTGTGCCGGATCTGGTGCTGATGGCTCTGGTCTCCGGCGTCTCCTGCCGGGCTGGGCGTATGCAGGCTGGGGTGCCTGAGGAAGCTCGGTCGGTGCCCGGATATATTGCCCTGGTCGCTGCTGCTCAATGAGCAACATCCTCTCCAAAGTGCGTGCTGGAGTGCGCGATGGAGGCAGAGCAGTCAAGAGGCAGCTACTGGGGCAGTAAGGATGCCATACGAACGGGCCAGGCGGGTAATGAAGTACCCCCTGACTAATGGGCTGCTGGCGGAGGCGCCGGTCGCGTGGGTGGAGAGAGCGATCGCGAGGGCAAAGGGTAGATGGAGGAATCGGGACGGGTCGAGGAGAACCCACAAAAATGTCATGTCATCGCCTGACACCTTCTCGCCCCCCTCCCGCTGCATGATGGAGGTGGAGACGATCCGGTGCATGAGGCGGTGGAGTGGATCGCGTAGGTGGCTCTCTCTCGAAGCTCCCGCCTCGTACCTGACGTTGGACAGCGATGCCCAAACCTCCATGTTGGAAGCCCTGTCTGGCTCCCCTGAATGCAAGACCCAAAGAACCGGGTGAAATATCGGTGCTGGAGGTCCGCGGCAGTGTAGATGCCTGTGCGCCTCCCAAACTCCCGGAGCTTGCACTCCCTGTGCTCACCTCCCAAGCGAAAACGTACGAGCCTGGAACGCGGGTCTCCCGCCCTAGGAGCGAAATGGACCGTAGACATGAACTCCAGGAGAAGCTCCGTGTAGACCACATTCTCGTCAGTGGCCATGATCCGGTCCCAACCTCTGCACGTGAATGACGCCTCCTCGTGGGTCCAGGTGCGATGTAAGAACGGCTCGATCGCGCCCCAGAGCCCTGCGTCTCTAAGAATATCTCGATCAAAGACTGTCGCCTCTAACACCCGGCGACTCCTCAAAGCATCCCTCCGCGAGGTATACTCAACAGAACTGGCCAGCTCCGCGGGGAACTGGAGGAAAGCGTGCTCCATTCTGAACATCATCTGCAAAAAGAAAATATAGCCACAAAACAAAAATTTTTGCAAAATCAGTCCTTTTCCTTCCCCACCGTACCGCGGCGCGGCCCAAGAGCAAGGGCGCGGCGCGGCGTACGCCTGTTTGAAAACCCGGGATCAAATCCCCATTTTAACCTGCTAAATCTCAATTTAATGATACCACAAGGTAGCCTAGGTTCCGATTAGCTCATCTAGGGTGTCCATTTGGCAAAACAAACACCCTATGGGCTAGCATTAGTGATTCTAAGTTTTTGAACTTTTTGGAATAAAACCCTAAAATTAACTACCTAATAACTAGTTTAAACAGCTAATAGATAGTTAAAAGAGTGTACCTCGGTAGTAGAAACACAATAAGCAAGAAAGAATGCGAGAAATTTTTGATCACCAGAGCTCCGAGTCGTGTGATTTGAGTTGTGAGCCGCGGCTCACCGGATAAAGGCAAAAATCGTCTGATCGTTTCCCGCGGCGCGCATTTCTCGTTTCCGCGGCGCGCGTGTCGCTAATTCAACCCCTGCGCATCGGGTTGAGTTTCGAACCCGCGTCGCGCAATTCCAAAACCCGCGGCGCGGCCTTGAAGATTTCAAAAACTTTCACACGACCCCACACTTGCTTCAAACCACTAATACCTGCAAACGATTGATGTATTTTCTAAATTAATCCTAAGAAGTATAAAACCTACTTATGACACGATGGGTTGCCTCCCAACAACGCTAAGTTTAACGTCTTCAGCCAGACGTACTGCTCCTAAGCTGACCCTTCTTCTTCTTCTTGACCTCTTGATGACATTTGCTGATATTCTGGCATGAAATTATTAGCCATCATCGTCATAAGGGATGTGAGTTGGGTCATCCGATCACTCACACCATTGATCCATTGTTGTTGAGATTTCAATAGCTCGAAAACATTCGCATCTCGTTTTCTGGATTCTCTTTCGTATTGCTGATGCCTTGCTTCCATCATCTCTATCATTTCCAGCAGTTGTTCCTTGTCGATGGCGGACAGCGGGTGATTTTTGGTCTCCTTTAAAACTTCTTCCTTTCCACCCTCCCCCGTACGTGTCCATATCTTTTCTTTGCTTCTGGTTCCTGGCTCCATTAATGTTTTTCTGTCTGCTGGTTTGCCATTTTCCTATGAGGGTAATGATATCGGGTTCCCAAACATATTCAATCTCCTTTTCCTGGTCCCGAAGAAAATATCCATGTCTCCAGTCTTGCAGTCGATCACTGACCCAGCAGTAGCTAGGAATGGCCGTCCTAAGATAAGCGCAGGCGCATCGTCCGGACTTTCATATTCCATCACCAGAAAATCCACGGGGTAGAAAAAATCACCAACTTTGACTATGACATTGGTTAGCTTTCCCCTAGATACCTTAGTTGATTGGTCAGCCAACTGCAGTATAACTTCAGCTGGCTCGATTTCTTCATTCTTGTATTTGTCATACAGATATCCCGGCAAGATGTTAACACTTGCTCCCAAATCTAGTAGGGTGTTTCGAATAACCACGTCCCCTACGGTTGTAGTGATCAATGGTGATCCGGGGTCCTTCTCCTTCTTGGGTAATGTTCCCAATAATGCTTCGCTAGCCCTCATAGTCAATCTCACCGTTTTCGGTGTAGGTACCTTGTTCTTCCCATTTTGTTCGCACATTTCTTGTAAAATCTTGGTGTCCTCGGGGGCATCCTTAAGCTCATCCCATAGGGGCTGATTCATTAAGGGTCCCGTTGATCTAGTTGCTTCCTGCTTCGTCTTTTCTTTCTTATTCTTCTTCTTTTGCTTGATCCCTGCAATCGTTGGTTGTTCTTTCTTTTGGACCTTTTCATCTATTTCGGGTTGAGTGCCATTCTCAACCGGAACTCCTCCTTCTTTACCTTCCTCGCTTGGTTCCACTTCATCTCCTACCTCGAACAAATCCTCCAGAGTAACCTTTCGCCATCCTGATTCAACAGTATTGACTTGCTCCTTCCCTGGACGTTGATTATGAGTTGGATTGACTTCAGTAGTGCTAGGCAATTTGCCATTATCTCTCTTTTGTTGGTCTGCAGCCATTTGACCTATTTGTCTTTCCATATTTGCGATGGCCTTTGCGTTTGCCTGAGATTGTTGTTGTGTTGCTGTGACCATATCATACATCTTTGATATCATCTCTTCTTGGGTACCTGGAGCATTGTTGGTAGCGTTGGTAGGTCCCCTGTTGTTGTTGTTGTTGTTTCCATTGTTTGCAGGCTGCTGGTTCCTAGGCTGACTATTCGATTGATTTTGATAATTGTTCTGCCTGAAATTTTGTTGTTGTCCTTGGTTGTATGGCATGTAGGGTCGTCCATTATTGTGTTGACCTTGACCCTGGCCATAAACTTGATTAGCTTCCTGCATCCTAGATCCTCCTTGACCTTCTTGTGACGCGTTTGTCGGTCCATTTTGTAATGTTGCCATAAGCCTATCAAACTTTCTGTTCAGTTCACTGATTTCCTTTTTCACTTCCTTTTTCCAATCAGCATCAACTCCTACTACTGCCGCCGTACTTGTAGTCTTCCTGGTAGAGAAGTTTGCTTTGGAGCCATTACTCAACTGCTCCAAAAACTACCAGGCTTCTTCTGGATCTTGCCACATAAATGTCCCACTGGAGGAGGCATTTATCATAGCTTGGTGTGTCTCGCTAACTCCCTCGAAGAATAATTTGACCAATTGCCATCTGGGAATCTCGTGATGTGGACACGATCGCAGTAACTCCTTCAATCTGTCAAAAGCTTCATGAAAAGCCTCTCCAGGCTTTTGCTGAAAATCCTGGATAACTCTTCTGATTTCAGTTGTTTTGCTCGCTGGATAAAATTCCTAAAGGAACTTCGCCTTGAGCTGATCCCACGTAGTGATACTGTTTGATGGTAACGACGTGAACCAATACTTTGCTTTGTCCTTAAGAGTAAACGGGAACAGTCTAAGCCTAAAAATATTTCTATTTGTGTTTCTGGGATTATTAGCATTAGCGATCGCTAAGAATTCATATAAATGATTATAGGGATCATCCTGCTTATATCCTCTAAATTATGGTAATATTCCTAATAACTGGGGTCTAATTTCTACCTGCGAATCTATGTTATCAGGAATATAGATCGGCGACGAATCATCATATTCCCTCGGTTGGAAATGTGATGCAACCGATTGCCGTCTCGGTTGTGCAAAATGTAAGGGTTGAGCGGGGTTACCGTAAAGATGATCATTGTACTCCCGCTGACCTGGTGGTTGGTATGGTGGTGCTCGCCTGGGAGGTCCCCGACCTCGGTTCCATTGTGGTTGCGGTGCCGGTGGCACCCATCCTTCATCTTCATCGTTGTACACTTCCTCCGTCTCTGGGTATTGGTATTGCGGTTGAGGCGGTGGTTGGAAGTGTGTAGGCTGTGTTGGTTGGTATGTAGGTTGAGGTTTAAAGAGGGCTGGTTGTGATGTTGGTGTATGCTGTCTAGGAGTTGGGGTGCCATCTCGGGTCGGCTCTCCCCAAGTCATAGCAGATGTAAAGGGGTTGGTGGATTGTGGTTGAGAAGCGGGTAAAAACGGTGGAATAGATGGCGGAGTGCATGATGGTATGGGTGTAGGGGCTGAAACTACACCACCAGACGCACTCGAACTTCCAAATTGGAATTCTGATAATGGGGGAATAGAAAACCTCCCCGTTGCCTCTCCTGACGGATCCTGGGCAACACTGACCGGACTACTGCTAACTTGACTATAATTCATGATGCTTAAACGCCTACGGGCACGGAGTTTGCGCGCAGTACGTTCAATTTCAGAATCAAACTGTAATGGGGATGATTGCTCTCCCCTGCGGGTACGCATGCACTAATGCAACACGCCCACAAAAAATAATCAATCCCAAAATGAAATTTCAAAAAGCAAGAAACAAATTCCTACTACTCACCTATTCTAAGCTCACAGCTCCCCGGCAACGGCGCCAAAATTTGACGTGCACGCAGAGGTCGTCATGCGGTCAAAAATAAGAGATAACCTAACATTCACTAGTATAGTGGAGTCAGGGTCGATCCACAGGAGCTACGTGGTTAGCCTAGATGAGAGATTACCAACTGATAGTGTCACGACTATAGTCGGAGGAACTAATTTCTATCTTTCTACCTTAAACAATATTCAAACACCCAAACCAAGCTTAGCTATGTCCAAATGACCTAGTTACTTTCTGAATTCAGAAGTACATCTCTAAATCAGGAGCAATTGAAGGCATTCAAACTAGCAAAACCAAGCATAGCATAAACTAGCTACTAACTACAAGTTCTATGAGACAGTTAATAGCCAAGATTTAATGCTCAAAATAACCAAGTTAGCTACTGTTTTTAGCAAAGGAAAACAGTCCCAACCAAGTCACAAACAAAATCCACACACAAACCAACAATTAAAACACCAACAAGCATTCGAATACCGAAAAACCAAGATTAAACGTAACCGAATGATTGCAATCACCAAAACCAATATCCAAATATCAAATCAGTAACCAAAACTACTAAAAACAGAACCCTAAGCCTGAGATCAATGGTTGTCACACCCAAAGATTCAACTCAAAGCTTACAAACGTTTAACTAAAATGAAATAAAATCTAAAACATGAAAATACCAAATTATAGCTTCTGAAATGGAATCCTCGAGTCAAAGAGCTTCTAGGTCGATGTTTTCACCAGGTCTTTGCTAGGGTTTTCGGCTGGAAATGCCTCTATTTATAGTTGCAAATTTCCCGTGACCGCGCCGTGCAAATGTGAAATCCGCGGCGTGCGTACTTATCTGTTCCCCGTTTTTTCGTCATTTAAATGTGTTCCACCGCCTTACATCCGCGTCGCGCAGAAGATAATTCCGCGGCGCGCGTACGTCTTCTCTTGATTTTTCATTCTTTCCATACTTTTTCCTTTTTGTACACTTTTAGTCCCTGTATCTGTTCTTTTTCTACAGACAAGTCCTGACACGAAAAGTGAGAATACCCATGCATATTTGATATAATTTTACCAAGAACAGGGCTCAACAATGCCTAAAATACTTGATATCACTAGGCGTTGTCACTCAACAACGCCTAAAATACTTGATATCACTAGGCGTTGTCAACCCATTCAGAGTACCGGAAATTGTACCGGTCCAGTTTCTCACATACGAGGGCATGGGAAATACTCAGAGAGCATGCCAAATGGGAAACGGTCAAAGAAATGGGGATGCATTCCCCACATCATTCCGCCAAACGAAGTAAGACATCCGACTCCAACCAATTTACCAACTCTCATTCTGATGCACACTTTTCGCCTCAACCAATCGATCTTGAAGAAGGCAATGAAGCTTCCCCACAACCATCATCACATTCCCGGCAAAGAAAAGGGAAAAATGTAGCTGGATCTTCATCAATGCCAGATGGTTATCAGACCATCGTCGATATGATATCCGCACCGGCGAATATTAACGAGGCTGAAGCGCAGAAGAAGGAAACCCTTCGTGCAAAGAAAATGGCTGTTTTGGCGAAACAGGAGGAAGAATTGACGAGGAAATCAGCCCTCCTTGAGCAAGAGATCGAAGCGCTCAAAAGGGCTCGTGAACAAAAAGATTTAAATTCTTCCTTAAATCTCATGAACATTTGACCAGATTAAAATTGGCATTGGTTCTTGGGAAGAAAAAGTAAATTGCAGAAATGTATGGGTGGGAACTTTAGGATTTTTATTTCTGTTTTTAGGATTTTTATTTCCGTATTTAGGCTTTTTTTTCCTTGTACCGGTGTGTTTTTTAATTAAATGTTATTTGGATTTTCTTTAACTTTTGTGCATTTTATTATTATTTCTAATATTAAATTAAGTGTTAAAATTAATTTATTCATTTAATTAAATTTTTTAAAAATCAAATATATGATGTGGCATTGTGGGTTCAGTGGGTACTCGTTCCATGGGTGAAAGATTGGGGAAAGATGGGGAAAATGGAAGTGAGAGGAGAGAGAAAAGCTGACGTGACGCGTGGGTTTAGTGGGATGGGAAAGATCTACTCCCCCCACCCTAAAGACGAGGTTGGGGTTATGATTGCTTCTAAAGCTGTGTGGCGTACAGATCTTTGCACCACTGCACACCATCTCAGCAACCATTTGCATCTTGAAGGGTGGAGGGCATACTTCCACCAACCACCGAGAGAGAGAAAAGAAGAAAGGGCAAGAAAGGAAAAATGAGGAAGACCACGGTACCCGAGCACTTTTTTCTACAACTAAGGCCGAGCGGTATGTCGGACGCGCTGACCCCGCGTGCTGCCACAATACCACGGAGGACGCGGCAAACACCCCCCCCCCCCCGCGTTCTTGAGCGTCTGCGTCCACAGGTAACCCTCGAAAGCACGCGTGAAGACTGCAGCTCGTTTGAAAATTTAGCCGTTGTGTACCGTTGGTAAAATTTTTTTTTTTACAAACTATATATATATATATATATATATATATATATATATATATATATATATATATATATATATATATATATATATATATATATATATATATATATATATATATATATATATATATATATATATATATATGTTGCTACTTCAGGCTCCGGGGTGATGGGAGGTAGTAACTCCGGTGGTCTTGGATGCCTGAGATCACAACAAAGAGGGAAACGACTGTTAGTCGCGCTCCGGGAGGCGATCCCGGGAGGACGCTCCGACGGTCAAGTCAGTTGGGTATTTTAGAGTGATTATCTCTGGAAGGCGAGATATAGTAGTGTTGAGAACTTGAGGGTTACCTGAAGGCCCCTTGGCCTTTTATACCTGAAGCTGGGCTTGCTTTTTGGGACATCGGTGTCAGTCCTCCAGCGGGCTTGGGGAATGATTGGGCGATCGCCTGGTGCGCGATCGCGGTGTAGGAGGTGTACGGGGGAAGCACAGGTAGTGCGCCTGACAACGCCTAGTAATATCACATATTTTAGTCGTTGTTGAGCCCTATTCTTAGTGAAATTATATCATACATCGTGGTATTCTCACTTTTCGTGCCAGCACTTGTTTGGAAAGAAATAATGAAAACAGGGACTAAAAGCGTGCAATTTGGAAGAATTGTGAAGATCAAGGCAAAATCAGGAAAATATGTACGCGTGCCGCGGAAATCATAAAGGCGCGACGCGGTGATGAGGCGGTGGAAAACATTCAAATGCCGAAGAAACGGGGATAAGCCAGCACGCGCGACGCGGGATTCATTAACGCGCTGCGCGGTCTCGAGATTTTTGCAACTATAAATAGAGGCTTTTAGGTCGAAAAAATTAGCGAAGACATGGTGTGAAATCGACCCCCAAGGCTCTTTGACTCCGAGATTTAGCTTCAGGAACCGTCATTTGGTATTTTTATATTTTTATCTTTAATTTTCATTTAGTTTAATAGTTAGAAATCATTGGCTAGTATCTTTTGGAGTAACAACCATTGATATTTAGTTCTAGTTTCTGTTTTTGGATCTTTTGGCTACTGTTTTGTATCATTGGATCTGAGTTTGAGTTTATGAATCATTTGGTTACAAGTAATTGCTTCTTTTCGGTGTTTTATGCTTGTGATTGAATTGTTTGATGTTTAGATTGTGTTTGACGTTGGTTTGATCTTGATTGGATTGAGTTTCATTTCTGATTTCAGCGACCAATTAGGGTTAGTTATTGATTTGGATTTAGTTTAGTTCATGCTTGCCTGGAATTGCTTTATTTTATGCTCTTTAGGATTTTAGTTGTCAAAAGCTAGGAATTAGGTCCTCTGACTGTAGCATGACACTGCAGTTGGTAATCTGTCACCTGTCTCAACCACGTAACTCCTGTGGATCGACCCTGACTTCCACTGTGCTAGGTAAGAGTGAGGTTTATTTTCTTATTTCTGTCAGCGTCGTGTACACCTTTTGTCGCCTGCACGTGTCAGGCTTTCTCGCAGGTTGTCGCCCTTGGTTCTGAGGGAAAGTTGTTATGGAGAGGTCGGCCCGGAGAAGTGGTTGCTGGTGCTGTGGGGCGTATTCGAGTAAGTCCAGCGCTGAGGGGCAGCGCTCGAGATTCTGGGCCGATGGAGCTCTGCCAGTCCGTATTCCATGATACGTTATCAAGTCCCCCAGTCTTGTAGTTATCGTGTAGGCCCAGCAGAGCCGTAATGTTCTAGACTTAAGGAAAGGACACATATAGGGCTGGGGTTTGTTTGGTCTGAGTTTCCCGCCTTCGGTGACAAGACCCATACAGTCTTTCATCATTACGGCAGTTTTTGGTATCTGCGCCCGTCTTTTCAAATTATCCGATTATTTATTTGGTTTCCTCGTTTTAAGGAAACCCTTCCTTTCCTGGTTATATATAACTTCCTCTGCGGTTTTTCTTTTCCGGTTGCTAGATTTCTTTAGTGATTTTCCTTACTTCTTTCTCCCCCCTTTTTACTTTTCGTTGCCTTCATTCATTTGATTTCATGGCGCTCGACGTTGGCGTTCCGCCGACCGACGAACAATGGTCGCAACTCGTCGATCGTTATGGGTTTTGACCTGACGACAGCGTGTTGTACCCTACTGATGGTGCCGGACTTTATCATCCCCCTTCGGGGAAAGTCAGTATATTTGTTAAAACCTTCGATGTTGGGTATCGTCTTCCAACCAGCAACTTCATGGATGAGGTCCTGCGAAGGGACCGAGTAGGTATTACTCAACTCGCTCCCAACGCCGTCAACAAGGTGGTTTCTTTTGAGTTGCTATGCCGAGCTTTAGGGATTGCCCCCGACTACTTCATCTTTAAACACTATTTTCGTTTTTCACAAGCGAGTGAGGATACACCTTTTATTCTTGGGGGCGATCGACCCATGTGTTGGTTGGGGAGAAGACTTCCCCCAAAAATTGGACAGAAAAATGGTTTTGGGTCAACGAGAGCCGGGTCGGGAAAATGTTTGTTTGTCGTGGAGGAGTTAAGGACCCGGCGCCGATGCTGTATGCCCACAATCACGATACCGTTGCCATCCTGAACACTTTTCACGTCGTGCCCGACGATTACCCTGAGTACATCCTTGCTGGTGGAGGATTGAGTCCGTCGTGGAGGGCTAGATAGAAAATGCCTGAATTTTTCTCTATGGTGAAAGGTATGTCTTCAACCGTGCTCCTTTTCGTATTTCGTTTCACTCTCCCTTCCCTTTCGTGTTCTGAGGGATGAACACTGTTTTTCTCAGGTGTCGCTCGTCCAATTGCCTTTACCGACGTGTTTGCTGACAAGTATCCCTGGACGCTGGAGTACCGGGAGGTGGACCTGGTGGACAAAGTACTTGATCCGTTTACATTTCATGGCTTTTCTGACGTTCATGCCGGTGAGACTCCAAGCGCTGGGGGACATGAGGAGGGTGACACTGCCGGGGGGTCCCCGTTTGTCGATGCAAGGGTCCTGCTGTTTCTGGTGAGTCAGTGAAAGATAGTAAAGAGGGGATAGTTGAGGCTGTCATGAAGATGGATAAGCGAAAAGCAGGTGAGGGGGGCTGTAGGTCCGGTTGATGCGTCGGCCAATCTCAGCCGTCGTAAGTTGTTATCTGGTTTGACGAGTGCAAGAGTTTTTGGCGACAAAGAAGAGGTGATTCAAATTCCCGACGACGAAGCGCAGGTTAGAGATGAGCCTGCTGGTGGGGCCGATGTTACCGGTGATGACTGGGGGTCGGCAATTGATATTAATAAGGGGGTTGTTTCTGAGGGTCCTGGTGGGGATGGTGGTGGTTCGGTTGGTGTTGATGCGGCTGCAACGCAGGGGGTTCAGTTGTTGGGTTGGGGGCTCATGTCGATTCGGCGCTTGGTCGCCATGTTTTGACCGACGTTTCTTCCCTTCCTTTCTCCCCGACATGGGGTTTGGTGAACGGTTCCCAGCTGACTGTCCGCTCTACAGCTTTGGACTTTGCTGCCCATGTCTTCCCTCCAGCCACTGAGAATGACATGGAGCTGTATCCAGACGATGCCCTTGTTTCTGCCTTGCAATTTGCTTCCGCTCAGAGTGCGTACATGTTTGCTGCTGGGGCTAGACGCCTGCAGAGGTTTATTTCCTCTGATCGCGACTTGGAGGCCCTCTGCACTTCTGAGCAAGAACTGAGGAGGCAGGTTGAGGTGTTAGAGAAAACTGTTGGAGAGCATGAGGACAGGGTTAGGGTAGCGGTTTCAGAGAAGATGCTTGTTGAGGAAAGGTTGAGTGCTTGCGAAGATGAATTGGAGAAGGTTCAGCAACTGAATCAGGGTCTAGCCATCCAGAATGAGAGCCTGGTTTGTGACGTTGCTGAGAAGCACAAGGCTTTGGAGGCTGGGAGTATGGGGCTTGCGGGGGTTAAAGGAGATTTGGAGTGGCTGTTGCGGGAGGGTATTGTCCGGGTGATCGAGAAGGTGATGCTCCAACCGGAGTTTATCCATGGCATTGGTGAAATCAAGCGCACATGCTATGCTGCCGGGGAGGAAGCCATGCGTCTTCGTCTCCATGCTAACCCTTATTTGGACCTTTCTGACGTTGTAGGTGGAAGTTCGTTCACCGATTATGAGGCGGAGATGGGTCGGGCAACCGATGACTTTTCTGAAGGGTTTCTATGCAAACAATGAACACAAAAATTCCTATGGTTCACATGCAACCCTAATATGATCTATGTTTTCTTCTATGAAGATTAGAACTAAAAACCTAAAGGATACAATTCAATTCTAAAGATGAATTAAGAAAACCAACCTTTGATCTTATGATCCTTCAAGCAAGCAGCAAAAGAATCCTGCCTCAAATGCAAGTCACACCCAAGCAAGGAGAAGACAATCCAGCAGAGTAGAGGAGAGATAGAGATGGCGTGAATTTGGAGGTGCCAGGGGGTTCCTTTTATAGCCTCCACAGGCTACACCTGAAACCCTAAGGAGCCTCCTAAGTGGGCAAGCCTGCAAGTCACTTGGACCAGGCTTCTAAAACCCTAGAAGGGTTTTTGCCAAACCCTAGAGATGCCTCCAGGGTGGCGACACTTTTGGCCCTTGGCTTATTCCTTGCCAGTTATTCAACTATTGAATAATTACAAGTCAGCCCCTGCACTTTAATTAATTAATTTAATCACTAAATTAAATCCAATTAATTCTGGATTAAATCTCAATTAATTAATATAGTTTCTAATTAATATATTAACACTTAAATATATTAATAATCCATCTATATATATTCTATTGATTTATTAAACCCTTAATAAATCAATCTTTCTCTCTACTGAACTGTACATCAATTCCCCAGCTATGAGGGCAACCCAAATGGACTTTTGCTTTTAATCATAAGATAATCACAATTACAAGTCATGGCTTAGACACCTAATCCAACAGTCTCCCACTAGGATAAGTCTATGACTTTAATTTTCTGAACTCTGACCTAGTCAGTTCTGTCCAAAGATAAGTGATCTGATGATCCTCCGTCCAACAGGATATTTTGAGACTCAAGACATGGACTAACATCAATGTTGGTCTGACACTCTGTTTCTCGATTTCTGATTTGCATATGACTTTAGAGACTACTAATTGAACACATCAATTTAGTCCCGATTGGCCAACACTTTCAGTCAACTTCTAAATCATCGAGAGGCCTACAGATATCTATTTCCCATCGGGTCAGGGGACGGATAAGTTTCGACTTATATGTCCATATCTCTTGCGGGTCCAAATACATACAACAATGCGTTTTATAGCATCGAGTTACTGGCGTGTTTTCGCATTGTCAATAAGCACTTATATCGCAAGTAACAGATCATATCTCTTTACTTGAAGATCACCGAATATTATCGTCTTAACATTGCTCGTGATATAATCCATGAAGCAATTTGTTAAGCGCGGGTTTATCCAATACTCAAATCTCTATTTTCTAAGTACTCATGAACGTTGCAGCAGTCTTACTGCAATGTCTAACTCATTAGACAGTCTGCAACCAATTCATGACAGTCTTTGTTCATACTTACTTCCTAACAGTATGATCGACTGTGGAGTTTTAAATAATCCAATTATTAAGGAAGTTAAACATGCAAATATAGAAACACAGAAATAAACAATTGATAAAGGCAGTAACAATACTCATTTATAAATCTCTATTATAAAATCACCGAGTCAATTACATTTATACTGTTACAAGTTTCTAATCTATCTAATTACTAAAACTAATATCATCCTTCAATCCAATGCTCCGAGCATGCTGATTTGTGCTTGATCCTATTCAGAGCCTTAGTCAAAGGATCTGCAGGATTGTCTTCTGATGATACCCGCTTAACCAGTAAGTGCCCTTCTTCTACTTGATGTCGAATGTAGTGGTACTTTCTCTCGATATGCCTGGACTTTCCATGGTCTCGCGGTTCCTTTGTCAAGGCGACCGCTCCTTCATTATCGCAGAAAAGTTCCACCGGATCCTGAATGCTCGAGACAACTCCAAGGTCCCCGATGAAATTCTTCAGCCAAGCCGCTTCCTTAGACGCTTCACTTGCTGCAATGTACTCTGATTCGCACGTTGAATCAGCCACCGTTTCCTGCTTGGAACGTTTCCAAGTGACCGCTCCACCGTTCAAAAGAAATACCCAGCCCGACTGGGACCGTCCACTGTCCCTATCTGTCTGGAAGCTAGCATCTGTATATCCGCTCACTTTTAACTCATCACTGCCACAAGGACTAATACCATATTCTTTGTCCTTCGCAGATACTTGAGTATATTCTTGACTGCAATCCAATGTGCTTTTCCAGGATTACCCTGGAACCGACTAACCATGCTCAGTGCATAGGATACGTCGGGGCGAGTACATGTCATATCATACATGATCGACCCTACTGCCGAAGCATAAGGTACTCGACTCATTTTAGCTATTTCATCATCGGTACTCGGACTTTGAGTATTACTCAATTTAGTATTACTTTGGATTGGTAACTCTCCATTTTTGGAATTTTCCATGTTAAATCTTTTTAACACCTTTCCAAATATGTACACTGGCTTAGACCTATCAATTTTCTCTTTCTATCTTTAAGTATTCTTATCCCGAGAATATAAGCAGCTTCCCCTAGGTCTTTCATGGCGAAACACTTCCCGAGCCAAGACTTAACATTTTGCAAGGTCGGAATGTCGTTTCCCATGAGCAGTATGTCATCAACATACAGCACTAGAAAAGTGACTATACTCCCACTAGCCTTGACATATACACAGGACTCATCCTCACTCCTAGAGAAGCCAAACTCTTTGACTTTCTCATGGAAGCAAAGATTCCAGCTGCGAGATGCTTGCTTCAACCCGTAGATTGATCTTTCAAGCTTACATACTTTATCAGGGTACTTTGTGTCTACAAAACCTTCTGGCTGACTCATGTAAACACCCTCAGTAAGTTTCCCGTTAAGGAAAGCAGTTTTGACATCCATCTGCCAGATTTCATAATCATGAAACGCAGCTATGGCAAGCATTATCCTTATTGACTTAATCTTGGCTACTGGTGAGAAGGTTTCATCATAGTCAACCACCGGGGTTTGAGTGAATCCCTTCGCAACCAGCCGAGCTTTATAAGTATGCACTTTTCCATCCATGTCGGTCTTCTTTTTGAAGATCCACTTGCATCCGACTGTCTTTCGACCCGGTACATTGTCAACCAAGTTCCAAACTTGATTGTCATACATGGACTTTATCTCGCTGTCTATTGCCTCTTTCCATTTTGCAGAATCGGGGCCTGCCACTGCTTCACGGTAGTTAGCGGGCTCATCCAAATTAGTCAATGTACGATCACTGACTAACGTGTCACCGTCCCAAGTAATATGGAAACCATAGAACTCGGGCGGCATGCTAACTCTACCTGAACGCCTAAGGGGCAACGGAATATCGGTGGGTCCAGCAGGAACCTCTTCCTCATGTTGGTGGCTAGTTTCTTCCAAGGTTGTTTCATCAGGCGTCTCCTGAATTTCTTCGACAGCTTTGGACTTTGGACTTTGCTGCCCATGTCTTCCCTCCAGCCACTGAGAATGACATGGAGCTGTATCCAGACGATGCCCTTGTTTCGGCCTTGCAATTTGCTTCCGCTCAGAGTGCGTACATGTTTGCTGCTGGGGCTAGGCGCCTGCAGAGGTTTATTTCCTCTGATCGCGACTTGGAGGCCCTCTGCACTTCTGAGCAAGAACTGAGGAGGCAGGTTGAGGTGTTAGAGAAAACTGTTGGAGAGCATGAGGACATGGTTAGGGTAGCGGTTTCAGAGAAGATGCTTGTTGAGGAAAGGTTGACTGCTTGCGAAGCTGAATTGGAGAAGGTTCAGCAACTGAATCAGGGTCTAGCCATCCAGAATGAGAGCCTGGTTTGTGACGTTGCTGAGAAGGACAAGGATTTGGAGGCTGGGAGTATAGGGCTTGCGGGGGTTAAAGGAGATTTGGAGTGGCTGTTGCGGGAGGGTATTGTCCGGGTGATCGAGAAGGTGATGCTCCAACCGGAGTTTATCCATAGCATTGGTGAAATCAAGCGCACATGCTATGCTTCCGGGGAGGAAGCCATGCGTCTTCGTCTCCGTGCTAACCCTTATTTGGACCTTTCTGACGTTGCAGGTGGAAGTTCGTTCACCGATTATGAGGCGGAGATGGGTCGGGCAACCGAGGACTTTTCTGAAGGGTTTCTATGCAATCAATGAACACAAAAATTCCTATGGTTCACATGCAACCCTTATATGATCTATGTTTTCTTCTATGAAGATTAGAACTAAAAACCTAAAGGATACAATTCAATTCTAAAGATGAATTAAGAAAACCAACCTTTGATCTTATGATCCTTCAAGCAAGCAGCAAAAGAATCATGCCTCAAATGCAAGTCACACCCAAGCAAGGAGAAGACAATCCAGCAGAGTAGAGGAGAGATAGAGATGGCGTGAATTTGGAGGTGCCAGGGGGTTCCTTTTGTAGCCTCCACAGGCTACACCTGAAACCCTAAGGAGCCTCCCAAGTGGGCAAGCCTGCAAGTCACTTGGACCAAGCTTCTAAAACCCTAGAAGGGTTTTCGCCAAACCCTAGAGATGCCTCCAGGGTGGCGCCACTTTTGGCGCTTGGCTTATTCCTTGCCAGTTATTCAACTATTGAATAATTACAAGTCAGTCCCTACATTTTAATTAATTAATTTAATCACTAAATTAAATCCAATTAATTCTGGATTAAATCTCAATTAATTAATATAGTTTCTAATTAATATATTAACACTTAAATATATTAATTATCCATCTGTATATATTCTATTGATTTATTAAACCCTTAATAAATCAATCTTTCTCTCTACTGAACTGTACATCAATTCCCCAGCTATGAGGGCAACCCAAATGGACTTTTGCTTTTAATCATAAGATAATCACAATTACAAGTCATGACTTAGACACCTAATCCAACATTTTCCTCCCTGGATTATGCAACATTGCTGAAGCTTGGACAAGTTAGCATTGAGGAGTTGAAGCAGATGCTGAAGCCGGAGGAGGAGGAGCAACAGTTTGGTGGTTTTGTTGGTGGTCCGCTGGCGATTTTCTGTAATCAAATTCGATATGGTTGTAACTCTTAAACAATATTTTCTGTTGTGTTGACAATATTTTGCTTCGATGTTTGTGGTTGTTTTTGCCACTTGTTGAACTGATGGGGCTGGATGATATGTGCCCCCCCTTTTTATGAATGGATGTTTGGGTTTGGTGTTCTACATTTCTTTACTTGTGGAGTTGTTGTTTTGTTATTGCTCTTATTCTGTGTTGCTTGGATTCCAGTAGACTTGTTTGGAAATGTTGTTTTTCTTGCAGGTATACTTAGGCTAGTGTGAACACACTCAAAATCTTGCTAAGGCATACGGGGTCCTGTGGGGGCAGCTGGGCCGCTGGGGCGCCAGGCCAAGATAAAGGCACACAGAGTCCTGTTAAGGCAGCTGGTCCGCTGGGGGCGCCAGGCCAAGATAAAGGGACACGAGGTCCTGTTAAGGCAGCTGGGCCGCTGGGGGCGCCAGGCCAAGATAAAGGCACACGAAGTCCTGTTAAGGCAGCTGGGCCGCTGGGGGCGCCAGGCCAAGATAAAGGCATACGAAGTCCTGTTAAGGCAGCTGGGCTGCTGGGGGTGCCAGGCCAAGATAAAGACACACGAAGTCCTGTTAAGACAGCTGGGCCGCTGGGGGCACCAGGCCAAGATAAAGGCACACGAAGTCCTGTTAAGGCAGCTGGGCCGCTGGGGGCGCCAGGCCAAGATAAAGACACACGAAGTCCTGTTAAGGCAACAGGGCCGCTGGGGGCGCCAGGCCGATATAAAGGCACACGGAGTCTTGTTAAAGCAGCTGGGCCGTTGGGGGCGCTAGGCCGATTTGAAGCATGCATGCGAAAAATGATAGACACTAATGTTTTGAAGCTTTGTTAATAAAGTAAAAATGGCCTTCGGCGGGGTGATCAGTCCCGTCGAAGCCTTAACATTTAACTAAAGTCGTAGTTTCAAGACATTTTGGTGTGAGTTTTCCAAAAATGACCCCAAAGGGTACTTGTGTTGCCATCGTTGCCTCATCCCTCTTCCCTAGAAATGGTATTTTCTTAGGTTTTGTATGTTACTAGTTCTGGGTATTGCTCTTCCCTCCATTGTCTCCAAAGTGGATGAGCCATTGACGTTTGCCTCGACGACCTTGTAAGGTCCTTCCCAGGTTGGGCTCAACTTGCCCAGGGGTTCTGCGTGGCTTGCTATGTTTTTCCTCAAAACCCAATCATTCACTTTGAGGGCTCTTCCCCTTACTCGCTGGTTGTAGTATTTCTTTACCTTGTGTTTCAAAGTTGCTTGTCGCAAGAGAGAGATTTCCCTTCTTTCTTCCAGTGAGTCGAGGTTTTGTCGGAGATCTTCGGCAGTTTGCTCTGGGGAAAAGTTGGCAATTCGTAGTGATGTTACCATCAACTCTGGGGGTAAGACTGCTTCAGTTCCGTAGACTGGGCTAAAAGGTGTTTCCTGGGTGCCTGTTCTGGGAGTGGTTCTGTAGGACCATAAGACACTGGGCAGTTCATCTACCCAGATCCCCTTTGCTTTACCTAACCATTTCTTAATCCCATTCACTATTGTTTTGTTGGACACCTCCGTCTGTCCGTTCGCTTACGGGTGAGCCACCGACATAAAGCGTTGGTGGATTTTCCTGTCAGGGCACCATCCTTTGAAGGGGTTTTCTGCGAATTGGAGGCCGTTGTCGCTGATTAGGGTCCTTGGTGTGCCGAACCGTGTGAGGATGGATTTCCACATGAATTTGATTATCGACCTTCCTGATATATTGGCCACAGGTTCAGCCTCGATCCACTTCGTAAAATAGTCTACAGCCACGATCAAGAACTTCACTCTTCCCGGCGCTTCTGGGAAAGGGCCCATTATGTCTATTCCCCACTGATGAAACGGCCAGGGGCTGTTATGTTCGTTAGCTGTGCGAAGGGCAGTTTTTGCACCGGTGCGAATGTCTGGCATGCCACGCATTTCTTTATGAGTTCCATCGCGTCTGGTTGGATTTCCGGCCAGTACACCCCCATTCGTAGTATCCTTCTAGTTAATGCCCTTGCGCCTTCATGCGCCCCTGCATCCCCCGAGTGTGTTTCTTGCAACAACTCTTGTCCTTCCCGGCTTGTTATGCACTTTAGCCACGGGACGAGGTACCCTTTTTTGTATAACCTCCCGTCCATTATGGAGTATTGTGGGGCTTTGATTCTGATTCTTCTGGCCTGCATTTCGTCTTATGGCAGGATTCTGTGTTTGATGTATTCAATGATTGGGGTCATCCATGCAGTTGTTTCGTTTGCTATCTCTTTTACGTGGGTTTCTTCTATACGTCGCTCCTTGAGTACCTCCACCAGTACTTTCTTTGTCAAGTGATCGAATGATGTCGATGCCAACTTGCTTAATGCATCAGCTCTCTGGTTTTCCGATCTTGGGATTTGCCTAATGGTGAATGAGTTGAACGCTTTGGCTATGTTGACGACCATTTCTACATACCGTTTCATTCTTGGGTCCCGGGCTTCATATACTCCATTTACTTGGTTTGTCACCAGCATAGAGTCGCTGAGGACTTCCAGATCCTTGACCCCGCTGCTTGCTGCGAGACGCAGTCCGGCGATCAACACTTCATATTTCGACTCGTTGTTGGAGGTCTGGAAGTCGAACCTCAATGCGTACGTCATTTCTTCATTCTGGGGGCTTTGGAGGATCAATCTGGCGCCGTAGCCTTCTTTTCCGGCTACGCCGTCCGTGTGCAACGTCCAGGTTGTGTTTTCTTTTTCAGGGGCCGTTATCGCATTGCATTGCCGCCCCTCAGTTTCTGGTACTTCCAGCAAGAAATGTGCCAGTGCATGCCCCTTGATGCTTACTCTTGGGCGGTATTCTATATCATGCTCCCCAAGTTCAATAGCCCATTTTGCCGGTCTTCCTGATGTTTCTGGCTTCAACATTATTTGCTTGAGCGGTTGGCTCGTTCTTACTTCAATTTTGTGGGCTTGGAAGTACCGCCTCAGTCGTCTTGCTGCTTATATTAGTGCAAGGACCAATTTTTCCAAAGTCGGGTAATTGACTTCTGGTCCTTGTAGGGCTCTACTTACAAAGTATACCGGTGATTGCCTGCCTCCCCGCTCTGTTACTAGCACGGCGGAGATGGCTTCTTTGGAGGTAGACAGGTACATCACCAGCGTTTCTCCAGCGGCGGGGCTAGATAGTGTTGGGAGGGTGGTCAGGACTTTCTTTAGTTGTTGCCATGCCTTGTCTGCGTCGGGGGTCCACTTAAAGCTGCTTCTGTTTATGTCACCTTTCAAGGTATTGAACAATGGAACTGCTCTTTCTGCCGACTTTGCCACGAATCTTCCCAGCGCTGTCAGTTTTCCGTTCAGGCCCTGCATGTCTCTTAGGGTGGCTGGGGTCGGCGTTTCTACTAGGTCTTTTACTTTGCTTGGGTTGGGCTGTATTCCATCGTTGGTGATGTAGTACCCGAGGAATTGCCCCTCTTCTACAGCGAAGGTACATTTGGATGGGTTTAGTTTCATTTTGGTTCTCTCCAGGGTGGCGAGTGTTTCTCGTATGTCCTCTAGCAGGTCCGGGCCACTCCTGCTCTTAATCACCATGTCATCTATGTAGATTTCGATGTTTCGGCCAATCTGGGAGGCGAATACCCGGTCTACCAGCCATTGGTATGTGGCGCCCGCGTTCTTCAATCCAAAGGGCATCTTCTGGTAGCAAAAGGTTCCATGGTCTGTGTAAAATGCCGTTTTTTCCTCGTCGTCTTTTTTCATCAAGATCTGGTGGTAGCCTTTGTTAGCATCCAAGAAACATTTCCAGCGAAACCCCTGTAGGGATTCGATCTTCTGGTCTATCTCTGGGAGCGGATAGCTGTCCTTTGGGCAGGCTTTGTTGAGGTCTTTATAATCAATGCACATCTGCCAGCTGCCGTCGGATTTTTTGACCATCACAGGATTTGCGATCCATGTGGGGAATATCGCTTCCCGTAGGATCCCTGCCTGCAGCAGCTTTGTTACCTCTTTGTTAATGGCGTCATTGCGTTCTCCTGCTTGCCCCCTCTTTTTTTGCTTCACTGGGGCACTGCCTGGTTGGATGTTGAGCCCATGTTCGATGATTTCTCTGTCTATTCCCACCATGTCCATGGGCTTCCACACGAAAACATGTTTATATTGTTGCAGGAGGGCTATTAGGTCGTTTCATGTTTCATTTGGCAAGGTGGTGCCTATTTTGATCGGCTGCACTGGTGGTCCGGGTTGATGACCACATTGGCGTCTGCCGCTTCCAGCTTTGGGCGCTTCTGACTACGGGTGAGTTCTTCCGGTTGGAGTATCTGGCAGCACTTCAGTGGTTTGCATATGCTGGCGATCACCGTGGCAGGTCCCTCTGGCGTCTAAAATTTTTAGGGTGCCATGCACCGTCGATGCTACAGCCCCGAACTTCAGGAGGCCTGGTCTTCCCAGCAGGATGTTGTGTTCTGAAGACGTCCGTATGACTACAAATTCGATTAGGACCGTTTTCTTGGTTTGGTCGTCGTGACTCTGTAATGTGAAGCGAACGGGGAGGATTCCCAGTGGCCAGATGCTGTGGCCGGTGAATCCTACCAGTCTTCCCTTTGCTGGCTTGAGGCCATCCTTGATTATCTGAGGGAGTTGTGTGAAGCAGCTCTCATAGAAGATATCTGCGGCACTTCCTCCATCTATATAGACTCTGTGCACTTTGGTTTGCCCTATGTAGCCTGCTATCACCAGGGGATCATCGCCTTGCCATTGGTCTGATTTGGGTTCGTTGTTCGAGAATTCCACGTTCAGTGCTCTCTAGATAGTTTGTCCCGCTAGGGGGCTGGACAGTTGCGTTCTGCTTTGCTGGAATGATCGGATGGCGAGGATCTCCTTTTCCGGCGCTCTGTGCTGGTGATCGCCCTTTTGTGGTTTAAGGGTGTGTTGCTCCTTCTTGTTTCGGTCTCGTAGAGTTCTTGCGAGTTCAACCAGGTTGCCTTTCAATTGTTTTTCTGTGACTTCTCTGCGCAGCATGGTGCAGTCGTGCGTGTTGTGAGTCTTGCTGCGGTGGTATTCACAGTATCTGGCTGTGTCTCCCTGATTTCGTCGGTTGTGGCCGTCTCTTATGGCATATACATCACTGCGTCTGCCTCGTCCTCCCTCCTTGGGGTGTGCGTTGTATCTCTGAAATGGGCGGTTGCCTGGGCCTGTGTGTCGTTGGGCCGCCATGATGTACGGATGGTTGGGGAATTTATCGCCTCGTTTCTCTGTGGCGGCATGGAGGTATGCTTGCTTTTCAGCGGTGCCTTCTTCTTGTCAAAGGAATCGCTCCACTCTTTCCTTCATTTCATGTCGGGATTGTGGTGGTCTCCCCAAGAATTTCCTTGAGAATAACCCTGGCAAGAGACCCCAGGTGAATGCTCCTGTGATGAGCTTATCGTCTTGTCCTGGGACATCTAAGGTGGCTTTGTTAAACCTTTGGAAGTAGTCTTTCAGGGATTCGCCTTCTCGTTGCTTGCACCCCATGATTGCACTGTTGTCCCCTCTGTACTTTCGTAGCTGCATAAAGTTCATTAATAAATGTTGCTTTAACTGCTCGAAGTTGTGGATGCTGTTTGGAGCTAGGCTTCTAAACCAGGCTCCTGCGTTGCCGTCCAACATTATCGGGAACTATGTGCACCAAAACCTCTCGTCCAACTTCAAAGACTGCATGTGCCACTCGTACGTGTATATGTGGCTATCGGGGTCGGTAGTTCCGTTGTAGGTTTTGAGAGTTGGTAGCTTAGTTGTGCTCGGTATCTCATAGTTCAACAGTTCTTTTAAGAATGGTGATTGGTTGCCTCTCGGCATTGGTATATATGGATGGAATGGTGTGTAGGGGAACGGTTGAGAGGGTTGGAAATGTAGGTATGAGATGGTGGCTTCCCATTGATGGCGTTAGGTAAGAATGAGGGAAAGGTGTTACCGGTGTCAAGGGTGGCATGGAGAGACCGTGTATGGCATGGTGTGCGCCGTCGTCGGCGTCTGAGTTATGGTGGTGAAGGTTGCTAATGGGGGGTTAGCACTCATTATCGGTGCTAACATGGTTTTCGTTGTGGTGGGCAACGACATGGGTATGTAGGGCGGTGGGAAATGCACGCTTTGTGACACCGGTGTGGTGGGTGTTGATAGCTGCCATGGTAGAAATGGGACCGTTGTTAGCGGCATTGTTGTTGCTACAGCGGAGGAGACCGTGGGTGTTTCAATGTTGTCCAGTGGGTCCATGGGTCTCACCGGACTTGGTGAAGCACCACTACTTTCTCCGCCCGTCATGATCGTGTTACTCAAGGGTTGGTTGTGTTGGTCACACAACTGATGGCGCCAAATGTTGCGACTTCAGGCTCCGGGGTGATGGGAGGTAGTAACTCCGGCGGTCTTGAATGCCTGAGATCACAATAAAGAGAGAAACGACCGTTAGTCGCGCTCCGGGAGGCGATCCCGGGAGGGCACTCCGACGGTCAAGTCAGTTGGGTATTTTAGAGTGATTATCTCTGGAAGGCGAGATATAGTAGTGTTGAGAACTTGAGGGTTACGTGAAGGCCCCTTGGCCTTTTATACCTGAGGCTGGGCTTGCTTTTGGGGACATCGGTGTCAGTCCTCCAGCGGGCTTGGGGAATGATTGGGCGATCGCCTGGTGCGCGATCGTGGTGCAGGAGGTGTACGGGGGAAGCATAGGTAGTGCGCCGTGTACACCTTTTTGAAAGGTTTTCTGCAACTATGAACTAAAAATCCTAAGTTCACATGCAACCTATAAAGATCTAAGTTTTTCTTCTAATTAAACATATAACAATTCCTAGAAGGCCAGAAAAAGATTAACTAAAAGAAAGATCAAGAAAACCAACCTTTAAGCGAATCTTGGAAGCAAAGCAATAGAAGTCTCTTGCCTCAAATGCAGTCACACCCTAGCAGGAGCTCTTGGCCAAAAATTCTTGAGAGAAAGAGAGTCAAAAATCGTGGCTTTAGGGTTAAGGAGCCTCCCTATTTAAAGGCTCCAAGTGGTGATCAGATAAACGTTATAGATAAACCTTTTTGAATTCGAATTAAGATAATCTATTATCTTAATTATTCAAACCTTTTATATATATACATATATATATATATATATATATATATATATATATATATATATATATATATATATATATATATATATATATATATATATATATATATATATATATATATATATATATATATTATCTAAATTATATATATATAAATATATATAATCCGCCAATCACTCACTCACTTAAAACTGTCACTTACTCAACTATTGAATAATTACAGTTTTAGTCCCTGTACCTTAATTAATCAATTTAACTACCAAATTAATTCCAATTAATTCTAGAAAAATTCCTAATTAATTATTATAGTTTCTAATTAATATATTATCACCTAAATATATTAATAAACTATTTATTTAATTTCTATTGATTTATTAATCACATAATAAATCAACCTTTCTCTCTACTAGACTTTCTGCCAATCCTCCAACTATGAGGGCAATCCAAATGGACTATGCTACTATTGATTAGGTAAATACTAATTATTAGTCATGGCTTAGACACCTAATCCAACAGTCTCCCACTTGGATAAGTCTAAGACTAAAACCTCTAATTAATTAGCAACTGTAGCTTCCTAGAAAATGCTGCCGAATTCTGACCTAGTCAGTCCTGTCCAATGAAAAGTGATCAGATGATCCTCCGTCCAACAAGATATTTTTCAGACTCAAGACATGGATTAGAATCAATCCTGATATGATTCTCTGTTTCCCTATTTCTGATTTGCATATGAATTTAAGACTACTAATTGAGCATATCAAAATAGTCCTGGTTGGCCAACCCTTTCAGTCAACTTCAAAATCATCGAGAGGCCTACAGATATCTGTTTTCCCGACAGGGTCAAGGGACGAATAAGTTTTGACTCATATACTTATGTCCTTTACTAGTCAAATCATTCACAACAACACGTTTTATAACACCGTGTTACCGATGCGTTTTCGCATTGTCAATGAACAACCGCTTGGTAAAACATAACTCATATGTCTCTAATTAAAGATCAAAAGATATTATCGTCTCAACATTGCTTATGATGAAATCCATGAAGCAATCTGTTGAGTGTGGGTTTATCCAATACTCAAATCCCTATTTTCTAAGTACTCATGAATATTGTAGCAATCTTATTGATATGTCTAACTCATTAGACAATCTACAAAACAATTCATGACTGTCTTCAGTCATACTTACTCCCTAAAAAGTATGAGTGAATGTGGATATTCGAATAATAATTAAATTACTCAGGAAGTAAACATGCAAAATTGAATCACAATGATAAACAATCAACAAATGGTAGTATCAAATACTCATCAACAAAACTATATTATTAATTCACCAAAGTTAATTACATTTATATTGCAACAAGTTTCAAATCCTATCTAATTACAAAAACTAATATCATCTGTTAATCCTATGCGCCGTGCATGCTGATAGTGCTTAACCCTACTCAGAGCCTTTGTCAAGGGATCTGCAGGATTATCTTCTGATGATACCCTCTTCACTATGAGGTGACCTTCTTCTAACTTATGTCTTATGTAGTGGTACTTTCTGTCGATATGTCTGGACTTTCCATGATCTCTTGGTTCCTTCGTCAAAGCAACCGCTCCTTCGTTATCACAGAACAGTTCCACAGGCTCCTGAATACTCGGGACTACTCCAAGGTCACCGATGAAGTTCTTCAGCCAAGCCGCTTCCTTTGCCACTTCACTCGCTGCGATGTACTCTGATTCACACGTTGAATTAGCCACCGTCTCTTGCTTGGAACTTTTCCAAGTCACTGCTCCCCCATTCAACAGGAATACCCAGCCTGACTGAGACCGACCGTTGTCTCTATTTGTCTGAAAGCTGACATCAGTATACCTGTCAACTCTCAAGGTATCACTGCCACCAAGGACTAAAACAAAGTTCTTCGTCCTGCGCAGATACTTGAGTATGTTTTTGACCGCTGTCCAATGCGTCCTACCAGGGTTCCCCTGGTATCGACTGACCATGCTCAAGGCAAAAGCCACGTCGGGACGAGTACACGTCATGACATACATGATTGACCCTACAGCCGAAGCGTAAGGTACCCGACTCATGTCCGCAATTTCCTCGTCTGTACTTGGACTCTGAGTCTTACTCAGCTTAGCATTACTTTGCATTGGTAGCTCTCCCTTCTTGGAATTTTCCATACAAAATCTTTTCAGTACCTTGTCCAAATATGTACTCTGACTAAGTCCAATTAGTCTCTTCTTCCTATCTCTCAATATTCTTATCCCGAGAATATAGGCTGCCTCTCCTAGGTCTTTTATGGCGAAACACTTCCCAAGCCAAGACTTGACATCTTGCAAGGTCGGGATGTCGTTTCCCATGAGCAGTATGTCATCTACATACAGCACCAGGAAAGTGACTATACTCCCACTAGCTTTGACATACACGCAAGACTCATCCTCGCTCCTAGAGACACCAAATTCTTTGACTTTCTCATGGAAACAAAGATTCCAGCTGCGAGAAGTTTGTTTTAATCCATAGATGGATTTCTCAAGCTTACACACTTTGTCAGGATACTTTGCATCAACAAAACCATCTGGCTGATTCATGTAAACATCCTCAGTCAACTTCCCATTAAGGAAAGCGGTTTTGACGTCCATCTCCCAAATTTCATAGTCATGAAATGCAGCTATGGCCAGCATAATCCTAATTGAGTTTATCTTAGCCACTGGTGAGAAGATCTCATCATAGTCAATCCCTGGGGTTTGAGTAAAGCCCTTCGCAACCAGTCTTGCTTTAAAAGTGTGTACCTTTCCGTCCATGTCGGTCTTCTTCTTGAAGATCCATTTGCACCCGACTGTCTTTCGACCCGGTACATTGTCAACCAAGTTCCAAACTTGATTGTCATACATGGACTTGATCTCGCTGTCCATTGCCTTTTTCCACTTGGCAGACTCAGGGCCCGCCACCGCTTCCCGGTAGTTATCAGGTTCATCCAAATTTATCAGTGTCATATCACTGACAAACGTATCTCCATCCGTAGTTATATGGAATCCATAAAACTCGGTTGGCATGCTAACTCTACTAGAGCGTCTAAGAGGTAAGGATATGTCAGTCGGACCAACAGGAACTTCTTCCTCTTGTTGGTTACTAGTTTCTCGTAAGGTTGCATCATCGGGTGACTCTTGAATCTCTTCAAGGTCAATGGTACTCCCACTATCCTCTTTGAATATCAGTTCTCTCTCTCTCGAAAGAATCCCCGTCTCGCTACAAAGACCACGTCCTCGCTTGGTCTGTAGAACAGGTATCCAAAGGACTGTTTGGGATATCCAATGAAAAAACATTTCTCGCTTCTCTCTGCGAGTTTATCGTGAGTCTCTCGTCTAACGAAATCCTCACAACCCCAGACTTTGATATGTGCTAACGAGGGAACTTTCCCCGTCCACATCTCATGAGGTGTCTTAGCAACCTTCTTAGTAGGGACAAGATTGAGGATGTGGGCGGCAGTCTCTAAGGCATACCCCCAGAAGTGAATGGGAAGTGAAGCTCGACTCATCATGGAACGAACCATGTCTAACAAGGTTCGGTTACGTCTCTCGGCAACACCGTTCAACTGTGGTGTCCGAGGAGGCGATAATTGTGAAACTATTCCACATTCCTTCAGATAGTCTAGGAACTCGATACTAAGATACTCTCCGCCTCTGTCGGACCTGAGCATCTTTATCTTCCTGCCCAATTGATTCTCAAGTTCATTTTTGAACTCTTTAAACTTTTCAAAGGTGTCTGACTTGTGTTTGATTAAGTAGATATACCCGTATCTACTAAAATCGTCAGTGAACGTCACGTAGAACCGTGTGCCGTCTTTTGTGGTAGATCTGAAAGGACCACACACATCTGTGTGTATGATGTCCAAAAGACCTTCACCTCTTTCAAAGGAACTCTTGAAAGGTGATTTTGTCATCTTGCCCAAAAGACAAGATTCGCATACATCATCCGATTTGAGGTCGAATGATTCCAACACTCCATCCTTTTGGAGTTGGGCGATGCGTTTCTTGTTAATGTTCCCAAGACGACAGTGCCACAAGCATGCCTTTTTTACACCACTAGATGAATCAATAAAATTTACACTATGACCTAAATTTTCTACACATTGCACAGTTTCATACACACCATCACAAGGTAAAGCAGTAAATATAGAAATACCATTTTGAAAAACAGAAATGGAACCATTACTATTATCAAACGAAAACTGTAAACCTTGTCTAAACAATGCATGAAATGAAATAATATTTCTTGCCATTTCTGGCGAATAGCAACAATTAAAAAGATCTAAACTAACACCACTACTGAGCACTAAATTATAAGTCCCGATCTTGGTCACAGGCGACGATCTCCTATTCCCCATGATCAGGTTGAGTCTACCGTGCTCCACCTCCCTGCTTTCCCTTAGGCCCTGCAAATCAGAACAAATGTGAAAACCACATCTTGTATCAAGGACCCAAGAAATGGAAGATGGTGAGTTTTTAAAGATAGTGTAAATACCTGCTGAAGACGGCTTGACTTTGCCATCCTTCAAATCTTGCAGGTATGTAGGGCAGCTTCTCTTCCAATGGCCTCTTGCTTTGCAATAGAAGCACTCTGCTTCCTTGGGATTGGCATTATGAGGAATGCCAGAAGTCTTGGGTTTGGAGTCGTTGCTGGACGATCCAACATGCACATTTTCCCTCAAATTCTACTTAGGAGGGCCCTTTCTCTTCTTCCCCTTTCCACCAGTAATAGCCAGGACGACTTCATTAGCTGCGGGTACACTCTTACCCTTCATTCCGTCCTCAGCGGTGCGGAGCATGCGATGCAGTTCGGCCAGAGTGGCCTGAGAATTGTTCAGATGATACGCCAGCGTGAACTGGTCATATGAACTAGGCAGAGAATTTAGCATTATGTCTACTGCTAAATCCTCGTGAACTGGCATCTCAAGCTTCCTAAGCCTTTCCACGTATCCTTACATCCTCTGCACGTGGTTACAGATAGACTCTCTATCCTTTGGCTTCCCATTGGTGAAAGCTTTGACTACTTCGCGCCTCTCTATGCGCTCCTGCTTGTGGAACTTTTCCTCCAGCTCTTTGTGCATTTCATAGGGCCAGTAGTCCTCGTATATTCTTTGCAATTCCGGGTTCATTGTAGCTATCATGATGTAAGCCACTTTGGTTGCATCATCAGAATGTTTTGAGTATTGAGCGATTTCATCGGGAGTAGCATTATCAGGATCAATTTCAACCAGCTCGGTTTCCAGAACATATTCTTTATGTTCAAACCTTAAAGCCATCTTGATGTTACGGATCCAGTCATTATAGTTGGTACCGTCTAACGTAACTTTGGAGCATAATGACAAGATAGAGGTAACATTGGAGTTTGATTGGGGGGCGGTTTGATCAGCAGAAGACATCTATAAAAGAAGATAGTTTTAATTAGATATTAATAATAATCCTTATAATAACCCAATAATAATTATAAGGCTAGGATCCTACAATAACAATTTACGATCTCGAAGAGGGATGCCGTAATCAATATTGTAAATTTTATAAGGTAGGCGAATGACGATTCAGCCAATTCCACCGCAGAAAGATAATCATATTAAAATGGAATTCCTAGATTCTTTGAGATTTATTGAACTGTTCAATAGCATGTTTTAATCTCGGATGTGCCCCACTGTTTGTGACTGGGATACCGAGGATCACAAACCGGGTGTGAATAACCATGCAAATTAGCTCGGTACTCTCGGGGTCAGTTGTCATCTCTAATTGACGTGCCGGTAAACCACACACGCTCCATCAACAATGACAATACCCGAGAAACTCATTGCAACTCTTTATGAACCCCAATTGGCATGCCGGTAAACCACACACGCTCCACCAATGTTTCATAAAGTGCAATGTGCAATTTCATGGGTTAGCACCAATTCACATTTTTCCTAAAGTAACTAGATTGAGATTTTATTAAGTGTTCTAGTACTTTGAATCATTATACTTTTAGTGATTATTAGGCGGTCCTATCAAACCCGTTCGGCTAACGACCCTCCACTGATCAGGCGAGCGGTGGGTGAGAGTGTTCACCCATTAGACCGCCATTTTATAGGCAGTCTCCTTATACCCACTTTATAGACCAGCTTCGTGAATGAGGCCTACTAATGATTTGACTAACCATTTTTGTAAGAACCCGCTAAAAATTTGTAATAAAATGTATAATAATCGTGTGCGTTAGTAAATTGTGGAAAAATGGCAAATTGGTCTTTTTGCCATGTCTTGGACCTTGGTGTAAAATAATTTGTGTAATGGGATAATTATGTAAAACAATGAGACCTTATGTAATAAAAATTTGTTTTTAGTGCCAAAGTGCAAGAAGTAGAGTTGGAGGGTTAAAAGTGAAAAGTTTGGAAGTATAATAAGTGGAAAAATCTCCCATTCTCAGAAGATGATAGAAGAATAGAGAGAGAGCTAGGGAGCACGGGAAGATCACGATTTCTGGAGAATTCAAGAAGGAAGGAAGCTAGGAATTGAAGATATCACTTGGAGTTTGGTGATTCCAAGCTTTTAAGGTGAGTTTTTATGATATAAACTTACAATTTCAAGTTATGGTGGATAATTTCTGGACTGAAGTTGGATAAGGAGTTATCACTACGAATTCATATGTTCTATATAGCTTAATTCATCACAAGAAATGGATTTCTAACCATAAATTGTGGTTGAATCCATGGAAATGGGTTTTGAGCTCAAGAACCCTAGAAATGGGTTATGAGATAAAAATTGATTTCCAGTGTTTTGTTGGGTTTGAAGGATCATTTAGGATGTATTAAGACATTCCTAAGTGATTGTTTTCAAAATTTTACATTTTTAGTGAAAATGGGCAAAAACGGGATTGTTATGAATTGTTAAGAAATTATGATTTTCACAAGTTAAAACTTGATGAAAATTGAAGGTTATTGCCCTGAAATAATAATATAGTGATTAAGTTAAGTATTAAGAACTTAATGTAAGCAACCAATGCAACTGAAGCCTGAAAAATCGCCAATTAAGGCAACTTACTTCATGGTCGCGACGCGACCTATGCCTTGGTAGCGACGCGAAGCGGCGCAACAGTTTTGAAGTGAGTCTCTTGCCAAGTGAAACTTGATTTTTGGACTTGATGCTAAACTTGTCCGTTTGACCTCAAATTTTAACCATAAGTCCCTTATGGTCTAAAACTTCGTGGAAAATTGTCGGAACCGAAATACGACCTCCCGAGGGTACTGTAGTAAAATACACGTATTTCGGGAAAATTTACAAATTAAAGGAAGTTAGTATAATAAGGGTTGTAGCTTAGTTATAACCCGTAGTTACATGATATGGCACTCTTGTTCTGTAAAGTTAGTTATGGTGTATATGAATTGAGTATAAATGTATATCTTGTAAATAATAGGTGGTGGCTCAAACACGGTTAAGCAAGTAAAAGAAAAAGGAGTTCAAGAAGCTAACTGACTCCTAGAGGACTCGAGGTGAGTAATGTGTGGATTTTCGAGTACATAGCAAAATGAGTTTTATATAAAGGAATGAATTTTATAAAAAGATGATTTGTGAGTCAAAATGGTTTTATGAAAATTGATGTGGTTAATGAGAAAGGAAATGGTTCTGCGAAACTAAAATGTTTTGTGAAACTGGAAATGATATTGTGAAATAGTAAGTACAATGGGTATAAAAATGATAAATGAAATGTAGAGTACTAATGAAGTATTTGAGCCATGTTGATGAGTTGAGAAGTATCCAGATAAAGATCACGGCCTGCTGCGGTAGGGGTGGTCAAAAGACACTACTGGGATGGTACCTCCCGTCGCGAAGTAGTTTTCTAATTGATACCTTGATGGATGAATTCGTTTCATGCTGTTGAGGAAGGGGTTATACGGGTGCGGCTCGTTAAAATCCTACGAGTGCGCTCGTAGGAAGGTGCTCACGAATGGGAAGGATTACCTATGGGTGCGCTCATAGGAAAATTAAATGTTTTGAATTTGAGAATGAATGAAATGTCAGGAAAACTGTTTTGGGTCTAAACCCACATTACTCACGAGACAATTATGTCTTACATATTTTTTTTAAATGCTATGTACTCAGGTAATCAAGAAAGAACTAGAAGAGTGTACGGTGGGACAATAGCTTCTGGTGTATAAAGCGTGAAATAAAAGGTTTAAACTTTGGTAATGATGCGAATTTGTAAAACCCCGTTTGTATAATTAAATGTTTTGTGTAGTAAAGTATTTGTAAAATAAGTTTGGAAAAAAAAAATTGTGTGGAAATTGGGGTGTTACAATTTGGTATCAGAGCCAAGGTTTAAGCGAATTAGGTTGGGTAACCATCCTAGACTTAAACTATTGGATTAATAGCAAGAAAAGTAGTGGCACTAAAGTACTAGACAACGGGGTAGAGTCGACAATTTATAGTGTTGAAACCCACAGAAACCGGTGAATCAGGGAGTCTTGTGATAACACCAGAGCCAAAGCATATAGGTGGTTAAAATAATGTTGGGCCCGTATTATTGTAATCACAGGATATGCCTTGGAAATGGTGAAGTCACGAGGGGAACCTGAGGAAACTTGGTTGTGGGAATTAGTAGGAGGGTACTTGGGAACACAAGTTCCATAGGTAGATCACATGCTACAGCTTTTGGTTATATTGATAAATATATATATGTGAAGTAACAAACGCGAATTTTACTTATCTTATATAGTAAATGGAGAGTGGAGATCAGAATCTTTTGAGTGAAGGACGGGCAGCCAGTCATACCCCGTCTCATGGGGGTAATCCCGTCGATGATGCGGACAATATGGGTGCTACGCCAAACCCAATGCCGCAACCTCCACCTGTGACCTTGGAGGCCATACAAAATCTTATCAGCAACCTAAAGACTGAAATGAGAGAAGACATGCGTCAGATGATGAATGCTCGGCTGGGAGAGCCGCACCCTAATCCTTCAGCGGATGATGCCTCTTGGAGACCTACTAACGGAGATTCGGTTACAGAGGAAGATAGTATGGGGACGGAAGATAAAAAGAGGTGTACCTTCAAGTCTTTCCTGGCATGTAAACCTACGGAATATTATGGCAGTTTTGAACCTAAGGTTACGATGCGGTGGTTACGAGAGACGGAGCAAGTATTAGAGGTCAGCAAGTGTCACGAAAATGATAAAGTTTATTATGCTTCACGGTTATTGAAAGATGACGCTTTGGTTTGGTGGAATACTTTATATGAGCTGCTTGGGAAAGACGTGATTTATAAATGGTCGTGGACCGAATTTACTACTCGTTTGAAGAACAAATATTGTCCCCTCCGGGACATAGAGAAGCTTGAAGATGAATTTCTTACTCTAAAAAAGGGTAGTTTGTCTATTGCTGAATACACCAAAAAGTTTAGCGACATGTTACCATTTGTGGGAAAAACCTATACTACGGAGCGGGCTCGAATTAATCGTTATGTGAAAGGGTTACCATGGGAATATGAATTGGAAGTGAAGCGGGCAGAAACAATGGATGATGCATTTGCGGCAACAAGGAATGTTGAGGATGTGTGGAAGCGTAGAATGATGGAGAGGCAGATTTCTGGAGATAAACGAAAATTTAGCAGTGGAAGTAGTAGTTGGAGTAAGAAGGGAAAGTCGGTAGTTTCGTCGTCTAAACAGAGTAACCGGAAGGCTTGTGAAAAGTGTGGAAAAGAACATACGGGAGAATGCAAAACGGGAAGCTCAGCATGTTTCAACTGTGGAAGAGTCGGTCACCGAGCTAGAGAATGTACTTACCCGAAGCTTAGCGAAGTTGAGTGCTTTTCTTGTCATGAAAAGGGGCATTACAGCTACAACTGCCCAAAGAAATGGGTGAAACAGTGGTGTCAACGGCACAGAAGAAGACTGAACCTCAAAAAGCGAAGACTCGTGCTTTCCAGCTGACACGGGAGGAAGCAAAGGAGACACAAGACGTGCTCTCAGGTACCTTACTAATTAATCAGATGCCTGCTTACGTGTTATTTGATTCTGGTGCTACATGCTCATTTGTGTCCCATGAGTTTGGTTTAAAACTTAATGTACCGTTAGAATCGTTAGATTATGTTTGCGAGGTCGAATTGGCGAGTGGTAAGAAGGTGGAGATAAAGCACGTGTACCGCGGTTGTGAACTTAGCATTGATGACAAGAAATTTCCCCTAAATCTTCTGCTGATTGGAGTCAAGACTTTTGATATTGTTATTGGAATGGATTGGCTTGGAGCCAATGACGCAAAAATTGCATGCGGAAAGAAAGTCGTGTCGGTAAAGATTCCAGATGGTAGTAAAGTGTACATCTATGGTGAGAAACCTAAAAGAATGTCAAGCTTTATCAATGCAGCGAAAGTACGAAGGTGTTTGGTAAAAGGATGTTCTTCCTTTATAGCGTATGTGATAGCGGAAGATAAAGTAAAGAAAACTGTGGGTGATATTGATGTGGTGAGAGAGTACCCTGAAGTTTTTCCAGACGATCTACCTGGCTTGCCACCAGAGAGACAAGTCGAATTTCGAATTGATCTTGTACCCGGAGCTTCTCCTATTGCCCGTGCTCCATACCGTTTGGCCCCGACCGAAATGCGGGAGTTGATGTCACAATTACAAGAATTACTCGATAAAGGTTTTATACGCCCCAGTTCGTCACCTTGGGGTGCACCGGTGCTGTTTGTCAAAAAGAAGGATGGTTCGATGCGAATGTGTATTGATTATCGTGAACTCAACAAAATCACCATTAAGAATCGTTACCCATTACCGCGTATAGACGATCTATTTGACCAATTGCAAGGCGCTGATTATTTTTCCAAGATTGATCTTCGGTCCGGCTATCATCAGGTACGGGTAAGGAATGAAGATGTTGAGAAGACCGCGTTCCGCACTCGCTACGGGCATTATGAATTCTTAGTCATGCCTTTTGGTTTGACTAATGCCCCGGCAATTTTTATGGATTTAATGAATAGGGTGTGTAAGCCGTTCCTCGATAAGTTTGTTATCGTATTTATTGATGACATTCTTATTTACTCGAATACTGCTGAGGAATATAGAAGCCATTTGAAGACGGTATTGGAAGTTCTGAAGAAAGAAAAGTTGTATGCGAAGTTTTCAAAGTGTGAGTTTTGGTTACGAGAAGTGCAATTTCTCGGACATGTTGTCTCTATTCAAGGAATCAAAGTGGATCCCGCCAAGGTGGAAGCAGTGATGAAGTGGGAAACTCTAAAAACCCCGACAGAAGTAAGAAGTTTCCTTGGACTCGCCGGGTACTACCGACGATTCATCCAGGACTTTTCTCGAATTGCAGTACCTCTTACGAAGCTAACAAGAAAAGGAATAAAATTTGAATGGGGAGCGGAACAGGAGAAGGCATTTGAGACACTAAAAGAGAAGTTATGTAATGCGCCGGTTCTTGCTTTACCTGAAGGAACTGAAGACTTTGTGGTGTACAGTGATGCCTCGAATAGAGGATTGGGTTGTGTGTTAATGCAGCGAGGAAAGGTGATAGCGTATGCTTCTCGCCAATTGAAAGAACCAGAAACAAGATATGCAACGCACGATTTGGAACTAGAAGCAATTGTGTTTGCATTAAAAATTTGGAGACATTATTTGTACGGAACAAAATGTACTTTATATACAGATCACCAAAGCTTGCAGTATGTATTCTCACAGAAGGAACTCAATATGAGGCAAAGTAGGTGGCTGGAATTGATAAATGATTATGACTGTGAAATCGCCTACCACCCTGGAAAAGCAAATGTGGTAGCAGACGCTTTAAGCATGAAAATTCATGAAAAGAATAGTCAAGAAAGGTTGATACAGATAGAGTTGAAATCAAGTATAATAGAAAGAATGAAAGACGCTCAAAGTCAAGCATTAGAAAGTGGTGATTCAAAGAAAGAAAAGCTGGGAAAGGATTTGGTGTTTGGAGAAAATACTCAGGGATTGAAAACAATCAAGAATCGCGTATGGGTACCAAAAGTTGGTGGAATGAGAAAATTGATTCTAGAAGAGTCTCATAAGTCAAAGTATTCCATTCACCCAGGGAGTACGAAAACTTATCGAGATCTCAAAGAACAGTACTGGTGGCCAGGAATGAAGAAAAGAATAGTTAAGTACATTTCTAAATGTGCAACCTATGCATAGGTGAAGGCGGAACACCAAGCCCCGTATGGAAATACTCAACCTCTATAAATTCCAGCGGGAAAGTGGGAGGATATAACTATGGATTTCATAGTTGGATTGCCGAGAACTAGAAGGGGTCACAATTGTATATGGGTCATTGTTGACTGTTTGACCAAGAGTGCTATGTTTCTGGCAATTAAAGAAACCACACAGTTGGAAACATTAGCACAAATATACATTGATGAAGTTTTAAGACTTCATGGAGCTCCTTTGTCGATTGTGTCTGATAGAGATCCGCGATTTACCTCAAAATTGTGGGAGGCACTACAGGAACAATTGGGGACAAAAATTAAAATGAGTACAGCTTATCATCCTCAAACAGACGGGCAAAGTGAACGTACCATTCAGACTGTGGAAGATATGCTACGATCGTGTGTTATGGATTTTGGTGGAAATTGGGATGAACACCTGCCATTGGTGGAGTTTTCCTATAACAACAGTTATCATTCCAGTATTGGAATGCCACCATTTGAAGCCCTATATGGCAGAAAGTGTAGAACACCTCTATGTTAGTTAGAGGCGGGGGAGACCAAAATGACGGGACCGGAAATTGTAAGGATAACAAATGAAAAGATTAAAATAATCCAAGCCAATATAAAAGCCGCTCAAGATAGACAGAAGAGTTATGCAGATTTGAAGAAGAGACCTTACAATTTAAAAGAAGGTGATCTGGTGATGCTCAAAGTATCGCCATGGAAAGGTGTAGGAAGATTTGGTAAGAAAGGTAAATTGAGTCCAAGGTACATTGGACCTTTTAAGGTCCTAAAAAGGGTTGGTGAACAGGCTTTCAAATTGGAATTACCACATGAATTGAGTGGTATACATGATACGTTCCATGTAAGTTACCTGAAAAGGTACTTTGGGAAGAGTGAACTCGTTATTCCATTAGAAGATTTAAAAGTGGAGACCCCGAACAAATTGATAGAAGAGCCAGAGGCAATGCTAGAAGTAAGAACCAAGAAACTGAGGAACAAGGAAATTGACTTAGTTTTGGTCAAATGGAAGCACTCGTCGGGTTCAGATTTGACTTGGGAGATGTTGGAAGACATAAAGAAAAGATACCCGAATTTTATGAACTATGAGGAGATTCCGAGGACGGAATCCTCTTAAGGGGGAGAGGTTGTAAGAACCCGCTAAAAATTTGTAATAAAATGTATAATAATCGTGTGCGTTAGTAAATTGTGGAAAAAGGGCAAATTGGTCTTTTTGCCATGTCTTGGACCTTGGTGTAAAATAATTTGTGTAATGGGATAATTATGTAAAACAATGAGACCTTATGTAATAAAAATTTGTTTTTAGTACCAAAGTGCAAGAAGTAGAGTTGGAGGGTTAAAAGTGAAAAGTTTGGAAGTATAAATAGTGGAAAAATCTCCCATTCTCAGAAGATGATAGAAGAATCGAGAGAGAGCTAGGGAGCACGGGAAGATGACGATTTCTGGAGAATTCAAGAAGGAAGGAAGCTAGGAATTGAAGATTTCACTTGGAGTTTGGTGATTCCAAGCTTTTAAGGTGAGTTTTTATGATATAAACTTACAATTTCAAGTTATGGTGGATAATTTCCGGACTGAAGTTGGATAAGGAGTTATCACTACGAATTCATATGTTCTATCTAGCTTAATTTATCACAAGAAATGGATTTCTAACCATAAATTGTGGTTGAATCCATGGAAATGGGTTTTGAGCTCAAGAACCCTAGAAATGGGTTATGAGATAAAAATTGATTTCCAGTGTTTTGTTGGGTTTGAAGGATCATTTAGGATGTATTAAGACATTCCTAAGTGATTGTTTTCAAAATTTTACATTTTTAGTGAAAATGGGCAAAAACGGGATTGTTATGAATTGTTAAGAAATTATGATTTTCACAAGTTAAAACTTGATGAAAATTGAAGGTTATTGCCCTGAAATGATAATATAGTGATTAAGTTAAGTATTAAGAACTTAATGTAAGGAACCAATGCAACTACAGCCTGAAAAATCGCCAATTAAGGCAACTTACTTCATGGTCGCGACGCGACCTATGCCTTGGTCGCGACGCGAAGCGGCGCAGCAGTTTTGAAGTGAGTCTCCTGCAAAGTGAAACTTGATTTTTGGACTTGAGGCTAAACTTGTCCGTTTGACCTCAAATTTTAAACATAAGTCCCTTATGGTCTAAAACTTCGTGGAAAATTGTCAGAACCGAAATACGACCTCCCGAGGGTACTGTAGTAAAATACACGTATTTCGGGAAAATTTACAAATTAAAGGAAGTTAGTATAATAAGGGTTGTAGCTTAGTTATAACCCGTAGTTACATGATATGGCACTCTTGTTCTGTAAAGTTAGTTATGGTGTATATGAATTGAGTATAAATGTATATCTTGTAAATAATAGGTGGTGGCTCAAACACGGTTAAGCAAGTAAAAGAAAAAGGAGTTCAAGAAGCTAACTGACTCCTAGAGGACTCGAGGTGAGTAATGTGTGGATTTTCGAGTACATAGCAAAATGAGTTTTATATAAAAGAATGAATTTTATAAAAAGATGATTTGTGAGTCAAAATGGTTTTATGAAAATTGATGTGGTTAATGAGAAAGGAAATGGTTCTGCGGAACTAAAATGTTTTGTGAAACTGGAAATGATATTGTGAAATAGTAAGTACAATGGGTATAAAAATGATAAATGAAATGTAGAGTACTAATGAAGTAGTTGAGCCATGTTGATGAGTTGAGAAGTATCCGGATAAAGATCACGGCCTGCTGCGGTAGGGGTGGCCAAAAGACATTACTGGGATGGTACCTCCCATCGTGAAGTAGTTGTCTAATTGATACCTTGATGGATGAATTCGTTTCATGCTGTTGAGGAAGGGGTTATACGGGTGCGGCTCGTATAAATCCTACGGGTGCGCTCGTAGGAATGTGTTCACGAATGGGAAGGATTACCTATGGGTGCGCTCATAGGAAAATTAAATGTTTTGAATTTGAGAATGAATGAAATGTCAGGAAAACTGTTTTGGGTCAAAACCCACATTACTCACGAGACAATTATGTCTTACGTATTTTTTTTAAATGCTATGTACTCAGGTAATCAAGAAAGAACTAGAAGAGTGTACGGTGGGACAGTAGCTTCTAGTGTATAAAGCGTGAAATAAAAGGTTTAAACTTTGGTAATGATGCGAATTTGTAAAACCCCGTTTGTATAATTAAATGTTTTGTGTAATAAAGTATTTGTAAAATAAGTTTGGAAAAAAACAATTTGTGTGGAAATTGGGGTGTTACAATTTAATCTTATACATATAATAATAACTCCCTAATTATAATATATATAAGATGTAATTTTTAAACCATTTAAAAATTGTTTCTGGTTTATCTTTTAATTTATTGCCAATTTAAACTATTAAATTTCAAATTAAATTAAACCTTAAAATCGATTTTAATTATCTTTTAATTAACCAATTAATTAAATTAATTAAATTTGATATTTTAAACCTTTTAAAATATTTTAGGATTTATCCATTTAATTTTCGCCAATTTAAAGCAATTAAATTTTAAATTAAATTAAATCCTTGAATTATATTTTAATTACCAATCAATTAAATTAATTCAAATGTAGATAGATTTTTATCAAATAAATCAAATTAATTAAAAAACTATCCTAATCCCTTAATTTTCGATTTTAGGATAAAAGGTTTTAAGGTTTATCTTTTAAACAATTTAAAGTTACCAAAAATAGAATACCTTCTAAACCTAATCCACAAAAATCGCCAAATCAAAAGGGAGGGGCTAGGGTTTTCAAAACCCTAACCCTAGTTGTCGATTTGCACAAATTAGGGTTTAGGAACAATAAACCCTAATTACTAGGAACACAGTTATAGCAATTTAACAAGAAAAACAACCAAATGCTCTGATACCACTGAAAGGTTTTCTGCAACTATGAACTAAAAATCCTAAGTTCACATGCAACCTATAAAGATCTAAGTTTTTCTTCTAATTAAACATATAACAATTCCTAGAAGGCCAGACAAAGATTAACTAAAAGAAAGATCAAGAAAACCAACCTTTAAGCGAATTTTGGAAGCAAAGCAACAGAAGTCTCTTGCCTCAAATGCAGTCACACCCTAGCAGGAGCTCTTGGCCGAAAATTCTTGAGAGAAAGAGAGTCAAAAATCATGGCTTTAGGGTTAAGGAGCCTCCCTATTTAAATGCTCCAAGTGGTGATCAGATAAACCATATAGATAAACCTTTTTGAATTCGAATTAAGATAATCTATTATCTTAATTATTCAAACCTTTTATCTATATATATATTATCAAAATTATATATATATATATATATATATATATATATATATATATATATATATATATATATATATATATATATATATATATATATATATATATATATAATCCGCCAAGCACTCACTCACTTAAAACTGTCACTTACTCAACTATTGAATAATTACAGTTTTAGTCCCTGTACCTTAATTAATCAATTTAACTGCCAAATTAATTCCAATTAATTCCAGAAAAATTCCTAATTAATTATTATAGTTTCTAATTAATATATTATCACTTAAATATATTAATAAACTATTTATTTAGTTTCTATTGATTTATTAATCACATAATAAATCAACATTTCTCTCTACCGGACTTTCTGCCAATCCTCCAACTATGAGGGCAACCCAAATGGACTATGCTACTATTGATTAGGTAAATACTAATTATTAGTCATGGCTTAGACACCTAATCCAACACTTTTGTCGCCTGCACGTGTCAGGCTTTTTCGCAGGTTCTCGCCCTTGGTTCTGAGGGAAAGTTGTTATGGAGAGGTCGGCCCGGAGAAGTGGTTGCTGGTGCTGTGGGGCGTATTCGAGTAAGTCCAGCGCTGCGGGGGCAGCGCTCGAGATTCTAGGCCGATGGAGCTCTGCCAGTCCATATTCCATGATACGTTATCAATATATATATATATATATATATATATATATATATATATATATATATATATATATATATATATATATATATATATATATATATATATATATATATATATATATACACTACACCTTATTTTTTTACATACACACAAAATCATCTACTCTTTTACACACATACACACAAAATCAACTTCTCTTTCACCCACAAAAATATGGAGAACAATCCGAACACCCCCCCCCCCCCCCCGGTTCAAACCCAAACACGCCCCGTGGCGAATACGATTTCAATTTTTCACCGAATTGCACTTTTACGAGTATGCTTTCGGGTTCGTCTCAACAACCGCAATACTTTCCATATCCACCACCGAACCAATATCAATACCCGCAACAACCTTACCCTTACGCACCCTTCCAACAACCGTTTCTATCATAATCGCCACCGATTCCATCACCACCGCCACAAGCATCACTCGAAGAGGTCGTGATGGAAAAACAAGCGCCCGCGTCTACCTCCAAAAAGAAAAAGAAAAATAAGTCAAAGGAACAAAACGTGAAACGAGCAAGAGGCGAAGGTTCCGTGGACGACCGTGGAAGTGGTTCAAGTGGTCAAATCGTGGCTCGCTATTTCCATGGATTCGGAAAAAGGAAATAGCCAAAGTTCCAAATCGTTGTGGGAACGTATTTTAGACAACTATCACGAGGCGATGGGTCATGGGGCGTACCGAAACAATGACGGTATTACGGGGAAGTGGCGGAAACTTCGTGTCGAATGCACCAAGTTCAACGGCATTTACAACAATTTGGTCAACATGCGACGAAGTGGCAAAATCGATTTCGGGATTTTCAAAACGGCAATTGAACAATATGCTCAAGTTGTCGGAAAGCGTTTAAGCATATGCGATGTTGGGAGTTGATGCGTACCGGTCCTAAATAGCTATTGAATCCCGATTCCCCTCGCTCGAGCTCGGGTTCCAAACGTGGGAGGACCCCGGATGACGACTTTTCCGACGCTCGAGACCCGATCGATCTCGAGGACGACGACGAACCGCAAGCCGAGATGCCTCCGCCTAGACTCCCCATCGGCCATGACCGAGCGAAACGAGCAAGTCGAGATGCCTCCGGCTCGTCTTCAAAAGACGATGTCGTCGAGAAGGTCGACCGTCTCGTTGAACAATTCAACCGCCACAACGAAATTGCGGAATCGCGGTTGGATTATGTGTTGTTGAGCCGATCCGGGACCGAAGAGGACCTCGAAGCTATTCAATTGATGACGGAAAGAGCACGCAACAAATATTTGAAGAAGTAGTTTTTTTTTTAAATTTAGGAAATGTCGTTTTTTAATGTTTTTTTTTAAATTTCATGCAATGTCGTTTTTTTTATTTTTATTTTTATGTAATGTCTTTTATTTTTAATTTAAATATTGTGGGTTTTAATTAATTTTTAATGTTTGATTTAATTACAAAAAACGTAAATTAAAAATGTGACGTGGAAAATAAAATGGAAGTCATGGGAGTCTTGTACACCCCTAGCGGAAGTCTTGGGAGTCCTGATGACATGGCACTGATGTAGCGGGTGTCTTGGGTTGTCATGAAAGTCATGCACACCCTTAGCGTAGTGCCCTGAATCACAATGGGACGCGGTATTCCCAAACCAACCCTGAGATCCACGTATGACACCGAGCACCCTGTATGCATGTATGCCACACAGTCCAACATTTTGGTATTGATGAGTGTTCCAAACAAAAAGATCTTTTAGTCATTTTGGTCCATTATTACACTAGATTTTTAAATTTTCCTACTAAGACAACAAATTTTGAAAACTCTATCAAAGTAAAATAAGTATTATATCAAATAGTTTAACAATAATGCTTATTAATAAACCATATTTCAAGTTTTTAACTAATTCGATTGATTTTTATTTTAACGAATAAAATATAGTTTCGTTAATTTTCATTAGATTTCAATTTCATCTTTCAGTTTTTCTAAAGGGAAGTGATATTTTCACTTGAGAAATTGATTCATCCACATGAAATATATGCTTTATTGACTTGTACGATAGCTGCAAGTGTATTATACATCATGTGGATGAATCAAATTTTCCGGTGGAAATATCATTTAAAGGCCCACGTGACAAATACTTGCAACCTTTGCTTTTTAATTACTAAGAGCATGCATAACGTAACGGCTCTTGCAAAGCCCTTGCAAAATCAAATTGAAAGCCATACACGACTAGCTCTTTCATAGTTTTCAAGACTTGCAAGGCTATGTAGATTGTGAAGAATATTATTTGACTTGACCTCTTCTTTTTTGTTATTTTTTTTATCAAAATTGGAGTGATCTTGTTATATTGCTATTGTCAAATTAAAATATCATAAAATGTATTTGAGTCTAATACAATTGACTTCGGTTAGATCCTATACAACCAGCGGCGGATCCATGAATTACCATTAGGGTGTGCAAAATTTCTTTTTTTTTTGCCGAGGGGGTGCAACCTACTAGAAAAAAAAATTTACAAAGCCCCGCGAAAGTTGAGCCGGTGCATGGACACCCCTATGCTAGAGGTGGATCCGCCACTGTATACAACAGTAAACGCAAAATAGAATGGATAAATGAAGGGAACAAATATATTCCTCAGAGGGGTTATTTGTCTTCCTAGTTTTCGACACAACAAATGATTTTCCACACCTTTTCCTTGTGTCGAAATAATAATGATTTTTGATACTGTTCGTCAAACATTCCTAGTGTTAGTTTCTTTTTTCTACAAACGTATTAGAACTTTTTTAGAGTTATTACGTATTTTATTTATTCTTATCTTATAATAATTACATATACAAAAAATAAAACGTGGTAGACAAACAAAAGAGGAGGGGAAAATTTCTTGAGTAAGTAGAACTTCTTCAATGAACTTCTAAAAAAAATCTTATACTTATTAAGAACTCAATGGGACCTTCTCCCTCAAATTAGACAAACAAAGAAGGGAATTCGTTGAGTTCTTATGCTTCCATGTCTACAAACTCAATTCATCCGATTACTACAGAGATGAACCCAATCTGGAATATGAACCATAAAAGAAAACGTCTACTAAACCGGTCACAAGAATACCAGCTATAGTACCTATTATCCAAAGAGGAATTCTTCCACTTATTTCACAAAGACTTGCCATGGTAAGGAAGAAAGGGGAACATGCACACTTGGAGAGCAACACATTCAATATAAATCCCCAAAATCCAAATAAATATAAGAAAAAATGGAAAATTAGAAAGGGCAAACTTCTTGTTCTTGAATGAAAAAAAGGAATATAAAATTCAAAGTCATCAAAAATTTGGGCTCAATCTTAAGAGAGTCTCCGGCATAACACTACACAAATATGCTCCATGCATATATATGTCATATATGTGTTGGCATATTGTGTATTATGGACATTTGTGTATCAAGAACGAAACAAAAGGTAGATAGTCGAATGGTAAAATTTCTCTTTGCCAAGGAGAAGACGCGGGTTCAATTCCCGCTATCCGCCCAAAATGAAGTTATTTATTTGAAAAATAAATAAGTAAACATGACATACTTAATACTTTGATATACTACAATTAATTTATAAACACACAAAAACAACATCATTTCTGTTTAAAAAATATTAAGTTGTTTTCCATACAATTTTTTATGTTACTTTGTTGTGGTTGACATTATTTCCATCAATTTGATCGTTAGCTTTTGGTTTTTGACAGTCTTTTATATTTTTTCATGTGATCCATATGTTTATTAGAAAATTATTTATCATTATTGTAATTATGAATAATATATTTATGTTAGTTTATCGTTGATTGATTATTGATTATGAATAATTAATATATATGTTAAAAAATTATAAAGTAGTTGTTGATATGGCGGTTGGAACCACTTTTTGAAAGATGGTTGATATTGTATTGATGCATAGGTAATTGAAAAAGTTCAAGTGACATATTTGAAAGAGTAGTGACATTTCATTGGTGTGGATGGTCTAAAATTTTCTTTTAGTTACCAACACTTACATCTTTTGTTGTTTACAGACCCACATGATTTTATAAAACTCATTAATAATAATAATAATAATAATAATAATAATAATAATAAGGGGTTGTTTGATAGCCTCTTAATAATTCAGTTAAGATGTTATAAACCATTCAGAGTGTTAGGTTTCAAAAAAAGCTCTAATTCTGTCGTATGGGAGGGTTTGAACCTCTAAACCATTCATACATCCATCTAAGTCTCAATCAAAAAAATGACTCTGTTTACCCTCAGGTCACTTCTCTTTTCTATCTCTCTGAATCTCTACCAACCCTCTCCCATGGACACTCCCCTCCGACAACTCCAACATAAGACAAATCAAGTTGGCCACCGAAGAACATTCTCCCTAAGCAACATCGTAGACCGAAGCAGCACCATCGACCTAAGTCGCGCCGCTGTTAAGCATCTTCTGCACCAATCTATTCTTCTTCAATGTCGTCGAGCTTCCTCTTTATCGCCATCGAGCCACTATACGATGATTGTCTTTTAGCCTCTTTTCGTTCATTTGTTTTTAATAAGATATCAAATTTACATCTTTATTTTTGTATGTGTTTATGTGCAAGAAGGAATCAGAGACTGTGTGAGTCTAGTACTCCATAAAGCTACTGTTAGACACATTACTATTTTGTATCTTTTCATGACCTATCACCGGATCTTCTTTCATTGTTATTATATTTTAAATTGTTAAACCTTTGTTTTACTTTTTAGGGTTAATGTCATGAAAACCCCATAAAGTATGAGTTTTGGTTTTAAATGATCCCTATAGTAATTATTGTTCCTTCTAGGTCATCAAAATGAGAAATTACTTGTTTAAAATGCCATTTTGACATTAAACAACCGGTTAATCGGTAATACCATGTAAGGGTTAGACTGCCAAAACCAAAAGACATTCCCTCAATAATGGTCAACGCGTCAGTGTATGAATACACCGCCTCAGCGCCTCTCCTTCTTTACTTGGCCTCCATTTCAATTTTGATAACTAGACACTATAAACACACACACTCTCTCTCTTCAAGATTTCTCTCTCTAAAAATAAGAATATAAAACCCTTATGTTTCATGTGTTCCATATACATGACAACGCCTAGTAATATCAAGTATTTTAGTCGTTGTTGAGCCCTATTCTTGGTGAAATTATATCATATATGTTGTGGTATGCTCACTTTTTGTGTCAGTGCTTGTTTGGAAAGAAAATATGTAAACAGGGACTAAAAGCGTACAAAATGGAAGAAGTTTGAAGATAAAGACAAAACAGTCGAATTCGCGCGCGTGCCGCGGTATGTACAAGGGCGCGACGCGCTGACTCGGCAATGAGGTGGTGGAGAAGATTCAAATGCCGAGAAAACGGGGATAAACCAGCATGCGCGCCGCGGAATCCAAGTTCGCACGGCACGGTCTTTTATTTTTCACAACTATAAATAGAGGCTACTAGGTTGAAAAATGCAACAAAGACCTGCCATAGGAACGACTTCCAAGGATTCTTTGACTCCGAGTTTCAGTTTTCAGCAACCATAATTGGTATTTTATGTTTTTCTCTTTTAATTTCCAATTAGTTTAGTAGCTTGGTAGCTTTGGCTAGTGTTATTGGGTGTGACAACCATTGGCATTAGTTCTTAGTTTCTGAATTTTATGTTTTCTGTTTTGGAACAATTGGATCTGAGTTTTTAATAGTTAATCATTCGGTTAGTGTTAAATGCTCTTTTATGGTTTTTATGCTCTTGGATGCATTTGGATGTTTGAATGTGTGATTGTGTTGATTTGATGTTGATTACTTCTGAGTTATACTTCTGATTTCAGTAAGTGATTAGGATTAGTTATTGGTTATTGGTTTAGTTTAGTTGATGCTTGTGTTGGAATGGTTGAATGTTATGATTTTTGGGATTGTTTTTGGTAAAAGTCGGAAACTAGATCCTCTGGCTGTAGAGTGACACTACAGTTGGTAATCTGTTGCCTACCTTGACCACGTAACTCCTGTGGATCGACCCAGACTACTGCTATACTAGTGTGTGTTAGGTATTTTACTATTTTTGACCGCACGACGACCTAGGCGTGTCAAATTTTGGCGCCGTTGCCGGGGAGTTGTGAGCTTGAGAATAGGCGATCTATTGGACTTTTAGTTTCTGATTTTTGGTTTTGATATTGAGATTTCAATTGGCTAGTATTTTTCCTTTTGGTTTTGGCAGGCGTGTTGCACTAGTGTATGCATACCCATCGGGGTGGGCAGTTATCACCCTTGCGTTTTGACTCAGAGATTAAACGAACCGCGCGCAAGAACCGTGCACGTAGGCGTTTAGATACAATGAGTTTTAGTAATGTTAGTAGTAGTTTAGAGAATGTTGCCCAGGAACCTTTGGGTGAGGCAACGGGGATGTCGGTTATTCTCCCTGTTTCAGAATTTCAGTTTAGGAGCAGGAGTGCTACTGGTGGTGCAGTTTCAGCTCCTGCACCAATACCATCATGCACTCCGCCTTCTGTTGCACCATTTCAACCATAATCTACAAACCATTTCACATCTGCTATGTCTTGGGGAGCGCCGACCCTTGATGGCACCCTAGTGACTATGCAGCACACTACCATTTCTCAACCACAATTACAACCATCACTACCGCCATTAATTTTCAAACCACAAACCACCTTTCAACCCATACCCCAACAACCATATCAACCATAACATCCACAGCAGCAGTACCAGTATCAGGAGGTTGAGGAGAGCTATGAGGATGAGGAAGAAAGATGGGTTCCACAGCAACAATGGAACCGAGGTGGGGGACATCGACGAAGAGAACCGCAACAACCACCGCAAGGTCAGCAAGGGTACAATGATCATCATTTTCACAGCAATCCTATTCAACCTTTGTACTTTGCACAACCGAGAGGGTAGTCGGTTGCATCGCACTTCCAACCGCGGGAGTACGATGATTCATCGCCCATTTATATTCCTAATGATATAGACACTCAAGTAGAAATTAAGCCTCAATTGATAGGAGTATTAACACAGTTTAGAGGATATAAGACGGATGATCCATATAATCATTTGTATGAATTCCTAGCCATCGTAAATGCCAATATTCCTAGGAACACCAATAGGGATATTTTTAGATTAAGATTGTTTCCTTTCACCTTAAAGGACAAAGCCAAGTACTGGTTTACATCTCTTCCATCTAATAGTATCACTACTTGGGATCAACTAAAGGCTAAGTTTTTACAAGAATTTTACCGAGCCAGTAAGACCACTGAAGTTAGATGTGCAATCCAAGATTTCCAACAAAAGCCTGGAGAAGCATTTCACGAGGCTTTCGATCGATTGAAGGAGTTGATACGTTCCTGTCCGCAACACGATATTCCGAAGTGGCAACTGGTGAAATTATTTTTTGAAGGAATGAACGAGACGCATCAAGCAATGATAAATGCTTCATCAAATGGGACATTCATGTGGCAAGAGCCAGAGGATGCGTGGAGATTTTTGGAACAGTTAAGTTTAGGATCTAAGGTCAGCGGACCCATGAAGGATAACACAGTGTATGTGGCGAATATAGAAGCAGAAAATAAGTGGAAAAAGGAAATCCAAAATGAGCTAAGAGTTGTTACAAAAAAGTTTAATCAAATGCTCACGAGATTTCAGAAGGAGAAAGAAGCGTATGTATTGCATGGACAAAGTATATGTAATACATGTGGTGAAATAGGACATAACCACAATGAATGCTCAATGACACATGAGGAAATCAGTCAGGTACACGGATATGGTCAATTCCACAATACGCCACGACCATTCAGGAATAATCAGCAAAGGGAAGTAAGACAACCATCAGTGAGGAAGCAACAACCAGCACCTCCAGCAGGAACTACGAACATTGGCATGCAGGAGATTTTTGGAATGTTAATTAAGCTAAAGGAGGTGGAAGATGCCAATTCTCAAGAAATTTTGAACTTAGGAGAATTGCTCATTAAGTTGGAAAAGGACAGAGAACACGAAAAAGCACAACCGCCAAAGGTGCAAGTAAATGAAGTTATCACGCTCAGAAGCAGAAAGAAGGTGGACAACAAAGTTACAGCTCCACCAGCAGAATAAGATAGTGATGTGGAGATAATTTTTGATGAAAAAGAAGAGCTGGAAAAGGAAAAGAAAAGAGAAAAAGAGGAACAAGCACAAAAGAAGAAACCAGCAAGTACATGGGAAAAGGGAGAAACAAGTGGGACAGCTCCTTTTCCTGCGACTTTGGAAAAGCATGAAAGAAGACCATATGGGAAAAAGGGACCACAAGCAGAAGATATGTGGGATCTGTTCAGTCAGATCAAAGTCAACATCCCATTGGTTAAGCTTATCAAGGAGGTCCCTGCTTATGCAAAATTTCTCAAAGACATGTGTATTCACAAGAAGCATATTCTGTCACATTTGCCTAAAAGGATTAGTTTGCCCGAAAATGTAAGTTCTCTAATTATGGATGCATTACCTCCCAAGATGAAGGACCCAGGGGTTCCTCTCATCTTAGTTGATTTAGGTGATGTGCATATCAAGAAAGCTCTGTTAGATTTGGGTGCAAGCGTGAACATTCTACCAGGAAAGCTCTTTGACAAGTATGAATTCGGTACTTTGAGGCCTACTGACGTAATCTTACAGCTTGCTGACAAATCTACAAAGATTCCTAGGGGAATGTTGTCAGATGTCATCATTAAGGTGAGAGATTTTTATTACCCAGCAGATTTCTTAGTTCTGGATACCCGACAGGCCGCCAATGGAGAACAACCGACGATTATTTTGGGGCGACCTTTCTTGGCTACAGCTAATCCAAACATTGACTGTCGTACAGGAGAGATGGGGATTTCCTTTGGACATCGGCAAACTAAGATTAACATTTTTAATGCCAAAGGAAGTACCATCGAGGATGAAGAATGCTACCAGGTGGACATCATAGATGAGTTAGTGCAGCAATATACACCTGAAGTGTTACAACAAGAGGTGATGGATATTCAAGAAGAAGGAGAGGCCGAACAGGAGAAGCAAGAAGAAGCAGCAGGAAAGGACAAAGGCATGAAGCATGAAGAATGCGCACACATCAAGAAGCTGCCGACAGAGATCCCTAAGACATTAAAACTGTCTCTACGGGAATCGCCGACTTTAGAGTTAAAACCGTTACCAGCTCATTTAAAGTATGCCTTCTTAGGAGAAAAAGAAACTCTACCAGTAATCTTAGTAGCGAATCTGACAATGGAACAAGAGAAGGACTTGCTTAAGGTTTTTTCTAAACAATAGGAAGCCATCGGATGGACGATTGCAGATTTGAAAGGAATTAGTCCAACTACGTGTATGAATGGGATCATCACAGAAGAAGGAGCCAAACCTGCTAGGGATACGCAAAGAAGATTGAATCCAAATTTGAAGGAAGTTGTGAAGAAGGAAGTTCTGAAATGGTTGGATGCTGGGATCATATATCCAATCTCCGATAGTGAGTGGGTCAGTCCGACACAAAGCGTGCCGAAGAAATCTGGAATAACCATAGTAGATACTAAAGATAGTGACAAGGTATCCACAAGACCCATTACAGGATGGAGAGTATGTACTGATTACCAGAAACTCAATGACGCTACCTCTAAGGATCATTTCCCGTTACCATTCATTGATCAAATTGTAGAAAAGTTAGCTAGACAGAAGTATTATTGTTTCTTGGACGGTTATTCTGGGTATAATCAGATTGCCATTCACCCAAAGGATCAGGCAAAGACTACATTCACATGTCCGTATGGTACTTTTGCATTTCGTAGAATGCCATTCGGCCTGTGTAATGCTCCTGCTACGTTTCAAAGGTGCATGATGCCGATATTCTCCGACATGATTGGTGATGCCTTGGAGATCTTCATGGATGACTTCTCGATTTTTGGATCAACATTTGAGGCATGCTTAAGTCAATTGGAGAAGGTGTTACAAAGATGTGTAGAATCTAATCTGGTGCTTTCTTGGGAGAAAAGCCATTTTATGGTTAGGGAATGAATAGTCTTAGGTCATGTGGTCTCCGAGAGAGGATTTGAGGTAGATTGTGCTAAGGTCAAAGTCATTTCCACATTGCCACTCCCGACATCCGTGAAAGGGGTTAGATCTTTCTTAGGCCATGCTGTTTTTTATCGTAGATTTATTAAGGACTTTAGTACTATCTCTAAACCTCTTTGTGGCCTTCTTTTGAAGGACACACCATTTATTTTTGATGAGGAGTGTGTAAAAGCATTCAACATTCTAAAAAATAAATTGGTCGAGGCTCCCATTTTAAAACCTCGTGATTGGACCCAACCTTTCGAAATTATGTGTGATGCTAGTGATTATGATGCTGGTGCAGTATTAGGACAAAGGATTGATAGGAAGCCAGTAGTCATATGATATGCTAGTAAAACTTTTTCAGAGGCTCAATTGAATTACACAACCACCGAAAAGGAGTTACTTGTCGTAGTATTGGAAGGGTTTTCTAGCAAACAATGAACAAATAATTCTTATGGTTCACATGCAACCCTGGAAAGATCTATGTTTTCTTCTATGAAGATATTAACTAAAACCCTAAGGCCAATAATAATTTCTAAAGATCAAATCAAGAATAACCAACCTTTTGATCTTGTTCTTGAAGCTAGAAGCAAAATAATCCTGCCTCAAATGCAAGTCACACCCAAAGCAATGGAGAAGACAGTCCAGCAGAGTAATCATAGTGAAAATGGCGCAGGTTTTAGGGTGCCCAGGTGCCTCCTTTTATAGCCTCCAAGGGTTTCAGCTGAAACCCTAAGGAGCCTCCAAATGGGCAAGCCTGTTGACTAAATGGACTAAGCTTTTTCTAAACCCTAATAGGGTTTCGCCAACCATGGAGAATCCCTCCATGGTGGCGCCACTTTTGGCCCATGTCCCCTGGTCAGTAATTTATCCAACTATTGAATAAATACAAACCAGTCCCTGCACTTTTAATTAGTTAAATTAATCACTAAATTAATCCAATTAATTCCAGATTAATTTCTAATTAATTATTATAGTTTCTAATTAATATGTTAACACTTAAATATATTAATAAACCATTTAATTAATTCTATTGATTTATTAAACAATTAATAAATCAACCTTTTACTCTACTGAACTCTATCCTAACCTCCAGCTATGAGGGCAACCCAAATGGACTTATGCTTCAATTAACAAGATGAACACAATTATAAGTCATGGCTTAGACACCTAATCCAACAGTCTCCCACTTGGATAAGTCTATGACTTTAATTGTCCTTTCACCTTCTGATTAATACCAGTTTCCTAGAAACTGTTTCTGAACTCTGACTCACTCAGTTCTGTCCAAAGATAAGTGATCATATGATCCTTCGTCCAACAAGATATTTTCAGACACGAGACATGGATTGAGATCAATCTCTGTCCGATACTCTGTTTCCCGATTTCCGATTCTGCTTATGACTTTCGGACTTCTAATTGAACACATCAATTTAGTCCAGGCTGGCCAGCACTTTAGTCAACTTCAAAATCATCGAGCGGCCTACAGATATCTATTTCCCATCAGGGTCTAGGAACAAATAAGCTTCGACTCATATGCTTGTGTCTTTTACTTATCAAAATCGCACACAACAATGCGTTTTATAACATCGAGTTACCGATGCGTTTACGCATTATCAATGCACGACCGACTTGTAAATTTCAACTCATATGTCTCTGCTTCAAGATCAAAAGATATTATCGTTTCAAGATTGCTCATGATGTAATTGAAGCAATCTATTGAGCGCGGGTTTATCCAATACTCAAATCTCTATTTCTAAGTACTCGTTATCGTTGTAGCAGTCTTACTGCAATGTCTAACTCCTTAGACAATCTACAAACCAATTCACGACAGTCTTCGTTCATACTTACTCCCGAAAAGTATGAGTGACTGTGGACCTTTGAATAATCAAATTATTCGGGAAGTGAAACATGCAAAAACGAAACTTAAAATCTGACTGATAGCTACTCTTGCCTAATTACCAAGTCTCCACGAGGTAATCACCAAGTCGGATTTTTTCAAAAAACTATTATCGGTTTCTAGATTCTATTTTAAACCTTTTAATTCATGTTATATATCTATGTGTGGATGACCTTTCACTCTTTCTATGTATCCAAATGTCATACATTTATACACTTTATCCGATCGGATATCCTTCCGATGATATTTCAATTTTGGTCATACCGTCATTCTCACTAACAACTCCATTCTATGTACTGTGACTTTCCATGGTTCTCGGGATCTTTAGTCCACATGACTGCACCCTAAGACTATTTCGAGGTGTTACAATGTGTCGGTGACCCACGCGCGCTCCATCGGAATGCCAACGAAACTCTTTAACCATTAAGTCCTTTTACTATTTGAAACTCTTTTCAAATTCCTATCAACATTCACCTTAATCATTTTCCAATGATTTCTCACGTATATAAAAAATCCATTAAGTATTCCCAGCCAGGTTATATCCTGAATCTGACTCACTATGCTCTAAGCATAAAGTCATCAGGACATGGTCATGACACTTCTCATGCATCTTGGATCATGTTTACTGTGGCTAGGTCTATATTGATGACAACACCTATCTGATAGATGTCTATGGATTATGTGAGTATGCTGCACCTTCTTTATATCTCTCATGCCAAATCATTACACTTTCCAATGATAGGAAACTCCTTTCCTGAGCTATGCATCTTGAGTCTCATCAAGATCATCTTGGCAGAGTTTCGATCTATCTCATAGACGTTTATAACCACCTGAGTATGCCGTATCTTTATTAAGTCTTTCATAGCGATCCGTCTCTTAACACCAAGTCATTAAAGTTTGTAATGAAAAGAGATGTTTCCTAGAAACTGTATGTAACCTACATATGGAGACAACAACGACACTCCCACTGGCTTTGACACGGTTATGGACTATTCTCAAAATCCAGAACTTTTGGCACATTTTGAGAATCCAAACTTTCTGACATCTTAATGGAAATCTTTCAGCCTATTCTCAAAATCCAATCCTTTGGCATATTTCGAGAATCTGAATATCCTTTCTTGCGAGATGTCCGAGGGGAAATCCCGGGCCCATGTACCATTATACTGGCATAATCTTTGTGAGTCCCTATTAGTGTGCCGGTGATCCACACGCGCTCCACTAACGACTTACAATGTGCCATGTATTATCCTTTCGGATTTCATCTTCTATTGAGAGTGCTTCTCCCAGAATCAATTACTTGACTCTGGGTATCGTCTCACTCAACCATATGTTCTGAAGGTACGTTTCTGTCCATGCTGCTTTCGTTTGATGATTCAATTACTCCCACTGGTTTTTAGACCAGGTGTAAAATCAATCAAAAATGCCACATAGACTGTATATCGTCCTAAGGTTCTCTTAATTGGCAGCAAACGGGCTCACCAATGCTTCCAAGTAGTCGGATTGTAAATCCGTACCAACTATAGTGTTTCACCACTATTCGGTATGTCACCCTAATCATAACTACTTATGATGGTGATCAGTACTACTGCTCAAGAGAAGATTATGTCAGTGTTGAAACAGAAATCTGATTTCTGCTCTAAGCCTAGTGATGACTAAAGGTTCTTTCACTTGGCTAATCCTGAACTCATTCAGGACTGTCCCAACTCCCACTGTTCCCATAGAACATGAGTTCTTTCTAAAATAGCTCTTTCTTTTTCAGGTACAGCGGGATAGCTAGTGAAACGACAACGCTGATCTGGTTCAGGCTAGTCATGAGGTTCGGACGAACGCTACATGACCCTGGACTTTCAATGTACAAATGGGACAATCCCAGCTTTACATTTTAGAGAGTGTCTACAAAACCTGCTTAGTCTAAGATGCGGTCGGAATATGTATGTGGTCTGACTGGTTTAGTGTTTAATTTACCGGAAATTTATTGACAATGTATCTCATACATTGGGGATCGAACTGTTTCGACCAATGCTCCATCATCTTCCCTAAGACACATTATAGCTATTAATGTTCTTGGAAGAGGATGAACTGTGAAACATTTTCTCAGTTTATGTTGTCACTCGGGTTCTGTAGATCTTGTACTTCCTTTGAAGTCCTTGAACTGTTCAAGGTTTCAATTCAATCGCTTATTCTGATAAGAGAAGCCATATTCGTTATATTGAATGACAAATATTGTGAAGTACAAACAATTGTGTCCTATTTGAAGATTCAAGCAACACACAGCAACTGATGTGTCCGTTGCTCCTAATCTCAATTCCTTTTACATATCTATGTAAACTTATGACTTTGTTAATTCTGTTCAAGACTTGCAATCTTCAGTTGACTCTAAGTCAACTGATTCCAAAATCCTATCCTCTGGATCTTTGGGTGATTCATTTCTTGCCATATGCGCTTAATAAAGAACTTAATCATCATCTGACTCTAAGTCAAATGATTCCAAAGTCCTGTCCAACTGGATCTTTGGGTGATTCATTTCTTGACACATTAAGAACTCAATTCATCATGAGACTCTAAGTCAAATGATTCCAAAGTCCTGTCCAACTGGACCTTTGGTTAAATTGATTCTTACAACATTTATCTTAACAATCATAAGGGACACAATTCCTAAATCCAAACACTTTGGATGTATCAATATTCAAGTTATTACTAATCATGCATTCAACACAATCATACAACATTTCAAGGATATTTCAAACAACATGTGTTAAAAGAAAATTGACAATTTTATTAAAACAAAATCCTTAAACAATGTATTATATGATAGACAATGTCATACGCATCTAATAACCTAATAACATGATTTCAACATCTAACTAAACTCTAAAACTGCATGAGCTTCAGATCCAATCTGAATATGCTCTTATGCAACAACATCCCACATCCTACAGAGTCCATGCATACAGAGCAAATGTGAGAAACACATCCTGTATCAAGGAATTAAGGATCAGGTGTTCTGAGTTTTAAGATATTCCTGAGTTGCCAAACTGTTCTGCTTCGGAGCATTTTCCAATCTTTCCGTGACTGTGTCCCATCCTGTGGATTCCCAGTTTGAAACATCGAGGAACCGGTCCAGACGATCTGGATCATTTCTTGATGAGTCCTATTACTGGACTCAATCCCGAAGCAGCTGAATCAATGGAACTATGCTTCTCTATGAACGAATCATACAAAGTCAACATTGAATGCATATCCACGATTGTCTTATCTAGTTTCCCTTCCTGTACATCAAGATGAACGGATCAACGAGTCGAGCTAATGCTTTAACTCCCAATCGAAAAGGGAACCAAATTTATACAGTTCACCTATGTGTCTCTCAGTCTTGAGAACATGTGAACTGGTGCTACTTCCTGCACACTGAAAACTCTTTGAAGATCTTAGCTCGTCCTTTCTCAACCAGTTCATGGAACCTTTCCACAACTAGCTATGTTAACTTATCTGACCCTAGGAATTCTAAATTCCTACGGAACTCGGGGTCAATGATCAATAGTATTAGGCAACGAACTTTCCTTGACTTAACAATCAAGGAGTCATGCTCATCACAAGTTACTGTGTGATGTCATGCTTTGGGGAGCAGACACTCAGTCAGATATGGCTTGCCAGCAGAACAGAGAACTATTCTCTATTTATGAAGCCATACCATATAGTTCAGGCCAGTCAGCCTTATCATATGTAGCAGGTGCATTTTGAAGCTCTCAGAAATGGGTGAAGGATTATAAGGAGGAGAATAGACACTGTTTCAGACATCTACAATAAACAGAATTTATTAGTTTAATTAATCCTTTTAAATAATTACCCGATATATTATTTATTAAGGCTAGGACCCAAAATACCCCAACTATGATGTGAAGGGGGATGCCGTAATCACAACATAATGGTCATTAAGGTAGATAATACACTTATCAATTTCATCTTATGAAATTCCTAGATCTGTTGAGACACATTGAACTATTCAATGGCATGTTTAGTCTCGGATGTACCCCACTGTTTGTGACTGGGATGCCGAGGATCACAAACCGGGTGTGAATAACCATGAAAGTTAGCTTGGTACTCTCGAAGTCAATTACCATCTCTAATTGATGTGCCGGTTAACCACACATGCTCCATCAATAATGGTAAAATCTAGAAACCCATTGCAACTCTTTGTGAACCCCTATTGGTGTGCCGGTTAACCACACACGCTCCACCAATGTTTCACAAAGTGCAATGTGTAACTTCATGGATTAGCAACTCATTCACAATTTTTTTTTGTCCTAAAGTAACTAGATTGGGATTTTGTTCAAAGTTCTAGTACTTTTAGTTTTAGCATTATACTTTTAAGAGGCTTAGTGGTTCTATCAAACTCGTTCGGCTAACGACACTCAACTGACCAGAAGAGCGGTGGGTTAAAGTGGATACCCATTAGACTACCATTTTATAGGCAGTCGCCTTATACCCTCTTTATAGGACAGTTTTGTGAATGAGGCCTACTAACGGTAAGACTAACCATTTAATCTTATATATAAGTATTAACTTTTAATCATAAATATATAAGATATATTTTAATCTTATTAAAATATTTTATAATTAATTTATTCAGAATTTTTTCTAATTTATTCAATTTTTTCGAAAATTTTAAATTAATCCTTTAAGTTGATTTAATTTATCTTTTAATTAACAATTAATTAAACTAATTAAATCAAGTAAGGGCAAGCACAAAATTAATCCAATTAATTTCCTAACCTTTCCCATTAAAATCGAAATCTAGCATGCAAGGGAAAGGGTTCCAGTTATTTAATTAGGCAGCAGTTACCAAAAATAACAACCTACTTCCAAACAAGGCATGTAAATCGCAAATAAGGGAAGGGGAGCTAGGGTTTCCTTAACCCTAGCCACCAACAAGGTCTCATGGCCTCCCAAAGGGTTATTTTCGAAAACCCTCTCAAGAACACATAAACAGTTTATGCAATTTTATATCAATCACAAGAAAACAAGCCTATGCTCTGATACCACTGAAGGGTTTTCTAGCAAACAATGAACAAATAATTCTTATGGTTCACATGCAACCCTAGAAAGATCTATGTTTTCTTCTATGAAGATATTAACTAAAACCCTAAGGCCAATAATAATTTCTAAAGATCAAATCAAGAATAACTAACCTTTTGATCATGTTCTTGAAGCTAGCAGCAAAATAATCCTGCCTCAAATACAAGTCACACCCAAAGCAATGGAGAAGACAGTCCAGCAGAGTAATCATAGTCAAAATTGCGCAGGTTTTAGGGTGCCCAGGTGCCTCCTTTTATAGCCTCCAAGGGTTACAGCTGAAACCCTAAGGAGCCTCCAAATGGGCAAGCCTGCTGACTAAATGGACCAAGCCTTTTCTAAACCCTAATAGGGTTTCGCCAACCATGGAGAATCCCTCCATGGTGGCGCCACTTTTGGCCCCTGTCGCCTGGCCAGTAATTTATCCAACTATTGAATAAATACAAACTAGTCCCTGCACTTTTAATTAGTTAAATTAATCCAATTAATTCCAGATTAATTTCTAATTAATTATTATAGTTTCTAATTAATATATTAACACTTAAATATATTAATAAACAATTTAATTAATTCTATTGATTTATTAAACAATTAATAAATCAACCTTTTACTCTACTAAACTCTATCCTAACCTCCAGCTATGAGGGCAACCCAAATGGACTTATGCTTCAATTAACAAGATGAACACAATTATAAGTCATGGCTTAGACACCTAATCCAACAGTATTTGCATTGGATAAGTTCAGATCCTACATCTGGGGATCAAAGGTGGTGGCTATACCAACCACAGTGCTGTTCGACACATGCTTACGAAGAAGGAGTCTAAACCAAGGCTGATCAGATGGACACTTCTCTTGCAAGAGTTCGATGTGGAAATCAAGGACAAGAAAGGAGCAGAAAACGTGGTGGCAGATCATCTCTGACGACTGCCAGCAGAGGGGTTAGAAGCTGGAATTAAATATTCGTTCCCAGATGAGCAGCTATTGGAGCTCACCGGAGCCCCATGGTACGCAAATTATGTCAACTTCTTAGCTACAGGAGCGATGCCAATGCATTGGACAAAACAGAGGCAGAAGCAATTTCGTACGTATACGAATTTGGGACGATCCTGATCTTTTTAAGGTGGGGGAGGACCAAATAATTTGTCGATGTGTGTCTGATAGTGAGATTGGTGATGTTCTGGAACAATGTCATGCTTCAGCATGTGGAGGACATTTCAGCGGCAAAAAGACGGGATACAAAGTTTTGGAAGCAGGACTGTATTGGCCGACTATCTTCACGGATGCTCACAAAACTGCCAAGGAGTACCTGAATTGCCAGCAACTTGGAAATATATCGAAAAGGGATTAAATGCCCTTAAATCAAATCTTGGTGGTAGATATTTTCGATGTCTGGGGAATCGACTTTATGGGGCCATTTCCCACCTCGCATGGTTATGTCTATATTCTCGTCGCAGTTGATTATGTGTCTAAGTGGATTGAGGAAGAAGCGACCCGCACAAATGATCATCATGTGGTGTGCAAATTTATTAAGAAAAATATTTTCACTCGACATGGAGTCCCACAGGTTATCATAAGGGATGGGGGTCGCACTTTAAGAACTTCAAATTTGGGAGGCTGCTAAAGCATTACGGGGTGAATCATCGAATCGCAACACCTTATCACCCATAAACAAGCGGCCAGGTAGAAGTATCCAACAGACAGATTGTAACACCCGGCTTTTAAAACAAAAACACCCCTGAAAAATTTTCATTTAAATCAAAGGTTTCAATACGTAAAACCATAATAAGAGGGGTATATTTTATTAAAAACGGGTACAAGTGTATCAAGGAGAGTATAAAATACCGTAATCTCCTTTAAAGCCGGGCTACTACTAACAGCATCTAAAAGTCCCACTTCTTTAGTCATGGACTCTATCTTTTTCCTTATCAGGATCATGCTAACCTGCAGGGACATTTAACAGATAACGTGAGCTATAAAGCTCAGTGAGTAATCATATCTGCAAATAACATGTATAAGAAATACATTCATATATCTATCTGGATATAGGATCCAGACTCCTAGCCTTACTGGCTGACCACATATCTCTTAGGATTTCACATCCTACTTCATAGCCTTACAGGCTGAAACGTGATATCATATGATTATCAAATCATATCAGTTATCTGAACACTTTCTCATATCTAATATGTTATTTGCATACCGATCAAATCAATTATTTTAGCCACAAAAACCATATGTATATAAGAGAGAATAAACATATAAATTCTCAATTACCATTTCTGTCCCATGTTTCTTAGTCACAATTGACTGCACCATATATCATGGCTATATAAGCTGCACCAAACAGTTTCATCATTATTATCATAGCCAAATAGGCCGAAACCAGTTGGATATACATCCAATTTAATAGCCATAAGGCCGCACCATTTTCATATAACAATATCATAGGCATATAGGCCGCACCAGTTGGATATAACATCCAATATCATAGCCACAAGTGGCCGCACCAAAACATATTAGTTAATCAAATCATAGCCCTAAGGCCGCACCAACAGTTTCATCGTTTATATCATAGCCCGCAAGCCGCACCAGTTTAGGTTTGATAACCCAAAATCATGGTCCTAAGACCGCACCATAAATCATAGCCATATAGGCCGCACCATTTGGATTTTCAATCCAATATTGTATCCGCATATCGTTTGGGTATTCTACCCTTGTCTCGTATTCAACTACTTTAAGTAGTGCCATTGCAATCATCATATATCATACTAGATATAGTTAAGATTACTCACCTGAATGCTTGCTTCCACTAGCTTTAATTGTTTCTTGCCTTGAAATGGATTCCGCAAGATTTTGTCCCGAACCTATAATTTCATTCATTTCACAATGATTATAGGTTAATTTACCATTTCAGTTGATTCTAGTACACAAGAGTCTAATATAAAACCAATTCCAAGCATTTCCAATCAATAACCATCGTTATAAAAATTTAATACACTTCCCGAAATACGTGTATTCTACTACAGTACTTTCGGGAGGTCGTATTCGTATTCCGATAATTTTCCATGAAGTTTCACAACATATTAGACGTATGTTCAAAATTTCAGGTCAATCGGATAAGCCTAGCATCAAAATCAAACTTGGAAATTGCACCAAATTTTAACAGAAGGTTTCTTGCATTCTGCCGCGACCACGCGTCGTGACCCAGCCCCTGGTCGCGTCGCGATCGCTGCCAAACAGACCAGTGAGTTGCGATTTAATGCTATAAAATCCCATTTTCTCATGTTAAGTCCTTAATACACGACTCAATCAATAAGGAATTGTTCCAGGACAAAAACCATTTATTTACTTCAAGTTTTAGACAATGGAATTGGTGATTCCAACCCATTTCTATAACTTCCCGTTTTTCACATTTTTGATCCAAAACCGAAATTGTTAAGTTATAATCACTTCTACTGATTTAGTTCAACTAGAATAACATCTAGAAGTCATTATTAACCATTAAAACCAAGTTAATCACAAGAACTCACAATCTAGGGTTCTTGATCAAAATTGCTAATTTCAACAATAGCAACATACTTTCATATTCTTGAGTTATGTTCTCAAAACACAACTTATTTCAACTTGGAAATCTCTTGAACATCATAGATTGTAACTGAAATTACAATTTCAGTTCATTCATTGAAGCTCATCAAGAACACTCTCAAGGACTTGACTAAGAAAGGTAATTACTAACCTTAATACTTGAGACTTCCAATTCCAAGTTACACTTCCAATTTCCTTCTTGAATTCTTCAAGAAATTCCAGAGAATTCAGCCACGAATTCCTCTCCCGATGCTTCTACACATTTCTGTACATAATTATGGAGATATTTCTCCTTTTATATTTTCCAGATTTTCATTTTAGCCCCTCAAGTCCTTTTTCTTGAACTTTTGGCCACATGATCAAATTTCATGACAAAATCTTTTATTTATAACATTTTAAGTCCAAAACTCAAAATATTATTACAAACCAAATCCTTTTCTGTCCAAAGGACCAAATTACCCTTCTAAGGTAAAATGACCAATTTACCCTTTTTATTTTAATTACATATAAAGAGTATCTTGGCGTTACACAGATCAAGGAAATTCTTCAGAAGACGGTCAGGACAGACAGGAAAGACTGGTCGCAAAGGTTGGATGACGCATTATGGGCATACAGAACTGCCTATAAGACACCGATTGGAACTACTCCGTATCGGTTGGTTTATGGGAAAGGCTGCCATTTGCCCGTGGAGCTAGCCAATCGAGCCTTATGGGCTACCAAACATGTGAACATGGACTACACTGAAGCTGGAAAAGAACGGAAGTTGCAGCTGTCTGAACTAGAAGAGTTGCGAGATGAAGCCTATGAGAATGCGGCTACGTACAAGTCCAAATTGAAGCGATATCATGATGCTAAACTCCGGTTGAAAACTTTTGAAGTTGGACAGAAGGTATGGCTGTACAACTCAAGAGTGAATATGTTTCCTGGGAAGTTAAGAAGTAAATGGAATGGGCCATACGAAGTGGTTAGTGTCACAGATTATGGCGCAGTAGAAATCAGGGATTTCAAAGGTGGACAGCTATTCAAAGTCAACGGACATAGACTCAAACCCTATGTCATTACAGGCACATTTCAGAAATTGGAAGTGGAAACGGTGGAGTTCGTGACAGATAATCATGTATATACGTTATAGGTCAGGTAAGTGCATGTCCGGCTGAAGGCGTTAAACTTACGCTTTTCGGGAGGTAACCCGATCATCATATGTATAGATTGCATTTTTAATAGTAATTAATCACACTTGATTGGTCACTGTAAGAAAAGAACAAGTGTGGGGTCAATTTGGTACTTTTGCAACATTGTGACGCGGGATCTTAGGATCCGCGCCGTGCGTGTTTAGTTTTCGCGATTATTAATGAAATCATATTTTCATACGTGACGCTGATAGAAGCTTCCCGCGCCGCGGCCTTATCTTAATTTTAAATTAGAGATAATCACAAAAACAGAGTTTGAGAACAACTCCAAAACCCCAGACTTGTATATAATTCAATTTGCATAAATCATCGTGTTTTTTACTGCTGATCATTCACTCACACATCTCACTCAACTTCATCTTCGTATTACCTTCCAGAAATTCAAGTAAGTTCCTGAAATTCACTCTTTTATCTTCAAGTTCTTAGGAAGTATGAGAATCGCTTGTATACTGCAATGTAATGATCTTAGGATTGAATTGATGCTGCTATTTAGTTTAGGATGATGCATGATACAAAACCCAGTAATTAGAATTACAATTTTGACTTGAGATCATGTTTAATCATCGGTTCTGTTCTGAACTTCATACGACGCGTCGCGGTTTGTTACAGAGAGCGACGAGGACTATGAAGTTTAAAACAGCGCGACGCGACCGTTGTGTCCCGCGCCACGGCGCACGCTGAACAGTAGCTTATTTTGGGTTTTTGCAAAATTTTCCAGACAACAATGTCTTCATCTGCGTGTTCGGAATCCATCGACCGGAACTCCTTGGCTACAGGAGTTGACAGAGCACTAGCTTACAGTTTTTACAACCGCCGATCAATTCATCAACACAACCGGATTCTTCCTTCTCAGACGGTCAACTGGAAGTTGACCAAGGAATCGGGCATCCTCGAACACTTACAAGATTGGCTGGTGCAACAGGGGTACGAGGAAAGCGAACTAACTTACACGTGTCGGGCAATCGAGAATGCGGTTCAAATGGACGAACCCATTTATTGCGAGGTGTTTTTACAATTTCTCGCAAGTTATCACTTTGATGATCAGCCATTAGGGATGGACACTGAGGAGATGGTCCAATTTCGGTTGGGGAATCATAACCGGAGCTGTAGTTTGAGAGAGTTTGGGTATCGGATTGGGTTGTACACACAGGAGGAGTCGGAGGCGCCGGGGTTCGGGCCATTCCACAGACGTGCCAACTATGATGCCGACGATTCCTTTTCACCTACTGATTACTGGAGCACTATATCATCCACACGGTATCACGAGAATACCGTACGAGAGGGGCTGATGCATTTGCCGGGGCACCGGATGTTGCACCGGTTGATATCGACCATGTTTTCGCCTCGCACGGACGAGGAACGGGTTTTACCACGTGAGCTACACCTCATGTGCTGTTTGACACGAATGCTCCAAACATGCAACATTCCATACTTTGTCGCTAGCTACTTCAAGCAGGTGACGGACACGCCATTGAAGTATATAGCTCTCGGTGGGGGACACTATGTGATGAGGCTGGCACAGTCTTACGGGTTGTTATCCGGATACACTACCCGTGGATTAACACTTATTCAGCCAGTCCCCTTTAGTCCACCGACCACCACTTCCCGAGATGTTATTTATGTTGATGACGAGATTACATCGGTCGAGCGAGCACCATTCCCAATTTTACGAGCCGAACCATCGACATCCAGGAAGGGGTCGTGGGCAACCGTCGGCTTGCCCCGAGGACTCTCTCCTGCCACTATGGAATCCAGATTTTTGGCTGATGAAGTGAAGGCGGTCCAGCAAGCCATGCATACTCACAAGTTAGAACACAGTGTTCAAGCAATGGCGATGCACGAGGTTGACCGGCGTTCAAAGAATACACATACACAGCTTCTTTGGCTATCGGAATGTGTAATAAATTTCATCAACGGGTCCCAAAATCCTATCCCAAGACCCCAGCCACCAACTATTGAAGAACAAGACGAGCCCATGGAGGAAGAGGAAGTAGATGCAGAAGAAGGGGAAGATGATGACACCACCTACAATTAAGGGTAGTGTAATTACATTGTTAGTTGAGTTGTTTTGTTTCAATTTTAGTTTAGTTGCATTTTGAACATTTAGTAGTAATTTTTAGGATTTTAATGTTCTAGTATGTGAATAAGCCTTTGGGCATTAAGAAAAAGTAATAAAATTAGGTAATTCTGTGTTGGACAACTTTTTACGAGTGTTTGAATATGGCTTAACTTTCTGAAATTACCGCTTCGCGGAGCCCTTATGGTAGGCGCCGCGGTCATTTCCAATATGACGGAACCAATGACACCTCGTAATTACCGCGACGCGCGCACTTCCATCACGTGCCGCGGTCATCCACAACACAAAAATTTTTGTATTAGTTGATTAGATGTTGTTTTCTGTTTGCATTTAATGTTTTTGTGAGTTATGCATGTAATACCAAATGGGGGAGTTGTTTCAAGCAAGTGTGGGGTCACCGTGCCCCCTCCACTTGCCTTGACCACCGGCATGTTTCACTGTTGCGCTACAACTCCTGAATTCTGAGTCGAGGACTTCTGTTCGTGTTTGTGTACATGTGACAATCGAGCAATCTACCGTCAAAGGGGTAACTCTTTCTCCCTAGTTCTGAAATATTTTTTATGTACAATGGGGACGTTGTACGGTTTTAAGTGTGGGGTGTGGATGGTCGAAAGAGTGTTTTTGAAAATTTTTGCAGTAAATGAGTCATTTTCAAAATTTTTAGCAAATTTTCAAAATTTTTAATAGATTGTAATTTTGAAACGAATAGTTTCTGAATGTTATAGCATCGGTATTTTTAGAGAGATAACATTTAGTTGTGATCATGCTATTAGTTTAGTCAAATATTGAGTTTTAAGAGTTAGAAGATTGGGACATTATAGGATTGGAATTTAGGAAGGAATTGTCAATCAGTGGCCTTTGTTGTTCGAGCCGGTAGGTCTAAAATGGGTGGGCCTTATGCACCTTACCACCTAAGATCGTCTGTTCTGGGATGGTATTTCTGAAAGCTCGTTAAACGGACAACATCGAAAGTCATGCACAGTTCTTTAATGACCTTTAGAATCTGAATGAGTACGTACACTTCATTGTGGACAGAAAATTTGTAATCAAGGATTCTTTAGAAAGTCACGAATTCCAAAGGATATTCCGATTATGTTTTCACAAACTATTTCACTCTAACTCTTGAGACACTAAGCTTTGAAATTGAACACGTTCAAAAATTGTTTGAGTCTTTATTAGAATTTGTTAAAAACTCTCTTGCTTGGGGACAAGCAAGGCACAAGTGTGGGTGTTTGACAATACCTAGTAATATCAAGTATTTTAGTCGTTATTGAGCCCTATTCTTGGTGAAATTATATCATATATGTTGTGGTATTCTCACTTTTTGTGTCAGTGCTTGTTTGGAAAGAAAAGATGTAAACAGGGACTAAAAGCGTACAAAATGGAAGAAGTTTGAAAATAAAGACAAAACAGTTGAATTCGCACGCGCGCCGCGGTATGTACAAGCGCGCGACGCGCTGATTCAGCAATGAGGCGGTGGAGAAGATTCAAATGCCGAGAAAACGGGGATAAACCAGCACGCACGCCGTGGAATCCAAGTGCGCGCGGTGCGGTCTTTTATTTTTCACAACTATAAATAGAGGCTTCTAGGTCGAAAAATGCAGCAAAGACCTGGCATAGGAACGACTCCCAAGGCTTCTTTGACTCCGAGTTTCATTTTTCAGCAACCATAATTGGTATTTTATGTTTTTCTCTTTTAATTTCCAATTAGTTTAGTAGCTTGGTAGCTTTGGCTAGTGTTATTGGGATGTGACAACCATTGCCATTAGTTCTTAGTTTCTGAATGTTATGTTTTCTGTTTTGGAACAATTGGATTTGAGTTTTTAATAGTTAATCATTTGGTTAGTGTTAAATGCTCTTTTTATAGTTTTTATGCTCTTGGATGCATTTGGATGTTTGAATGTGTGATTTTGTTGATTTGATCTTGATTACTTCTGAGTTATACTTCTTATTCAGTAAGTGATTAGGATTAGTTATTGGTTATTGGTTTAGTTTAGTTGATGCTTGTGTTGGAATTGTTGAATGTTATGATTTTTGGGATTGTTTTTGGTAAAACTCGGAACTAGATCCTTTGGCTGTAGAGTGACACTACAGTTGGTAATCTGTTGCCTACCTTGACCACGTAGCTCCTGTGGATCGACCCTGACTACCGCTATACTAGTGTGTGTTAGGTATTTTACTATTTTTGACCGCACGACGACCTAGGCGTGTCAATACATGTTTAACGTGATTGAACGAATATGATCCCTTTAATCAATCCTTTCTCTCTCTAAAGTGAACATGCAGAACCCGGTTGATCCATTTCTTTATATGAGAAATTCATTCATTCTTTATCACAAAAGGTATTGACTTTTTCAAGGATCAATCAAAGTAATATGAAGAACAATGAAGAACAATCTTGATCCCTGTTTGGTACTTCTCTTTTTAATTGACCAAAATGGATTATATGTGTACAATGAAAAATGCATTGAAGAAGACCCCCTAGCCTGCTAAAACCAAAAGACGTTTATACCATTTGGGTTTCACAAGCTCCACCATTGTCATGAGGTCCTCTCGTTCTCATCTTCTTCAAGTAATACTTTAATCCCAACCGCCACTCTGCTGGAACTTGCATAGAGACCTTAGGTGCAGAAGCATTCCACCCACCATACACAGAATGACTGCTACAATTTTAACTTTCAAGCATCATTGCACAACATCCATATCACGTCTGAAACACGAGAATGTTTTATAGCGAGATTCAAAGCAATAATGCTCGAGAGGAAGTTGAATTTCAACCGATTTGAAGAACAAGATAAAGGAAATAGCATGTGCATTCTTGGAAAAATATATCGGTTGGACTTCTCAGCAGTTTAATGGTTCTGAAAGAAAATTTAACAAGGAAATTCCTTGGTACATGGTACTTACTCAGATCTATCGATAAGTTTGATCGGTAGGTATCACATAACTACAAAGCAAAAAAGCAAAAAAAATGACAATCAGGGGCCTTAATGATTCCAGAAACAAAAGCCTAAAATGCATCTTCAAACGAACACATATGCAAGTCTAGATGAAACGACTTTGTGTTTATGCATAAACGAACATAAATGCAATCAGGGGCCTTTAAGGATTCTGCAGTAGAGCTCGTCATCCTCCTCCACTTAAAATTTTTGAAATCCTCAACCTTAGCCATTACTCCCCGACATAACGACTACACATTAAAAATTCAGTAAACGTATTATTATTATAAAATAATTAATTAAAAACCGTTTCAAATGGAGAAGTTCTAACCCTTACACATTTATTACCGGTTAACCGGTTGTTTAATGTGAAAGTGCCATTTTAAACAAGTAATTTCTAACTTTCATGACCTAGAAGGAACAAAAAATACTGTAAGGACCATTTAAAATCGAAACCAAGATTTTATGGGATTTTCATGACATTAACCCTACTTTTTATATGATTCTATTAATATTCTATGTTTATTTGTTATGATTTTCAAATTCATTTAAAAAATCAAAGGAGAAAAATGAAATCCTATAAAGGAAACATAAAAATTTATACAAAGGTAATTTTGGACATAAAAACATGTTATGAACCGTTTTCACAATAAAATAACCCATTAATGAAAATTTGTAAATCTTGTCATGTTTCTTGTTTTCAATTAAAGAATATGTTTGGATTATTGAAGGAAATTTATATCTATTTTGTGTTGTTTGGTGATGGTCTTTCAGTAAAAAAAATTGTTCAAAAAGGGTAAAATGGTGATTTTTATCATTCAACATATTCTATTCAGATGTCTAATCAAACAACATGTTTTCCTTCAGAGGCAGATTCATGCAGAGTCTCTAGATGATCCGGATTTGAAATGTTTAGATGCTATCAAACAACCCATAAATATGTATCATGTGTTATATTGCTTTTTTTGAAAAGTAGATTATATAATGTTCTATTTAGTATAGACCTATTTTATACTTTTTTTCTCAACATAGCTACAAAAACTTAAGAAAATGATAGAACTAGTATTCACTCTTTTAACAACTCCTAAAATTGGTTGAATCCATTATTTTTAATGACTAAAACTTATGAAAAGAAGGAAGCTAACATTCATGATAAATTGGTTGTTTACAATAACAAAAAGGAAAATACCAAATCAACGAATGCAAAAAATCAAAGATAGCTACAACATTTAACCATTGAAAAAGGGGTTCAAAATTAATTACAATAAACTATAGACTTTAATTTGAGGCAATGATTCAATCACATAAAGATTAAAAGCAAGCTCATAACAATGTGAATCAACAACTAAAAACAATCTAAATAAATGTAAGGCATGTTAGTATGAGAAAATGACTTTCATTAAGTTTCATAGTAGGAGTGAACCCATTATATTGTATACCAACAAAGTGAGTCATGACAACGTTTCTTCTGAATTTTCAATTGTAGCACCTCTAAGACAGTCATGCTGGAACGAACTTCTTGTCATTTCTAGAAAAGTTCACTAAAAATGTATAACTCGGCAGAAGTACCATCTAGACCATGCTTCCCTCTCTTTTCTTCAATATTTAATATTTATTTTATCCTTGTTTAGACATACCTATGTGAATTGGTCCACACACACATCACCAATTAATCACTTTCATATATTGAATCTCGTTCAGCACATGAGCATACGCATAACCATTGAACATACGTCATCTTCCATGTGAATTTTTATATATACACTACATCATGCTCTCTTGTCACCATTTTAATATTATAAATCGATGGCACCATATTTAAAAAGACTTTGACTGTGATTCATGAAGTGTAGTTTATAAACATGAAGGAATGGTTTACCCTTCAATATGGACAAATGTAATAAAAATGAGGAAATACCTTATTAAAGAAATGGACCACGGACCACGAACTGGAGGGAAATGACTAGAAAGGCATGTCTTAATTAGTTTGAATAAAGGTCAACAAAATCCAATTGTTCTTCATTTAGTTAATAAAAATTGTCCCAAAAATAGTTTAAGTCTAACCATTACGGAATAAGGTCCCAAATGTAGTTTTACCAAAAAAATAAGTGTACAAACATATCTAAACAATAGTTTAAGAAACCTCACAATTCGTGATCTTCTAAATGTCTTCAACTTCTAATCCTCCAAAACATCATCTATAGATACATGTAAAATAATTAAGTTAGACTAGGGAGTCTAGTGAGTACATCCGGGTAAAATGGCTCAATGGCGAGATTGAATAAGTACAATAACCTATCTTTAAGCCAAGTTTACCAAAAAAAATATTTTATAGCCTTTTTCCAAAACATTATAAGTATATAAAGATGTTGAGATAACATAACAACACAATGTCATGATATTATATGCGAATGAAACTATTCCCAAACACTTGTTCTATACACTAAAAAAAATCCCGTTTATTAGGGTAAATAGTCAGGCTAAAACTGGGTAATAGGCTTACACCGTTGCTGGGCCAAGATCATCTATCACCGAGAAGTTTAGGGTATACACGTGAACACTAAACATGTCATTCATCGAATGGGTTTGCAAGGCCCATAACCTATTGTAGGTTAATACTCAACACATCATAAAATAGGTAAATTTGCCCCTAAAGGTTCCCGAGTCACACACAAGTCATAATCCCTCCTATATGCAATGCATATGAAGGATGAATGCACAATTCTTTGATATATATATATATATATATATATATATATATATATATATATATATATATATATATATATATATATATATATATATATATATATATATATATATATATATATATATATATCACGAGATAAGTAATTCATATAGAAACCATAAGTAAAAGTGAAATTTTGAAAACACTTTACTACACCAAAAAGTTTGTTAAGACATGTATTCTTGAATAATACTAACCTCAATTCTAAATCAAACATTCTTCAACTTCCTAACACCTTGTGGTAGCTAGTGGTCACCTAAAGAAACCCAAAAGTTAAATTATAAGTTCTTCTTAATCCATTAAGTCACTTATTAAGTTCTTATTAGTGAAAATATAATCTCATTTCGTTTATATCATCTATATAACCATTAGAGAGCATATACCAAAACTAGACTTGATGTAGACATCTCATATGCAAAAGTTACAAAATTGGTCGATCATTCTCAGGCATTTACTCGACTGAGTCAAGCCATCAAAGGAAGGTGACTCGACCGAGTCCACTATACAACATTATTTTGTAAAATATTTCTTCCAATTCTTGTACTTTTTCCCATGCCACTTCTACGATCAATTCTTTAAGCTCAAATGACTTTGATTGATCCAATAATGTAACGCCCCAATTTCCAATCAAATATTTTCTTTAAAAATCTTAAGTAAAAACATAGATAATCTTATTAACATGCTTAAAAAGTGTTCATGAAAACTATTACCAGAGTGTATACGTCCCATAATTATAAAAATCTCATTTAATAATACAACTACAATTCATTAATGTGCGATGCACCGCCATCACGCCGAGCTCACCCCTTTATCAACTGAAGTACCTGAAAATGTTTTAAAATCAACGGGTAAGCTTAAAGCTTAGTGAGTCCACAAATTACCATACATGCCCACACATTAAACAACCCGTCCTCGAGAACGACCTGACCCTACCCGCCATACAACAGCTACGGGCGTCCATCATACAACAGCTATGGACACGGGACGGTTCTACCCATCGTACAACAGCTGTGGGTTCCCGGTTACGGCCCAGCCCATCATACAACAGCTATGGGACAAGACAATAGTCCAACTCGCCATACAACAGCTACGAGGGGACACGCATCAGTACTGAGCCCAACAACAATAACCACATGTATAGAACAATTCATATAATTGTAAAATAACACACAAGATGCCTAACATGCAACATCATATAGTAAGGTGAGGATACTCACCTGAATCACAACCGTCCAGATAACCGCTAATATCCCAAACTAGGCTCGTTCGATCACCTAAATCCCACATACACAACATATTAATCGCTGACCGAACTCCTATAGACTGGCCTAAAGGTTAGACCCAACATTTGCCACCAAACAGGGGTCGAAAATAAGTTCTTGGTCAAACAGTCAATCGCCGCGGCGCGACTTCTCCCTTCACGCGTCGCAGACTATCGTCGCACCTACGGGGTCTACCCGAATCCGCGTCGCTGACATAAGCAGTCCGCGCCGCGGACTGTTACAGTCCGAAACCTCTGTTAACCCTTCACCAGAACAGTCATCGGTTAGGGTTCCACTCTACACCCTTCCTGGGATCAGAGACTACCCTAAGGTCACTTTCTTATGGACATGCATGTCCATAGTCCGAAACCCTAAGTATTATAAGCCATCTAATATCAATATCCAAAGAATAACACTACATGACGGGATGAAATGGTAAATCAGAAAAGGTAGATCCTCTTACCTTGCTTCAGAACACGGAAGGATGCACACAACCCGATACAAACCTTCCCTCACGTCGTATCTTCTTCTTCTATTCTCCCAAAACCTTCAAAGCCTCGAAGTCAAGAAGCCTCTGCTATAACTAGTCGCCTCTACTCCAGAAAACCTCCAAAAACACGAACCCTAGGGCTGGGTCCCTTTATATAGGCGTTTAAATCCGAATTAGGGTTTTTCATAACTGCGGCGCACCGCGCCGCGGATTCTCCCAAGCCGCGCTGCACGTACAAATCATGCGCGAATCCAGAATCCTCCCAAGCCGCACCGCGGATCCGTCCGGGCCGCGCTTCGGCGGAACGGGTCTTACAATTCTCCCCCACTTGAATGGATTTCGTCCTCGAAATCTGTGCTTGTAAACAACTCGTGGTAATGCCTCCACATTTCTTTCTTGGATTCCCAAATCCATTCAGACCCCCTTACGATGCTGCAGCAGCACCTTATCTACCCATATCGTCTTATTCCATAAAGTATTTATTTTCCTTTCAATGATGGCAATCGGTCGCTCCACATAATTCAGGCGTTCGTCTATTTGAATATCCTCCAAAGGCACTATAGTAATTTCATCGGTAATACCTTTCCTAAGTTACGAAACGTGGAACGTGTCGTGAATCTGGCTAAGTTGCTCGGGCAGCTCCAACCGGTAAGCTACCTTACCTACTCACGCGATGATTCGATATGGTCCAATGTACCTAGGGCCAAGCTTTCCTCGACTCCTGAAACGAAAAACTCTCTTCCAAGGCGGCACCTTAGGAAGAACAAAACCCCCAACCTGGAACTCGAGATCGGACCGTCGTCTCGCAATTTCTCTCCCAATTGCATGCTACAAAACGTGTTGTATTGTATAGCCTCAACTAAGAAATCTAAAAATTGCTACATGTCTAACTAACTCCAGATTCAATTTACTATACTAACAATGATCTGGCATACCCGAGGTCCAACATGCCCTAAAGCGATACCTTAACGACCAAACTCCGACCTGCAAACTCAGGACCTAACGCTGTCTATCTTCATAATTCTTCCTCCGACCCAAAATAGTCTGCAATCTCTTCCTGAAGACACCCAAGTCCTGACACCTTCTCCAGTAGGACTTCTTGCACATGAGATCATTTCTCGCGTGCTAACCATTATCATAAAGAACTCCACTAATATTGCATAGGAAACTGCAACTCTCACCAAACTAAGAACGTAATCCCGAAGGAACTCCTTCAAGCGTCTACATTGATCTCTCCATACAGCCATCCTTCTAATGGTGAAGCACAATCCTGAAACAAAGTTGAGTGTCGTAACTTTACGAACCTTCTCCTAAACTCCTAAGTGAGATGCACCTCCTTACCTGATATCACCATCGAGAGCACCATATCAGGTTACCTTCTCCCGAGCCTTAACATCATCCACCCTCAGCATATACTATAATAGACTCAAAGCGAGCACTCCTGCTCCAACGGTCTACGACATCCTCGATTTCATCATCACACTAAGGGGGTTCCTTGGTACTTCCGCGATGAACCCATAAAGGCATTCCTCCAATTTCTACCTCAGGAACCTTAGGAGACCAAATTAGCTACAAGTCCTTTGGTGATTGGCCTTGACCTTCCCACCGATCAAACATCTTTCCACTTATCCATTCCCACTTCCTTACCGGCCAGATCACCAATAATCCTTTCAAATATCGTATACATCCAAGTCACCCCTCGGGCAAACAAAAAACTTAACACAAACTCTTCGTTCATCACCGCACAAAAACCCCGTCTATATCTGACATCCAAAGCGACCATAATGGGTTAGCCATCCTCCGCTAACCCACCCCACACCTTCATTTACCCGAACTATCTCACCTAAAGGCGTTCCCTTCTACGGTTTCACATCTAAATCCTTATCTTGAATCCGATCAGCCCAGTCTTCATGTCGCCCTGATCCGCCCTTGGTTTTCTTCGGCACCCAGGTAACCATTATATCCTCCCGTACATAAATCATCTGCCCCACAAACCAATCTGACCAATCAGCCCGCTATAACTGTATCTCGTACTCGAGGGAACACGATGCAGTATTGCTACAATAAAGCACCCGGCACTCCCGATCAGCACGAAGTACTCACCAGAACACAGCACAGTACCACCTCAACATAGTACACTCCATCCGACAACACTCTATCTCTCACCGAGGAACGAGGGGGCACAACCTTGAACAAGGCACAGTACCCCGGTACCCACGTGAGATACTGATCCTCCACGACGTAAAAATCTTAATCGATCACTAACCAATAAGACCCAATGCTCCTGGCCAACGCTTATCCTTGTTCCTAGCATCGCTTATGTTATCCGAATAACATAACCCTCGTCCTGTCTTGATCTCATCATTGCTTAATACGTTGCTTCTACGCTGATCCTTCCTGATCGATACATAATCTCACCAAAACGTTTCCTTTAAAACCTCGCTCTGACCCCTTCCTAACTTTGCCCAGCCTTTCCTTCCTGGGAAGGCTTCACGGCTGACGATACTTTCCTTCCTTGAACTATTGACTAGCGCTCCTGAGATAAGCTGTCACATATGACACATTCCTTAATTCGAAGACTTTTGTCCTACATGCATAACTCTTGTTGAAGCCTGAAGTGGATTTCCGGTCTCTGAATAATTCTTCTGCGTCAATCCTTCTGAGTATCAGTCTATGCAGGCAGAACCCTTGTATCCTAAGTTACCATAGCTTGAGAAATCTTGCAGTCGACCCAACAGGTCGTGTTGTCTCCTCAGCCCGGCGTCTCACCTTCCATGCTCTGCCCTTTTTATACTAAAACTTGACTCTCTCGCTCCCACGCTGTCAAGGTCCTGAGTTGAAACGAAATACAGTCGTCCAACGTTCTCCACGCCTTAATGGAAATAATCAAAACTCCCATGGAAGTGACCACGCATCCCTAGCATGGCCAAGATCCTTTCCTTTTCGCAATGCATACAACCTCCAACCGCTTCCTTGAATTCGTAGAATTCCCTTTACTCAAAGCTATTCCAAACACCTTTACCCTAAGGTGAAAACCTACTCGATGCACCAATAACCACTTGCTAGCTCCAGCACGCAATGACACTCCCATCTTCCTCCTCCAAGCTACAACTTTCCCTTTTCAAGGCCTTAGCCCCAGTCGGCGAGCTCCCTGCCTTGTCAGATCGCGGGTATCCATCCCACGCCGTCTCTCTCATTGCCATGAGACTTCCATCCTTAATGGTCGGTTATGTCACACTGGGAACCCTTCTTCCCTTTCTGCTTCAATCCTCTACTTGTAGCTATCTGTCCAAGGAACCATCTTTTGTGGGTCTTTATCCCATATGTCACACACTACTCGCATTCTTCGTCATACCTTGTACGTAGTCTCCAATTATTCTAACTTCAGCTGTGTAGCAGGAGTCAAGGTCCATCAGCTTCAGCAGCTGGACGGGCCCTTCCTGCTCTTCAAGTGACACAAGTCGACATAATGTCGACACTTAATCAATCTGGATTCTCGTCCACTCCCTAAAGGAGTACCTAGAAATCCTCTGGAACCTATCTGCAGATTCCCAGGCCACAGTTTCCAACAAGCTGTCAATCCCTTCTCTCTCTATCATTATAACCCAAGCTAACGCTTGATAATTCGTAATGCAAGTACTCACATATTCTAGTAGCTAAGCTATACACGCATTAAGCTTCATTTATTCTCTTAGAACACCAACCCTCCCCCACTTGGAATCTGTGCCAGTACCTAGTGCTGATCGCGATCGATCAGCGCCTCGAACCTTTGTAACAAATCCAATCCTCATACCATGCCGTTAGTCCATTAAACAGGAATAAGGTCTATCGGGATTCACATCCATAGACCTTCGAAATATCGACATGCAAAAACCAGATGCATCGGCTAGTGATATTGCCTCATTTATACATATATTTCGGGCAATATCAAGTGCTTAAAAATGTGTTTTTAGTTTAATTTCACGATAAAAGGTACTTAATCATTTTAATAACCAAAACACAGGAAAAATTGCTTGATTGAGAAGAAGAAGCTGAATTCAAGCCTTGCAATGAAGAAAATGGAGTAAAAGATCTATCGGGAGAAAAAGAGCCAAAAAGAGCGTATTCTGGACGAAAAAGCAAATAAATTAGTCAAACAGACCATAGATCGCGACCCTATCTCCATAGGGATCGCGACCCTACCTGCTGACCAATGCGTGACGAATGCTGACCAAAGGATCGCGCAAAAAGGCTAAACATCGCGACCTTACCGAGATCGCGACCCTATCTCCTCGAGGATCGCGACCCGACCTACCAACTACAGTCCACTAAGTCGGGGAAGTGGCCAGCTGAGATGCGCATTATCTCCACGATCGCGACCCGATCTCCTCGATGATCACGACCCGATCCTCGCTGGGCAGCACTATAAATAGAGGCTTAATCTTGTTGTTTTAGACACACAATTCAGATCACAAACTCTATACCTGGAGAATAACCCTCTATCCCTCTGCTCTCGACCTCCCTTCATCAAGGAATGAAGTTCTGCATGCGGTAGTCACGACAAACGATCAAGAACACCATTGCTCGGATATTCGGTTTGCTTACTATGTTTAGCTTTCTTATATATTCAGTGTGTTGCATGTCTTTGATTATGGAGTAATTCCATTGTGCTTTTACTTAGATTAGATGAAACTTATAATTATGTTTTGAATGATATAAAATCGGATATTGCATGTTTTATAATTTACTTTGCATGTTTATTTAACCGACTAATGCATATTAAGAATTTATCTTTGAAACTTATAACTGAGTTATATTTAGTATAGATGACCATTCTTACTAAATTAACTTGTATCATAATATATATGATTCATATATATTTATGACTAGTGATGGACCAAATCCTAGGTTAAGTTATAAAGAAAGAATCTTATATGCATATGTCAAAACTGTATTAGTGGACCAAACTATACAACTCATTTAGATTTTCATGACCATTGATATCAAAAGCTACAAATAAATCATGCAGAGTACGAACAAATGAAATGATTAATTGGAATAATTAATTTACAGGACCAATGAGATTAATAACTCTTTTTAATCATAAGATTCGATTGTTGGACCAAGACATCTAATCAACTTAGAAATCGGTATTTAACTTGTTAATATCCATTGCACATTATTATCAATCAGAATATTGTTGTAAGGAGTAATCACCTCTAAGTAAAAAGCATATTTGTTCAAACTATCTGTTCGGTTTAACTTCAACCTTGTTATCATTTACTAACTCGTTATTCCTTATTTATTTGTTGTTACAATCTCTTCACAAATTCAATTACACAAAACCCCCCCTTTTTATCTCTTTTGTTATTGTTATAAATTGTTAATTGATAATTGATTTTCTTCAACTTAAACAAATTCCCTTGGGTTCGACCCGGATTTACCATTGCTATATTACAACCGATTAGGTGCACTTGCCTAGTTGTGTTGTTTTCATTCATGGTATCTCCCTGTTATAAATTCAAAACTTATGAAAAGACATTACAAAGACAATATTGATCCTCAGTATTCCAAAACCAAGTAATATCATTTTGGGTAGTTAAAATATGTATGTCTGAAAACACATCAAGTTTTTGGCGCCGTTGCCGGGGAATACGGTTTTAAGTGCAAGAAATCATTTATTAATTTAATTTATTTTATTATTATTCTAGATCTTACCCTGTTGTTCCTCAGATAGTGTATGACCAGGAGTTCAAATTCTCATTTAACTCCACAGTTTCAAGAACCGGAACGAGAATTTCGCAGACGACGAAGACACGCAAGATTAATGGCAGACATTGCAAATCTTTCTTTGGAAGAATATGCAAGTCGCACACAAGAAGAAACAGGCCAAGGACTAGTTCGTCCGACAATTCCGGATGGAACACATTTTGAAATAAAAGGCCAATTCCTACATCTTCTTAGGGAAACTTTGTTCACAGGAAAAGATGCTGAAGATGCTAACCAACATGTTGAATCTGTCCTTGAAATAGCCGATTATTTTCATATTCCTGGAGTCACTAAAGATGCTGTTATGTTACGAGTATTTCCAATAACACTCCAGGGAGCAGCAAAAAGATGGTTAAAGGCTGAACCCCCAAGAACAATAAAAACTTGGGAAGAATTAAAAACAAAATTTATTAAACAGTTTAGCCCACCTTCTAAAATTGCTAAAATGAAAGCAAAAATCCAAAATTTTCAACAAATGGACGATGAAACACTTTATGATGCATGGGACCGTTATAAAGAAATGCTACAAAATTGTCCACAACATGATCTTAATCCACATCAAGTTGTGCAAACTTTTTATAACGGAATTAATGTAACAACTCGTCAAATGGTTGATTCGCAGGGTCCAATTCCAAAGAAAACGCCAGCAGACGGATATGCATTAATCGAAGAATTAGCCCAACACTCGCATCAGTGGCACTCTTCAAGAGACTCTTCACTGAGAAAGAAACCATCAGATGAACAAGCCGATGGATTAGCAGCCCTCAATGCCAAACTAGACGCTTTGGGGCGAGACATGAAAAAGGTAAACCAAACAATCCATGCCATACAGGTCGGCTGTGATAACTGTAGTGGACCACATCTTGCAAAAGATTGTCCACTAGATGAAAATGGGAAAAGGAAGGAAAGTGTTTGCTATTCCTCTGGAGACAGATTTGATGAAAGAAGGCCACGAAACAGCAACTGGAAGCCTTATGAAGAGTATAAAAAAGATCAAGCTGAAAAGTATAAGCAAAGCGGGCAAGGATACTACCAAAGAGAACCAACCTTTGATCCACAGAGACAACCCGAGAAGAAGGCAAGTTTTGAAGAAATGATGGCCAGATTTGCAGAAGCCTCAGATAAAAGACACAGATCAACTGAAGAACTAGTGAAAAAGATGGGAGTAACTACGGAATCTGCACTCCGAAATCAACAAGCTTCAATATTAAATATTGAAACTCAAGTTGGTCAAATTTCACGAGTTTTGCATGAAAGATTCCCTGGTACATTGCCAAGCAACACAGAACAAAATCCGAATGCACATGTCAAGGCAATTTCAACCAGAAGCGGTAAGATTTTAGAATCGACAATTCCATTAAACACTGACTCTTCATCTAAAACGCAGGAATCTGAGAAACTACCGGAAAAGAATGAAGAAGAAGCTGAAGAAAGACCACCGCCAACACCCGTAAAAAGTTATAAACCGCCAGTTCCATATCCACAACGTCTAAAAAAGGAAAAACAAGAAGAAGAGTATAAAAAAATTTTAGAGCACATTAAATCATTGCATATTAATATACCTTTTGTAGAGGCAGTTGCACAAATGCCTAAATATGCAAAGTTTTTAAAGGATCTTCTTACAAATCGAAAGAAACTTGAAGAAGCATCCAATGTGATTCTAAATGAACAATGCTCAGCAGCAATGTTAAATAAACTACCTAAAAAGATGACTGACCCAGGAAGTTTAACATTACCCTGCCAGTTTGGTAATCTAACTTTTAGTCATGCTTTAGCAGATTCAGGTGCAAGCATCAACCTCATGCCATATTCATTTTATTCTAAGCTTGACTTACCTGAACCTAAACCAACAAGAATGGCGATCCACTTAGCAAACAAATCGATAACATATCCAAGAGGTATAGTGGAGGACTTATTGGTAAAGGTAGATAAATTTGTTTTTCCTGCAGACTTTGTTGTTTTAGACATGGAAGAAGATGAACAGGTGCCGATAATTCTGGGAAGACCATTCTTAAGCACAGCAAGAGCGTTAGTAGACATCCGTGAATCTAAGCTCACACTTAGAGTTGGAACTGATGCCATAACATTCGGAATTGATCAATCCATGAAACATTCCAAGACATGTGATGATGCGGTATATTTCATTGACACTTTTGACACCATTTTGGAGAATGAATTGCAGGAATTGGAGAAAAGAAATCTAGAAAGCATGATGCCTTTGGAAGAAGAAGAATTTAACGCCAATGAGGAGATTGAGAAACTAGAAAAATTACTAGAAGAAGAAAAAGTGCCTAGTAATTCGTCTAAAACCAATGAAAATCAAGACTCAGAGCCAAAAACTCCTAATCTCAATACTTTACCTCCTCATCTTGAATATGCTTATCTAGATGAAAACATGCAATTACCTGTAATAATAAATGCTTCTTTATCTTCTGCAGAAAAAACGAAACTGGTAGCTGTCCTCAAGAAAAGAAAGAGTGCCATAGCCTGGAAAATCTCAGATATTAAGGGGATAAGCCCTTCATACTGTTCCCATAAAATTCTCATGGAAGATGAAACCAAGCCGAAAATACAACCCCAGAGATGTTTAAATCCTAAAATGCAAGAAGTTGTAAGGAAAGAGGTTGTAAAATTGTTAGATTCAGGAATCATATATCCCATTTCAGACAGTCCATGGGTCAGCCCCATTCATGTAGTGCCAAAAAAAGGAGGAATCACCGTCTTAAAAAATGAAAAAGACGAATTAATTCCCACAAGAACAGTAACCGGATGGAGAGTATGCATAGACTACCGTAAATTAAATGATGATACTCGCAAAGACCACTTTCCATTACCGTTTATTGATCAAATGCTTGAAAGGCTTGCTGGAAAAACTTACTATTGCTTTTTAGATGGTTTTTCAGGATATTTTCAGATTCCAATCGATCCCCTGGATCAAGAGAAAACCACCTTTACATGTCCCTATGGAACTTTCGCATACCGAAGGATGCCATTTGGACTCTGCAATGCACCAGCAACGTTTCAGAGATGCATGACTGCCATATTTCACGAAATGGTAGGAGATTTCATGGAGGTATTTATGGATGACTTTTCTGTATTTGGAGATACTTTTGATGAATGTTTAACCAGTCTTGATAAAATGCTTGAAAGATGCGAGAAAACTAACTTGGTGTTGAATTGGGAAAAGTGCAATTTCATGGTTCAAGAAGGAATAGTTCTTAGGCATAAGGTGTCAAAGCAAGGAATAGAAGTGGATAAGGCCAAGGTGGAAACTATCTCAAAATTGCCGCCTCCTACAAACGTAAAGGGAGTGAGAAGTTTCCTCGGACATGCAGGATTCTACCGTCGATTCATAAAGGACTTTTCAAAAATAGCAAGACCATTAACTCAATTACTGTTAAAAGAAGCAAAATTTGAATTTTCAACAGATTGTTTAAATGCTTTTAACACTTTAAAAGAAAAATTGGTTTCGTCTCCAATTCTGATTGCACCAAATTGGAATATACCTTTTGAATTGATGTGTGATGCAAGCGACTATGCAGTGGGAGCAGTTCTAGGACAAAGGGTGGAAAAACATTTCCAACCTATCTTTTATGCTAGTAAAACCCTCAATCCAGCTCAAGAAAATTATACAACAACAGAAAAGGAATTACTAGCAGTGGTTTATGCATTCGATAAATTCAGACCATATCTAATCTTGTCTAAAACAACTGTCTTTACAGATCATTCTGCTTTAAAATATCTGTTTCAAAAACAGGACGCAAAACCAAGACTCATACGTTGGATCCTCCTGTTACAAGAATTTGATCTGGAGATAAAAGACAAACCAGGAATGGAAAATGTAGCAGCAGACCACTTGTCCAGACTGGAAAACCCAAAGATGGAACAGTTTATGGAAACAGACATCAACGACAATTTTCCTGATGAATACCTATTGAATGTAGACGCAGAACTCCCTTGGTACGCTGACATAGTTAATTATTTGGCTGCAGGAGTACTTCTGAAAGGAATGACACATCAGCAGAAAAAGAAATTCTTCACAGATGTAAAACATTATTTCTGGGACGATCCATATCTTTTTCGAGTCAATGCAGACAACATAATTAGAAGATGTGTCTATGGGAAAGAAATTCAGAATATCCTGGAACATTGTCATCAAGGACCAGTTGGAGGACACCATAGTGCAAACTACACAGCGAGAAAGATATTTGAAGCCGGATTTTATTGGCCAACGATTTTCAAGGACGCTAAGAGATATGTGAAAGAATGTGATTCATGCCAGCGATCAGGAAACATCTCATCAAGGAACGAAATGCCCCAGGTAAATATACAGGTATGTGAAATTTTTGACATTTGGGGAATCGATTTTATGGGACCATTTCCAAATTCATGTGGAAACAAATACATTTTAGTCGCTGTCGACTATGTGTCAAAATGGGTTGAAGCCCAGGCTTTACCAACTAATGACGCACGAGTTGTAATTAAATTTCTAAAAAAATTGTTTTCACGATTTGGTGTACCAAAAGCTCTAATCAGTGACCGGGGGACTCATTTTGCAAACGCACAACTTGAGAAAACTCTAAAAAAATATGGAGTTCAACACAGATTTGCAACCCCGTATCACCCACAAACCAGTGGGCAAACTGAAGTCACTAATAGAGCAATAAAAAGAATTCTGGAAAAATCAATTGGTACCAATAAGAAAGAATGGTCTAATAAACTCGATGATGCTTTATGGGCTTTCAGAACAGCCTATAAAACACCTATTGGTACGACACCATATAGGTTGATATACGGTAAAGCATGTCATTTACCTGTGGAAATAGAACATAAAGCATACTGGGCGTTGAAAAACTGTGATCTTGATGAAACAAATATCCGTTCTAACCGTTTAATGCAGATAAACGAGTTAGAAGAGTTAAGGAACGAAGCATATGAGAACTCCTTAATTTACAAAAATCGCACTAAAAAATGGCATGACGCACGATTACAAAAGAAAACGGAGATTGCACCAGGAGATCAGGTACTTCTATACAACTCGAGATTAAAATTATTTCCAGGGAAATTGAAATCAAGATGGTATGGGCCGTACAAAGTGAAAACCGTATTTCCATACGGTACTGTTGAATTAATAGACAAGAACGACGTAAGCTTCAAGGTTAACGGACACCGGGTGAAGCACTACGAACAAGGAGTCCGTTGTGAAGAAGGAGAGGATGTACCCCTCTCAAACAATTAAAAAATCTAAAAAAAAAAGTAGGGGTACGGGTCTAGGCTTTCGACCCAGGTAAGGAAAGCGGTGTGAAGAAAAGACATTGATTTTTATTCGATTTGGTTGTAATAATTTAGAGACAATTTAATTTTATGTTGTGTGTTAAAATAAAAAAATAAAAATAAAAATAAAAATAAAAATAATAATAAATAATAAAAATAAAACACAAAAATAAAGATCATCAACGGAAAAATAAGGAAGGAAAAATGCCACAAGATGAAGATCGCGATCCGATCCGGAGGCCCATAGGGGCGTGATCTCAAGCGAACCAGAAAACCAAAAGCCCGTAAATTTCAAGGATCGCGACCCGATCCTGATGCGGATCGCGACCCGACGACACGCGATGGTTAAAAACAGATCCGGTCATTTGGTTTCAATTTACCCCATAATCGCTTCCCGATCTCCACCGTAAATTCGCGACCGAGTATTTTTCCAGTTTTTCTAGATCCGTAATCATCAAGCAAGGTATGTAAACCCTCGATTCCTTCTCGATTTACATTACGAATTGGTAGATATTTTGTGAAATTGAAATAAAATTAGGTTTTAAAATTGATTCTCGGTTTTGAATGATTTGCCCATTTAGATGTTAGATCTAACCGAGAATTAAATAAACTAGTTAAAACCCTATTAGATAGTTAAGTTTTGGCTTGAAAAATGAGTAAAATCGGAGAAATTAGGTCGGATATTCAAGGATCGCGACCCGATCCTTGATGATCTTCAACCATCGCGACCCGACGGTTGAATGTCCCGTGAACATGTTCATCGATCGCGAACCGATCATGGATAGGGTTCTAAGATCGCGACCCTATGCTTGAAAGTCACCGGACCAAATCCTTAGTCGCGACCCTATGATCTCGTCCCTATGTTCGATGATCGCGAACCAAAACCCGACCCATCCTAAGATCGGGACACGATCCGGATGACCATCGCGATCCGACCAGGACCAGGACCCGATTTAGCTACCCGACCCATTTCTTCTGTCGCGACCCGACCCATACTCTCATCGCGACCCGACATCGACCAGGATCCAGACGGCCATCCCGATTGAACCCTGATCGCGACCCGACCAACAAGTGTATCGCGACCCGATCTCTGATCAGGGGAAAATTTTCTTTATTTTTCAAGCTAATTCTTTTCTATTTATTTTTAATTTCTTATTTCACAGGTAAATGGCGGGAAGGGGAGAACAAAACCCACAAGCTGAGGAGTTACCCTCGCATGCATTGCTTCAATTTCCAACAACAATCAACAATGCGAGGAGACAGCGATATTTGGGAGAACTGGCTAGGATTCACAAGAAAGACGTTCATGTGCCTCCCTGTCTGGATTGGGAATACGCGGCCACAATCGGGCTGCACCACCGCTTGGCAACGTTCACAACAAAGATCCATGCTGCTACTGGATTTACATGCCACGCCTGGGATAGACTATTCCACTTCCAGGAGCCAATATTCAGAGAGATCACTCTGGAGTTCCTATCCACTGTACAGTTCGAGCAGCACAGGGGTTTATCGGATAGGACAGCTCTCTCTTTCAGACTGGGAGGAGTAAGCCGTGAGTGCAGCGTGATGGAGCTAGGGATACGCCTAGGGCTGTATACACGGGAGGAGACCACCTTGCCTACTTTTTCCACTTTCTTCGAGGCCTGCCATAGGATTCCGCCAGAAGAGTTCCGCGTGGCAGATGCTTGGGATATGCTAGCCAACGAGGCATATGACTCACACAATGCGGTGGAGAGCATGATCCGCTCCCCTGTCCACCGAGTACTTCACAGACTCATCGCTTCTACGGTTAATCACCGTAAAGGAAGTGATAAGGTGCCAGTAGATGATGTCTTCTATCTTTGGTGCCTGATATCTGAGGGTGTGTGCCTCAACATTCCTTACACACTGGCAGTCTTCCTTTCAAGGAAGGCAAAGGGGGCAAAGAGGAAAAGCCCCATCACTGGAGGGCATCTTATCTCTAGACTAGCCATGTCGTATGACATCTTTTCTTCTCCACACGCACGGGGACTCACCAGGTCAGATCCTCGCTTTATGAACAGGAGCTACCTTTATCAGATGAGAGTGATCGATCAGGACGATCGCATACGAGAGGAGGACCCTGTTGAGCATGGAGATGACATGGACGCTCAGCCAGAGCCACAGCCAGACCCAGAGCCGCAGCCTCAGCGAGCCCCCAGTGCTCACCGTCGACGCCGGCAGAGATCTCCGATACAGCAGGATATACCAGAGCAGGAGATCGATCTACGCTACTTATCCCAGCAGATGAGTAGGATGGATTTGAGCCGAGAACGCGACATGCGACAGATAGAGCACGACATGCAGAGGCTAGATCGCGATATTCTGAGGAGACAGGTACATGACCAGTGGGTATCGCGCAGTATGCAGGAGTTCTACGCTAGTCAGGGTTCCAGCCATCTATTCCATACCCGACTTATGTTCCTCCTGTACCCACGTGGTTTGAGCCGCCAGATTTCCTGCAGGACTACGGTGATGGCACTGGCACCTCAGGTTCAGTTTTTGATGATACTGATGATTGACTTTATTTTTGTATTTAAATACATTTGGATTTTTTTTAGTGTGGTGTGTTTGTTTTTATTTATTGGTGTGTTTTGTTTTTTGTGGTATGGTTAATATTTTCTCTGAGCATTGATACAGAATATAGGTTCAAACAGACGCTGGCATTCAGTTCAGCAAACTTCTTTTGTGGAATCTGTCCTCAAAACAGAACGACCCATTACCCAAGGGGAGTCCATTCCAATTAAACTCCTCTTTGATTTAAAAAAGATATATACAATAAGATTATTGTATAAAATAAGTGTAGGGTAAAAAGGTCAAAATGCAATTATTAACTAAGCCAAGTCAAAATTTTATCTTAAACATTTTTTCCAAAAATTGAACATTAAAAAGGTAATTGTTAAGAAAAATGTTTTGTAAATGAATTTGTAGGTTAAACTTAATTTTATGCTCTTATTTTCTAATTTTTCATTATTTCATATAAAATTTAATTCCGTAAATGACAAGCAGTTAGAATGATAATTACAAAATGTTTTGCATAAATAACGAAATAGACCCGTTGAAAATCAGGATTTGTCAAAACAGGTTGAGTCAGTTTCCCTAATCGCGCGAATGCTATGACTAAATCGAGGAAAATAAGCCTCGTTAAAAGAACTTCAAATAAGAAAATTAATGAATGAAAAGCGAGAATCAAGTAACGTTACACCATAAGATTGAGACTCAGGAAGGAAATTCAATCAGTGGCCTTTGACATTCGAGCAAGTAGACATAAAATGGGGCCCACGGGCATTTCTACTCCTTATTACCTAAAACCAACTGGTTTGGGATAATATTGTCGAAAACTCGCTACACGGATGTCATCGAAAGTCATGGGATTTCCTTAGTGGCCTTTGGAATTTGAATTAGTAAACTCTGTACAGTTGTGAGTTGAAAATTTGTAATCAAGAGTTCCATAGAAAGTCACGAGTTTCAAAGGTGCGATAAAAATAAATAACTTAACTTGATAAACCTAGTCCAGCATAATTTTTGGGAAACTTGACAAAAAGATCTTGAGATAAAAGGAATTTTTAAGGGTGTATTCAATGTTATGTAAAAATGAGTATTTTTCAATCTAAATATTTGTCATTAATAGAAATAGATTTTATGTGAAATTTTGGAAGGTTAGAAATACGCACATAAGACTAGGTATAATCTACTATGTTTATTCTTAAAACCTTATTCTTAACATAGGTAAATAATGCTAGATCTATAATAGCAGTTGGAAAGCTGTTTGGATATCAAATGTCTTGGCTGGTTTTTTTTAAATTATAGTTTGCTCGAGGACAAGCAAAATTCAAGTGTAGGGTATTTTGATATTGCCTCATTTATACATATATTTCGGGCAATATCAAGTGCTTAAAAATGTGTTTTTAGTTTAATTTCACGATAAAAGGTACTTAATCATTTTAATAACCAAAACACAGGAAAAATTGCTTGATTGAGAAGAAGAAGCTGAATTCAAGCCTTGCAATGAAGAAAATGGAGTAAAAGATCTATCGGGAGAAAAAGAGCCAAAAAGAGCGTATTCTGGACGAAAAAGCAAAGAAATTAGTCAAACAGACCATAGATCGCGACCCTATCTCCATAGGGATCGCGACCCTACCTGCTGACCAATGCGTGACGAATGCTGACCAAAGGATCGCGCAAAAAGGCTAAACATCGCGACCTTACCGAGATCGCGACCCTATCTCCTCGAGGATCGCGACCCGACCTACCAACTACAGTCCACTAAGTCGGGGAAGTGGCCAGCTGAGATGCGCATTATCTCCACGATCGCGACCCGATCTCCTCGATGATCGCGACCCGATCCTCGCTGGGCAGCACTATAAATAGAGGCTTAATCTTGTTGTTTTAGACACACAATTCAGATCACAAACTCTATACCTGGAGAATAACCCTCTATCCCTCTGCTCTCGACCTCCCTTCATCAAGGAATGAAGTTCTGCATGCGGTAGTCACGACAAACGATCAAGAACACCATTGCTCGGATATTCGGTTTGCTTACTATGTTTAGCTTTCTTATATATTCAGTGTGTTGCATGTCTTTGATTATGGAGTAATTCCATTGTGCTTTTACTTAGATTAGATGAAACTTATAATTATGTTTTGATTGATATAAAATCGGATATTGCATGTTTTATAATTTACTTTGCATGTTTATTTAACCGACTAATGCATATTAAGAATTTATCTTTGAAACTTATAACTGAGTTATATTTAGTATAGATGACCATTCTTACTAAATTAACTTGTATCATAATATATATGATTCATATATATTTATGACTAGTGATGGACCAAATCCTAGGTTAAGTTATAAAGAAAGAATCTTATATGCATATGTCAAAACTGTATTAGTGGACCAAACTATACAACTCATTTAGATTTTCATGACCATTGATATCAAAAGCTACAAATAAATCATGCAGAGTACGAACAAATGAAATGATTAATTGGAATAATTAATTTACAGGACCAATGAGATTAATAACTCTTTTTAATCATAAGATTCGATTGTTGGACCAAGACATCTAATCAACTTAGAAATCGGTATTTAACTTGTTAATATCCATTGCACATTATTATCAATCAGAATATTGTTGTAAGGAGTAATCACCTCTAAGTAAAAAGCATATTTGTTCAAACTATCTGTTCGGTTTAACTTCAACCTTGTTATCATTTACTAACTCGTTATTCCTTATTTATTTGTTGTTACAATCTCTTCACAAATTCAATTACACAAAACCCCCCCTTTTTATCTCTTTTGTTATTGTTATAAATTGTTAATTGATAATTGATTTTCTTCAACTTAAACAAATTCCCTTGGGTTCGACCCGGATTTACCATTGCTATATTACAACCGATTAGGTGCACTTGCCTAGTTGTGTTGTTTTCATTCATGGTATCTCCCTGTTATAAATTCAAAACTTATGAAAAGACATTACAAAGACAATATTGATCCTCAGTATTCCAAAACCAAGTAATATCATTTTGGGTAGTTAAAATATGTATGTCTGAAAACACATAATTCGTCCCCCAATGCTCTAATTCACCACTCACTCATCTATTCGACATCAGTATTTATACTGTCTCGCAACCAAGTGCCTAACACTCATCGTAGGCTACCTAGAATCTCACACCCACACGTGCGTAAAAGAACTTCTGCTAACACCATCGAGTCGCCTCGCGGACACACGGTCGTACACAATCGAGAATAAAGATAGATGTTAAAATAAATGATCCTACCCCAAAGTCACAACCAAACAAGGAACAGCCAGTAAGGCTAGACCAAGAATTCTTAGGCTATCTTATCCTAATTGTATATAACCTAATAGCATTCCCTAAGCAACCTAATAGTGTTAGCATAGATTCTAAAGCAGCACAAATAACAACAACAGGCAGAAGGCATCCTAATCCACTAGTACAAAATTACACATTGGTCACACCGAAAAAACGTGACCATATGCATTTGGTGAAAATTTTTTTTTCCACTGAAAGTGTTGCCATAGGCTTTGCGATATTAGGTTTCATATGGTCACTTTATAATATTGTGTCCGTATGACATGAAAAAGTGTGGCGGTATCATACAAGTGTGACCATTGACTCGACAAATTTGTTCCAAAATCAATCAATTTTGTCTAATATTGTGGCGTTAAAGCATAAGTAGACACACAATTTCAATATTGTAGTAACTGTATATAATGAATGGTGACATACAAGTACATTCAATGAAGCATTATACTAGTAATTTGTCACACAATTAGAAGATTGTTGATGCTATTGGGTTATGTTTCGTGACAAATATTTACCAAGAACATGACCATGTTTACTAAATGGTGACATGTATGTAATTTAAAAAGTGACAATTTGGTAGCATCTAGTCATACAGACAATATATGTAATGTGACCAATAGTAGTTTATAGAGACACACTATTACAATATTGTAGTGACTGTCTATAATGAATGGTGACATACATGTACATTCAATGAAGCGTTATACTAGCAATTTGTCACACAAATAGAAGATTGTTAAGACTATTGGGTATGTTTGCAGACAATTATTTAGCATGAACATGACCATGTTTACTAAATGGTGACATGTATGTAATTTTAAAAGTGACAATTTGGTAGCATCTAGTCATACAGTCAATATATGTAATGTGACCAATTGTAGTTTATAGAGACACACTATTTAAATATTGTAGTGACTATATATAAAGAATGGTGACATACAAGTAAATTCTATGAAACGTTATACCAGTAATTTGTCACACAATTAGAGGATTGTTAAGACTATCGGGTATGTTTGGTGACAATTAATTACGATGAACATGACCATGTTTACTAAATGGTGACATGTATGTAATTTTAAAAGTAACAATTTGGTAGCATCTAGTCATACAGACAATATATCTAATGTGACCAATACAAGTTTATAGAGACATACAATGTCAATATTGTAGTGATTATATATAAAGAATGGTGACATACAAGTAAATTCTATGAAACGTTATACTAGTAATTTTTCACACAATTAGAGGATTGTTAAGACTATTGGGTATGACCAGGAGTTCAAATTCTCATTTAACTCCACAGTTTCAAGAACCGGAACGAGAATTTCGCAGACGACGAAGACACGCAAGATTAATGGCAGACATTGCAAATCATTTCTTTGGAAGAATATGCAAGTCACACACAAGAAGAAACAGGCCAAGGACTAGTTCGTCCGACAATTCCGGATGGAACACATTTTGAAATAAAAGGCCAATTCCTACATCTTCTTAGGGAAACTTTGTTCACAGGAAAAGATGTTGAAGATGCTAACCAACATGTTGAATCTGTCCTTGAAATAGCCGATTATTTTCATATTCCTGGAGTCACTAAAGATGCTGTTATGTTACGAGTATTTCCAATAACACTCCAGGGAGCAGCAAAAAGATGGTTAAAGGCTGAACCCCCAAGAACAATAAAAACTTGGGAAGAATTAAAAACAAAATTTATTAAACAGTTTAGCCCACCTTCTAAAATTGCTAAAATGAAAGCAAAAATCCAAAATTTTCAACAAATGGACGATGAAACACTTTATGATGCATGAGACCGTTATAAAGAAATGCTACAAAATTGTCCACAACATGATCTTAATCCACATCAAGTTGTGCAAACTTTTTATAACGGAATTAATGTAACAACTCGTCAAATGGTTGATTCGCAGGGTCCAATTCCAAAGAAAACGCCAGCAGACGGATATGCATTAATCGAAGAATTAGCCCAACACTCGCATCAGTGGCACTCTTCAAGAGACTCTTCACTGAGAAAGAAACCATCAGATGAACAAGCCGATGGATTAGCAGCCCTCAATGCCAAACTAGACGCTTTGGGGCGAGACATGAAAAAGGTAAACCAAACAATCCATGCCATACAGGTCGGCTGTGATAACTGTAGTGGACCACATCTTGCAAAAGATTGTCCACTAGATGAAAATGGGAAAAGGAAGGAAAGTGTTTGCTATTCCTCTGGAGACAGATTTGATGAAAGAAGGCCACGAAACAGCAACTGGAAGCCTTATGAAGAGTATAAAAAAGATCAAGCTGAAAAGTATAAGCAAAGCGGGCAAGGATACTACCAAAGAGAACCAACCTTTGATCCACAGAGACAACCCGAGAAGAAGGCAAGTTTTGAAGAAATGATGGCCAGATTTGCAGAAGCCTCAGATAAAAGACACAGATCAACTGAAGAACTAGTGAAAAAGATGGGAGTAACTACGGAATCTGCACTCCGAAATCAACAAGCTTCAATATTAAATATTGAAACTCAAGTTGGTCAAATTTCACGAGTTTTGCATGAAAGATTCCCTGGTACATTGCCAAGCAACACAGAACAAAATCCGAATGCACATGTCAAGGCAATTTCAACCAGAAGCGGTAAGATTTTAGAATCGACAATTCCATTAAACACTGACTCTTCATCTAAAACGCAGGAATCTGAGAAACTACCGGAAAAGAATGAAGAAGAAGCTGAAGAAAGACCACCGCCAACACCCGTAAAAAGTTATAAACCGCCAGTTCCATATCCACAACGTCTAAAAAAGGAAAAACAAGAAGAAGAGTATAAAAAAATTTTAGAGCACATTAAATCATTGCATATTAATATACCTTTTGTAGAGGCAGTTGCACAAATGCCTAAATATGCAAAGTTTTTAAAGGATCTTCTTACAAATCGAAAGAAACTTGAAGAAGCATCCAATGTGATTCTAAATGAACAATGCTCAGCAGCAATGTTAAATAAACTACCTAAAAAGATGACTGACCCAGGAAGTTTAACATTACCCTGCCAGTTTGGTAATCTAACTTTTAGTCATGCTTTAGCAGATTCAGGTGCAAGCATCAACCTCATGCCATATTCATTTTATTCTAAGCTTGACTTACCTGAACCTAAACCAACAAGAATGGCGATCCACTTAGCAAACAAATCGATAGCATATCCAAGAGGTATAGTGGAGGACTTATTGGTAAAGGTAGATAAATTTGTTTTTCCTGCAGACTTTGTTGTTTTAGACATGGAAGAAGATGAACAGGTGCCGATAATTCTGGGAAGACCATTCTTAAGCACAGCAAGAGCGTTAGTAGACATCCGTGAATCTAAGCTCACACTTAGAGTTGGAACTGATGCCATAACATTCGGAATTGATCAATCCATGAAACATTCCAAGACATGTGATGATGCGGTATATTTCATTGACACTTTTGACACCATTTTGGAGAATGAATTGCAGGAATTGGAGAAAAGAAATCTAGAAAGCATGATGCCTTTGGAAGAAGAAGAATTTAACGCCAATGAGGAGATTGAGAAACTAGAAAAATTACTAGAAGAAGAAAAAGTGCCTAGTAATTCGTCTAAAACCAATGAAAATCAAGACTCAGAGCCAAAAACTCCTAATCTCAATACTTTACCTCCTCATCTTGAATATGCTTATCTAGATGAAAACATGCAATTACCTGTAATAATAAATGCTTCTTTATCTTCTGCAGAAAAAACGAAACTGGTAGCTGTCCTCAAGAAAAGAAAGAGTGCCATAGCCTGGAAAATCTCAGATATTAAGGGGATAAGCCCTTCATACTGTTCCCATAAAATTCTCATGGAAGATGAAACCAAGCCGAAAATACAACCCCAGAGATGTTTAAATCCTAAAATGCAAGAAGTTGTAAGGAAAGAGGTTGTAAAATTGTTAGATTCACGAATCATATATCCCATTTCAGACAGTCCATGGGTCAGCCCCATTCATGTAGTGCCAAAAAAAGGAGGAATCACCGTCTTAAAAAATGAAAAAGACGAATTAATTCCCACAAGAACAGTAACCGGATGGAGAGTATGCATAGACTACCGTAAATTAAATGATGCTACTCGCAAAGACCACTTTCCATTACCGTTTATTGATCAAATGCTTGAAAGGCTTGCTGGAAAAACTTACTATTGCTTTTTAGATGGTTTTTCAAGATATTTTCAGATTCCAATCGATCCCCTGGATCAAGAGAAAACCACCTTTACATGTCCCTATGGAACTTTCGCATACCGAAGGATGCCATTTGGACTCTGCAATGCACCAGCAACGTTTCAGAGATGCATGACTGCCATATTTCACGAAATGGTAGGAGATTTCATGGAGGTATTTATGGATGACTTTTCTGTATTTGGAGATACTTTTGATGAATGTTTAACCAGTCTTGATAAAATGCTTGAAAGATGCGAGAAAACTAACTTGGTGTTGAATTGGGAAAAGTGCAATTTCATGGTTCAAGAAGGAATAGTTCTTGGGCATAAGGTGTCAAAGCAAGGAATAGAAGTGGATAAGGCCAAGGTGGAAACTATCTCAAAATTGCCGCCTCCTACAAACGTAAAGGGAGTGAGAAGTTTCCTCGGACATGCAGGATTCTACCGTCGATTCATAAAGGACTTTTCAAAAATAGCAAGACCATTAACTCAATTACTGTTAAAAGAAGCAAAATTTGAATTTTCAACAGATTGTTTAAATGCTTTTAACACTTTAAAAGAAAAATTGGTTTCGTCTCCAATTCTGATTGCACCAAATTGGAATATACCTTTTGAATTGATGTGTGATGCAAGCGACTATGCAGTGGGAGCAGTTCTAGGACAAAGGGTGGAAAAACATTTCCAACCTATCTTTTATGCTAGTAAAACCCTCAATCCAGCTCAAGAAAATTATACAACAACAGAAAAGGAATTACTAGCAGTGGTTTATGCATTCGATAAATTCAGACCATATCTAATCTTGTCTAAAACAACTGTCTTTACAGATCATTCTGCTTTAAAATATCTGTTTCAAAAACAGGACGCAAAACCAAGACTCATACGTTGGATCCTCCTGTTACAAGAATTTGATCTGGAGATAAAAGACAAACCAGGAATGGAAAATGTAGCAGCAGACCACTTGTCCAGACTGGAAAACCCAAAGATGGAACAGTTTAAGGAAACAGACATCAACGACAATTTTCCTGATGAATACCTATTGAATGTAGACGCAGAACTCCCTTGGTACGCTGACATAGTTAATTATTTGGCTGCAGGAGTACTTCTGAAAGGAATGACACATCAGCAGAAAAAGAAATTCTTCACAGATGTAAAACATTATTTATGGGACGATCCATATCTTTTTCGAGTCAATGCAGACAACATAATTAGAAGATGTGTCTATGGGAAAGAAATTCAGAATATCCTGGAACATTGTCATCAAGGACCAGTTGGAGGACACCATAGTGCAAACTACACAGCGAGAAAGATATTTGAAGCCGGATTTTATTGGCCAACGATTTTCAAGGACGCTAAGAGATATGTGAAAGAATGTGATTCATGCCAGCGATCAGGAAACATCTCATCAAGGAACGAAATGCCCCAGGTAAATATACAGGTATGTGAAATTTTTGACATTTGGGGAATCGATTTTATGGGACCATTTCCAAATTCATGTGGAAACAAATACATTTTAGTCGCTGTCGACTATGTGTCAAAATGGGTTGAAGCCCAGGCTTTACCAACTAATGACGCACGAGTTGTAATTAAATTTCTAAAAAAATTGTTTTCACGATTTGGTGTACCAAAAGCTCTAATCAGTGACCGGGGGACTCATTTTGCAAACGCACAACTTGAGAAAACTCTAAAAAAATATGGAGTTCAACACAGATTTGCAACCCCGTATCACCCACAAACCAGTGGGCAAACTGAAGTCACTAATAGAGCAATAAAAAGAATTCTGGAAAAATCAATTGGTACCAATAAGAAAGAATGGTCTAATAAACTCGATGATGCTTTATGGGCTTTCAGAACAGCCTATAAAACACCTATTGGTACGACACCATATAGGTTGATATACGGTAAAGCATGTCATTTACCTGTGGAAATAGAACATAAAGCATACTGGGCGTTGAAAAACTGTGATCTTGATGAAACAAATATCCGTTCTAACCGTTTAATGCAGATAAACGAGTTAGAAGAGTTAAGGAACGAAGCATATGAGAACTCCTTAATTTACAAAAATCGCACTAAAAAATGGCATGACGCACGATTACAAAAGAAAACGGAGATTGCACCAGGAGATCAGGTACTTCTATACAACTCGAGATTAAAATTATTTCCAGGGAAATTGAAATCAAGATGGTATGGGCCGTACAAAGTGAAAACCGTATTTCCATACGGTACTGTTGAATTAATAGACAAGAACGACGTAAGCTTCAAGGTTAACGGACACCGGGTGAAGCACTACGAACAAGGAGTCCGTTGTGAAGAAGGAGAGGATGTACCCCTCTCAAACAATTAAAAAATCTAAAAAAAAAAGTAGGGGTACGGGTCTAGGCTTTCGACCCAGGTAAGGAAAGCGGTGTGAAGAAAAGACATTGATTTTTATTCGATTTGGTTGTAATAATTTAGAGACAATTTAATTTTATGTTGTGTGTTAAAATAAAAAAATAAAAATAAAAATAAAAATAAAAATAATAATAAATAATAAAAATAAAACACAAAAATAAAGATCATCAACGGAAAAATAAGGAAGGAAAAATGCCACAAGATGAAGATCGCGATCCGATCCGGAGGCCCATAGGGGCGTGATCTCAAGCGAACCAGAAAACCAAAAGCCCGTAAATTTCAAGGATCGCGACCCGATCCTGATGCGGATCGCGACCCGACGACACGCGATGGTTAAAAACAGATCCGGTCATTTGGTTTCAATTTACCCCATAATCGCTTCCCGATCTCCACCGTAAATTCGCGACCGAGTATTTTTCCAGTTTTTCTAGATCCGTAATCATCAAGCAAGGTATGTAAACCCTCGATTCCTTCTCGATTTACATTACGAATTGGTAGATATTTTGTGAAATTGAAATAAAATTAGGTTTTAAAATTGATTCTCGGTTTTGAATGATTTGCCCATTTAGATGTTAGATCTAACCGAGAATTAAATAAACTAGTTAAAACCCTATTAGATAGTTAAGTTTTGGCTTGAAAAATGAGTAAAATCGGAGAAATTAGGTCGGATATTCAAGGATCGCGACCCGATCCTTGATGATCTTCAACCATCGCGACCCGACGGTTGAATGTCCCGTGAACATGTTCATCGATCGCGAACCGATCATGGATAGGGTTCTAAGATCGCGACCCTACGCTTGAAAGTCACCGGACCAAATCCTTAGTCGCGACCCTATGATCTCGTCCCTATGTTCGATGATCGCGAACCAAAACCCGACCCATCCTAAGATCGGGACACGATCCGGATGACCATCGCGATCCGACCAGGACCAGGACCCGATTTAGCTACCCGACCCATTTCTTCTGTCGCGACCCGACCCATACTCTCATCGCGACCCGACATCGACCAGGATCCAGACGGCCATCCCGATTGAACCCTGATCGCGACCCGACCAACAAGTGTATCGCGACCCGATCTCTGATCAGGGGAAAATTTTCTTTATTTTTCAAGCTAATTCTTTTCTATTTATTTTTAATTTCTTATTTCACAGGTAAATGGCGGGAAGGGGAGAACAAAACCCACAAGCTGAGGAGTTACCCTCGCATGCATTGCTTCAATTTCCAACAACAATCAACAATGCGAGGAGACAGCGATATTTGGGAGAACTGGCTAGGATTCACAAGAAAGACGTTCATGTGCCTCCCTGTCTGGATTGGGAATACGCGGCCACAATCGGGCTGCACCACCGCTTGGCAACGTTCACAACAAAGATCCATGCTGCTACTGGATTTACATGCCACGCCTGGGATAGACTATTCCACTTCCAGGAGCCAATATTCAGAGAGATCACTCTGGAGTTCCTATCCACTGTACAGTTCGAGCAGCACAGGGGTTTATCGGATAGGACAGCTCTCTCTTTCAGACTGGGAGGAGTAAGCCGTGAGTGCAGCGTGATGGAGCTAGGGATACGCCTAGGGCTGTATACACGGGAGGAGACCACCTTGCCTACTTTTTCCACTTTCTTCGAGGCCTGCCATAGGATTCCGCCAGAAGAGTTCCGCGTGGCAGATGCTTGGGATATGCTAGCCAACGAGGCATATGACTCACACAATGCGGTGGAGAGCATGATCCGCTCCCCTGTCCACCGAGTACTTCACAGACTCATCGCTTCTACGGTTAATCACCGTAAAGGAAGTGATAAGGTGCCAGTAGATGATGTCTTCTATCTTTGGTGCCTGATATCTGAGGGTGTGTGCCTCAACATTCCTTACACACTGGCAGTCTTCCTTTCAAGGAAGGCAAAGGGGGCAAAGAGGAAAAGCCCCATCACTGGAGGGCATCTTATCTCTAGACTAGCCATGTCGTATGACATCTTTTCTTCTCCACACGCACGGGGACTCACCAGGTCAGATCCTCGCTTTATGAACAGGAGCTACCTTTATCAGATGAGAGTGATCGATCAGGACGATCGCATACGAGAGGAGGACCCTGTTGAGCATGGAGATGACATGGACGCTCAGCCAGAGCCACAGCCAGACCCAGAGCCGCAGCCTCAGCGAGCCCCCAGTGCTCACCGTCGACGCCGGCAGAGATCTCCGATACAGCAGGATATACCAGAGCAGGAGATCGATCTACGCTACTTATCCCAGCAGATGAGTAGGATGGATTTGAGCCGAGAACGCGACATGCGACAGATAGAGCACGACATGCAGAGGCTAGATCGCGATATTCTGAGGAGACAGGTACATGACCAGTGGGTATCGCGCAGTATGCAGGAGTTCTACGCTAGTCAGGGGTTCCAGCCATCTATTCCATACCCGACTTATGTTCCTCCTGTACCCACGTGGTTTGAGCCGCCAGATTTCCTGCAGGACTACGGTGATGGCACTGGCACCTCAGGTTCAGTTTTTGATGATACTGATGATTGACTTTATTTTTGTATTTAAATACATTTGGATTTTTTTTAGTGTGGTGTGTTTGTTTTTATTTATTGGTGTGTTTTGTTTTTTGTGGTATGGTTAATATTTTCTCTGAGCATTGATACAGAATATAGGTTCAAACAGACGCTGGCATTCAGTTCAGCAAACTTCTTTTGTGGAATCTGTCCTCAAAACAGAACGACCCATTACCCAAGGGGAGTCCATTCCAATTAAACTCCTCTTTGATTTAAAAAAGATATATACAATAAGATTATTGTATAAAATAAGTGTAGGGTAAAAAGGTCAAAATGCAATTATTAACTAAGCCAAGACAAAATTTTATCTTAAACATTTTTTCCAAAAATTGAACATTAAAAAGGTAATTGTTAAGAAAAATGTTTTGTAAATGAATTTGTAGGTTAAACTTAATTTTATGCTCTTATTTTCTAATTTTTCATTATTTCATATAAAATTTAATTCCGTAAATGACAAGCAGTTAGAATGATAATTACAAAATGTTTTGCATAAATAACGAAATAGACCCGTTGAAAATCAGGATTTGTCAAAACAGGTTGAGTCAGTTTCCCTAATCGCGCGAATGCTATGACTAAATCGAGGAAAATAAGCCTCGTTAAAAGAACTTCAAATAAGAAAATTAATGAATGAAAAGCGAGAATCAAGTAACGTTACACCATAAGATTGAGACTCAGGAAGGAAATTCAATCAGTGGCCTTTGACATTCGAGCAAGTAGACATAAAATGGGGCCCACGGGCATTTCTACTCCTTATTACCTAAAACCAACTGGTTTGGGATAATATTGTCGAAAACTCGCTACACGGATGTCATCGAAAGTCATGGGATTTCCTTAGTGGCCTTTGGAATTTGAATTAGTAAACTCTGTACAGTTGTGAGTTGAAAATTTGTAATCAAGAGTTCCATAGAAAGTCACGAGTTTCAAAGGTGCGATAAAAATAAATAACTTAACTTGATAAACCTAGTCCAGCATAATTTTTGGGAAACTTGACAAAAAGATCTTGAGATAAAAGGAATTTTTAAGGGTGTATTCAATGTTATGTAAAAATGAGTATTTTTCAATCTAAATATTTGTCATTAATAGAAATAGATTTTATGTGAAATTTTGGAAGGTTAGAAATACGCACATAAGACTAGGTATAATCTACTATGTTTATTCTTAAAACCTTATTCTTAACATAGGTAAATAATGCTAGATCTATAATAGCAGTTGGAAAGCTGTTTGGATATCAAATGTCTTGGCTGGTTTTTTTTAAATTATAGTTTGCTCGAGGACAAGCAAAATTCAAGTGTAGGGTATTTTGATATTGCCTCATTTATACATATATTTCGGGCAATATCAAGTGCTTAAAAATGTGTTTTTAGTTTAATTTCACGATAAAAGGTACTTAATCATTTTAATAACCAAAACACAGGAAAAATTGCTTGATTGAGAAGAAGAAGCTGAATTCAAGCCTTGCAATGAAGAAAATGGAGTAAAAGATCTATCGGGAGAAAAAGAGCCAAAAAGAGCGTATTCTGGACGAAAAAGCAAAGAAATTAGTCAAACAGACCATAGATCGCGACCCTATCTCCATAGGGATCGCGACCCTACCTGCTGACCAATGCGTGACGAATGCTGACCAAAGGATCGCGCAAAAAGGCTAAACATCGCGACCTTACCGAGATCGCGACCCTATCTCCTCGAGGATCGCGACCCGACCTACCAACTACAGTCCACTAAGTCGGGGAAGTGGCCAGCTGAGATGCGCATTATCTCCACGATCGCGACCCGATCTCCTCGATGATCGCGACCCGATCCTCGCTGGGCAGCACTATAAATAGAGGCTTAATCTTGTTGTTTTAGACACACAATTCAGATCACAAACTCTATACCTGGAGAATAACCCTCTATCCCTCTGCTCTCGACCTCCCTTCATCAAGGAATGAAGTTCTGCATGCGGTAGTCACGACAAACGATCAAGAACACCATTGCTCGGATATTCGGTTTGCTTACTATGTTTAGCTTTCTTATATATTCAGTGTGTTGCATGTCTTTGATTATGGAGTAATTCCATTGTGCTTTTACTTAGATTAGATGAAACTTATAATTATGTTTTGATTGATATAAAATCGGATATTGCATGTTTTATAATTTACTTTGCATGTTTATTTAACCGACTAATGCATATTAAGAATTTATCTTTGAAACTTATAACTGAGTTATATTTAGTATAGATGACCATTCTTACTAAATTAACTTGTATCATAATATATATGATTCATATATATTTATGACTAGTGATGGACCAAATCCTAGGTTAAGTTATAAAGAAAGAATCTTATATGCATATGTCAAAACTGTATTAGTGGACCAAACTATACAACTCATTTAGATTTTCATGACCATTGATATCAAAAGCTACAAATAAATCATGCAGAGTACGAACAAATGAAATGATTAATTGGAATAATTAATTTACAGGACCAATGAGATTAATAACTCTTTTTAATCATAAGATTCGATTGTTGGACCAAGACATCTAATCAACTTAGAAATCGGTATTTAACTTGTTAATATCCATTGCACATTATTATCAATCAGAATATTGTTGTAAGGAGTAATCACCTCTAAGTAAAAAGCATATTTGTTCAAACTATCTGTTCGGTTTAACTTCAACCTTGTTATCATTTACTAACTCGTTATTCCTTATTTATTTGTTGTTACAATCTCTTCACAAATTCAATTACACAAAACCCCCCCTTTTTATCTCTTTTGTTATTGTTATAAATTGTTAATTGATAATTGATTTTCTTCAACTTAAACAAATTCCCTTGGGTTCGACCCGGATTTACCATTGCTATATTACAACCGATTAGGTGCACTTGCCTAGTTGTGTTGTTTTCATTCATGGTATCTCCCTGTTATAAATTCAAAACTTATGAAAAGACATTACAAAGACAATATTGATCCTCAGTATTCCAAAACCAAGTAATATCATTTTGGGTAGTTAAAATATGTATGTCTGAAAACACATAATTCGTCCCCCAATGCTCTAATTCACCACTCACTCATCTATTCGACATCAGTATTTATACTGTCTCGCAACCAAGTGCCTAACACTCATCGTAGGCTACCTAGAATCTCACACCCACACGTGCGTAAAAGAACTTCTGCTAACACCATCGAGTCGCCTCGCGGACACACGGTCGTACACAATCGAGAATAAAGATAGATGTTAAAATAAATGATCCTACCCCAAAGTCACAACCAAACAAGGAACAGCCAGTAAGGCTAGACCAAGAATTCTTAGGCTATCTTATCCTAATTGTATATAACCTAATAGCATTCCCTAAGCAACCTAATAGTGTTAGCATAGATTCTAAAGCAGCACAAATAACAACAACAGGCAGAAGGCATCCTAATCCACTAGTACAAAATTACACATTGGTCACACCGAAAAAACGTGACCATATGCATTTGGTGAAAAGTTTTTTTTTCCACTGAAAGTGTTGCCATAGGCTTTGCGATATTAGGTTTCATATGGTCACTTTATAATATTGTGTCCGTATGACATGAAAAAGTGTGGCGGTATCATACAAGTGTGACCATTGACTCGACAAATTTGTTCCAAAATCAATCAATTTTGTCTAATATTGTGGCGTTAAAGCGTAAGTAGACACACAATTTCAATATTGTAGTAACTGTATATAATGAATGGTGACATACAAGTACATTCAATGAAGCATTATACTAGTAATTTGTCACACAATTAGAAGATTGTTGATGCTATTGGGTTATGTTTCGTGACAAATATTTACCAAGAACATGACGATGTTTACTAAATGGTGACATGTATGTAATTTAAAAAGTGACAATTTGGTAGCATCTAGTCATACAGACAATATATGTAATGTGACCAATAGTAGTTTATAGAGACACACTATTACAATATTGTAGTGACTGTCTATAATGAATGGTGACATACATGTACATTCAATGAAGCGTTATACTAGCAATTTGTCACACAAATAGAAGATTGTTAAGACTATTGGGTATGTTTGCAGACAATTATTTAGCATGAACATGACCATGTTTACTAAATGGTGACATGTATGTAATTTTAAAAGTGACAATTTGGTAGCATCTAGTCATACAGTCAATATATGTAATGTGACCAATTGTAGTTTATAGAGACACACTATTTAAATATTGTAGTGACTATATATAAAGAATGGTGACATACAAGTAAATTCTATGAAACGTTATACCAGTAATTTGTCACACAATTAGAGGATTGTTAAGACTATCGGGTATGTTTGGTGACAATTAATTACGATGAACATGACCATGTTTACTAAATGGTGACATGTATGTAATTTTAAAAGTAACAATTTGGTAGCATCTAGTCATACAGACAATATATCTAATGTGACCAATACAAGTTTATAGAGACATACAATGTCAATATTGTAGTGATTATATATAAAGAATGGTGACATACAAGTAAATTCTATGAAACGTTATACTAGTAATTTTTCACACAATTAGAGGATTGTTAAGACTATTGGGTATGTTTGGTGACAATTAATTACGATGAACATGACCATGTTTACTAAATGGTGTCATGTATGTAATTTTAAAAGTGAAAATTTGGTTGCATCTAGTCATACAGACAATATATCTAATGTGACCAATACAAGTTTATAGAGACATACAATGTCAATATTGTAGTGACTATATATAAAGAATGGTGACATATAAGTAAATTCTATGAAACGTTATACTAGTAATTTGTCACACAATTAGAGGATTGTTAAGACTATTGGGTATGTTTGGTGACAATTAATTACGATGAACATGACCATGTTTACTAAATGGTGACATGTATGTAATTTTAAAAGTGACAATTTGGTAGCATCTAGTCATACAGACAATATATCTAATGTGACCAAAACTAGTTTATAGATACATATATACAATACCACTAAAAGTAACCATAAACCAAAAGGCAAAGATAATAAAAAAGAATATGATATTATAAATAATTCAAATGACATTCTGTACATTAGATACCCAAATAAAATAACTAAACATAAGTGTTTGTAACAACCATTGTAATAAATACTTAATTGAAACTAGTCTTTCATGTTGAGGGAACGCATCCTTGTTTTCTTGGCAAGCATCGCATTAGGTATGTAATTCTTGCGCTTCTGTGAGCTTTGAAGTACATTCTCTTTATATGGTTTGACACCTGATTTGCAAGACTTTTTGACAACATCTTTGGCAACTGGTATATCTTGAGCTGGTGTGTCATCTGTTTTGGCAGCTTCTTTCATAACAGACTTCAAAACAGTTGTCTCTTCATATGGTTGCACAACGGGTAGATTAACTTTAACTGGAAAAACATTTGGTTTCTATATCAACAACATTGTAACAAAACGGATTATCTACAGAACTTATTAGTGTATTTTATGAAGGAAATAGTATAGTAATATACAAACAAGTTTAGTGAATAAACTAACCTTTGCAGCAGGTTTCACAAGGTCTTTTGGCCATGGGACAAAAGATTTATATGCATCCTCAACTGTTTTCATGTTAGCAGTTTCATAAGGTAAATATGAATCCTTTTTGACCATTTCTAAAATCGACACTTTGTAACAGTCTTGTTGCAAAGGCACTCCATGAATTGTTTGTGGTTGTTTTGATAAGTGAATTTCACCACGAGCAACAATGTTCCTCTTATCAGGATACAATAGAGAACACTTGATTGGCTGCAATAATTATTGACATGCGTACTAGTAAATAAAAAACAGAATTATAGACAATGTGTAAAATTTATTACCTCATAAATTGAATTATTTTTGAAATTGCTGGTAATTCAGGATTTGTTGTTGAACTTTTTGGGGCAGTAACTCTTTTGGTGTTTTTAAGAATTGCCTAAAAACCAAATTATGTTAGATATGGCAAAGATAATCAAAATAGGACATGATATATGATACATACTGGTGTTGAAGTTGGTGATGGTGTATAAGCAATTGCAGACATATTGTTATTCTCACTAGGTTGTTTACTTGTCTTTATAATTGGCTGAAAAAACAGAAGTTCCAAATTATTTAATAAATAATGTTACAGACAAAGTGTATAATGGGATTAAATTGATAATTAATGGCATACGGGTGTTAATGGTTCATGTCTTGGTTGTTGAGATCTGTTGATGTCAGCAGTTACTTGAGATTCAGCCACATTTGTCAATTGAAACATCCTAGGCAAGATTATGTAAAAGTGATAATTAATATGACAAAAGGAGATTAAAAATACATTGAAAACTCATGTAGTTATGGGAGTTGACTTACAGATGTTTTAGGCAGATCTGGAAGCTTGACTCCTGTGGCAGCAAGATGAGCTAAAACAAGCTGCATTTGTTTTGATTGTTCATCAACCTTTGTATATAAAGCCTTGACTTCAGCATCTTTCTTCTCAATTGCAATTTTCCCAACATGCACTGCATTTTTTAGGCTCTTAATTTCCTCCTTAGCAGATCCTTTGTTGCGGGGAACATTATAATATGTAGTGGCAGTTACTCCCGTTCCCACACCCTTTAAAAAGCGACCCTTTTCCGAGCCAAAAACTAAGGTCATCGCATCTGTACCCGGTTCAAGGATTACATTTCCATCTTTTATCTCCTTTTCATGTTCCATCTGAATACAAAGTTTGTATGCATAAAGTAATTATAATATAGATGACAGAAATTAAAATACTATAAGTATCATAAAAAATATAAAACTTACTAGTTGATCCACCTTCTCCTTCACGTTATCATCCGGAATTTCGCCTTTTTATCTTCACGACCTTTACGCCACATTAATGATCTTGGGGGCTCTTCATCTTTTGCAATGACATTATTTGCAACCTTGGTGAAGAAATAAATTTTATGTTTTAAACAATATTTACCAATGCTTGTGTACCCTACCATAACATATATGTATAAAAGATGAACCTTACCAGCTTCTCTCTTAAAGTGGTATATCCCCCTCTTCCCATCCGATGAGTATATTTGGAATTCTTTCGTGCTTCAGTCGTCCTTTGTGACAAATCCTGCAAGTAACAATTTTTGCCATATGATATAATTAGCATACTTGGAAAGTAAAGGATAATTAGATGTATAATAAAAGGTATAGGAGTTTAACATTAAAGTTTTCAGATTGTGTGTGATTAACGAAGTTGTCCCAAGCATCTTGTTCCTTTATTAGGGTACGATAACATCTGGGGATTTTTGCTAGCTTCCTAGGATTTTGTAAGTTAGGCTTTATGTAGTTTGCATACAGTTTCCTTCTGAAATTTCGTAGAAGCATACCCATCCTATTCATCACAAAGTTTCTTCGAGTCTCCTCAACATCAAAAAAAACGCTACAATGAGTAGTTACATATTGTTAGTGGTGGATATAAATCATTAGGAGGGATAAAAAAGTAGTATATCAAATATAAAGTAAGTAAGATAATTTGTTAACTGTAATCTCTTCCCAAAGTTTGTTCCTGACTTCTTGGGTTACATCCTTCCACGAATAAACACTTATTCCCACCTTCTGTTGGACAAGATCTCCCAAGTAGCTAACAAACAATTGCCTATTCCTCCCATATAACCTACCCATTGCATCAAACTTTACATGTTTTCTTTTCCCACCAGATCTGATGTACTCTGTGCGTAGCTTTGGCAATCGTGTCATGCCCCTCTTCCTATCTGGCCTTGGAGGACGTGGGAGTTGGATTTCATTCTCAGAGTCTATGTTGCTATTGTAGTCAGCACTGCTATCCGATCCAACATCATGGTCTGCATCCATCCCTTCTCCAACTTCAGGGAGACTGTTGTTGTCTTCTCCACCATTAGAGTCTGTAGTGTATTCTTCTCCACCTTCTTGTTCAGAATGATAAATGAATTCCTCATCATCATGATGAAGTTCATCATCAAAATGATGTCTATCTTCAGGCACTAAGTTGTTGACATCCATTTCGCTTCACTTAACATGCAATTAAAATCATGAAATTCATTAGTAAATGACCAGTATTAAGGTAATTGTAAATACACATAGAAAATAGCCATTAGCATTTCATCAAACAGTTGGAGATCAACATGATCAATGTATGGTAAAAAGTTGTGTTTTTTTCAGTAGCATTTCAACAAACAGTTAGTGTGCAACAAGCCCACTTATTCTTTATGTAAAAAACATGCAATTTGTGAGAATCGCCAATCATAGCAATAAGAAAGATTCACATTATAAACAAAAGCAATAGTTAATATAAGAAAACATTACACTTACAGCAGATTGAGAGCAGGAATTACCCGATAAAATAAGTATGAAGCCAAATTCGCCAGAAAGAATATAAATTTGATATAATGGTGGAATGAATTGCAGTTTGTTACCCAATATCTCAGAAATAAAAGGATCGACGGCATAAAAATTTTCCCGCCTTGATTTGGAACAAAAAAACCCTTCCAAAGATGAGACTGGAATCCATGGTAGCCCCGAAAATCAAGGTCATTACTCGAATTTCTGGGGGAGGTTGATCTGCACGATCCATTCATGATCTGCACCTTCCATATATGTATTAGGTATTTAGGTTTAGGCGTAGAAGTTCGAAAGGGCCGGGTAAATTGAATTGTGAGAGGAGGTGATCCGACCCAAATCTGAAATAGGTAAAAATATATAAGTAAAAGTGTCATAATATGAGTATATATACAAGTTAATTAATATAATTCATATTAATTATATAAGAAGAAAATATGTATCATATATTATTAAAAAATAATTGACTTTCTACTAGACCTGATTTATGTTGCACGGTTATCTACCAAATATTGTATTTTAATTGAAATCCATTTATTTGTATAGGGTAGATGGTCAACCAGGTAGGGTTGTGATGGGTTATGGTCAACCATGAAGGGTCGTGATGGGTTATGGTCAACCAGGTAGGGTTGTGATGGGTTATGGTCAACCATGAAGGGTTGTGATGGGTTATGGTCAACCAGGAAGGGTTGTGATGGGTTATGGTCAACCATGAAGGGTAGTGATGGGTTATGGTCAACCATGAAGGGTTGTGATGGGTTATGGTCAACCATGAAGGGTTGTGATGGGTTATGGTCAACCAGGTAGGGTTGTGATGGGTTATGGTCAACCAGGTAGGGTTGTGATGGGTTATGGTCAACCATGAAGGGTTGTGATGGGTTATGGTCAAACAGGTAGGGTTATGATGGGTTATGGTCAATCATGAAGGGTTGTGATGGGTTATGGTCAACCAGGTAGGGTTGTGATGGGTTATGGTCAACCAGGTAGGGTTGAGATGGGTTATGGTCAACCATGAAGGGTTGTGATGGGTTATGGTCAACCAGGTAGGGTTGTGATGGGTTATGGTCAACAGGTAGGGTTGTGATGGGTTATGGTCAACCTGGTAGGGTCGTGATGGGTTATGGTCAACCATGAAGGGTCGTGATGGGTTATGGTCAACCATGAAGGGTCGTGATGGGTTATGGTCAACCATGAAGGGTCGTGATGGGTTATGGTCAACCAAGTAGGGTTGTGATGGGTTATGGTCAACCATGAAGGGTTGTGATGGGTTATGGTCAACCAGGTAGGGTTGTGATGGGTTATGGTCAACCAGGTAGGGTTGTGATGGGTTATGGTCAACCATGAATGGTCGTGATGGGTTATGGTCAACCAGGTAGGGTTGTGATGGGTTATGGTCAACCATGAAGGGTTGTGATGGGTTATGGTCAACCAGGTAGGGTTGTGATGGGTTATGGTCAACCAGGTAGGGTTGTGATGGGTTATGGTCAACCATGAAGGGTTGTGATGGGTTATGGTCAACCATGTAGGGTTATGATGGGTTATGGTCAACCATGAAGGATTGTGATGGGTTATGGTCAACCAGGTAGGGTTGTGATGGGTTATGGTCAACCAGGTAGGGTTGTGATGGGTTATGGTCAACCATGAAGGGTCGTGATGGGTTATGGTCAACCATGAAGGGTCGTGATGGGTTATGGTCAACCATGAAGGGTCGTGATGGGTTATGGTCAACCAGGTAGGGTTGTGATAGGTTATGGTTAACCATGAAGGGTTGTGATGGGTTATGGTCAACCAGGTAGGGTTGTGATGGGTTATGGTCAACCAGGTAGGGTTGTGATGGGTTATGGTCAACCATGAAGGGTCGTGATGGGTTATGGTCAACCAGGTAGGGTTGTGATGGGTTATGGTCAACCATGAAGGGTTGTGATGGGTTATGGTCAACCAGGTAGGGTTGTGATGGGTTATGGTCAACCAGGTAGGGTTGTGATGGGTTATGGTCAACCATGAAGGGTTGTGATGGGTTATGATCAACCAGGTAGGGTTATGATGGGTTATGGTCAACCATGAAGGGTTGTGATGGGTTATGGTCAACCAGGTAGGGTTGTGATGGGTTATGGTCAACCAGGTAGGGTTGTGATGGGTTATGGTCAACCATGAAGGGTCGTGATGGGTTATGGTCAACCATGAAGGGTCGTGATGGGTTATGGTCAACCATGAAGGGTCGTGATGGGTTATGGTCAACCAGGTAGGGTTGTGATGTGTTATGGTCAACCATGAAGGGTTGTGATGGGTTATGGTCAACCAGGTAGGGTTGTGATGGGTTATGGTCAACCATGAAGGGTTGTGATGGGTTATGGTCAACTAGGTAGGGTTGTGATGGGTTATGGTCAACCAGGTAGGGTTGTGATGGGTTATGGTCAACCATGAAGGGTTGTGATGGGTTATGGTCAACCAGGTAGGGTTGTGATGGGTTATGGTCAACCAGGTAGGGTTGTGATGGGTTATGGTCAACCAGGTAGGGTTGTGATGGGTTATGTTCAACCAGGTAGGGTTGTGATGGGTTATGGTCAACCAGGTAGGGTTGTGATGGGTTATGGTCAACCATGAAGGGTTGTGATGGGTTATGGTCACCCAGGTAGGGTTGTGATGGGTTATGGTCAACCAGGTAGGGTTATGATGGGTTATGGTCAACCATGAAGGGTTGTGATGGGTTATGGTCAACCAGGTAGGGTTGTGATTGGTTATGGTCAACCAGGTAGGGTTGTGATGGGTTATTGTCAACCAGGTAGGGTTGTGATGGGTTATGGTCAACCATGAAGGGTCGTGATGGGTTATGGTCAACCAGGTAGGGTTGTGATTGGTTATGGTCAACCATGAAGGGTTGTGATGGGTTATGGTAAACCAGGTAGGTTTGTGATGGGTTATGGTCAACCAGGTAGGGTTGTGATGGGTTATGGTCAACCATGAAGGGTCGTGATGGGTTATGGTCAACCAGGTAGGGTTGTGATGGGTTATGGTCAACCAGGTAGAGTTGTGATGGGTTATGGTCAACCATGAAGGGTTGTGATGGGTTATGGTCAACCAGGTAGGGTTATGATGGGTTATGGTCAACCATGAAGGGTTGTGATGGGTTATGGTCAACCAGGTAGGGTTGTGATGGGTTATGGTCAACCATGAAGGGTTGTGATGGGTTATGGTCAACCAGGTAGGGTTGTGATGGGTTATGGTCAACCAGGTAGGGTTGTGATGGGTTATGGTCAACCAGGTAGGGTTGTGATGGGTTATGGTCAACCATGAAGGGTTGTGATGGGTTATGGTCAACCAGGAAGGGTTATGATGGGTTATGGTCAACCATGAAGGGTTGTGATGGGTTATGGTCAACCAGGTAGGGTTGTGATGGGTTATGGTCAACCAGGTAGGGTTGTGATGGGTTATGGTCAACCAGGTAGGGTTGTGATGGGTTATGGTCAACCAGGTAGGGTTGTGATGGGTTATGGTCAACCAGGTAGGGTTGTGATGGGTTATGGTCAACCATGAAGGGTTGTGATTGGTTATGGTCAACCAGGTAGGGTTGTGATGGGTTATGGTCAACCAGGTAGGGTTGTGATGGGTTATGGTCAACCAGGTAGGGTTGTGATGGGTTATGTTCAACCAGGTAGGGTTGTGATGGGTTATGGTCAACCAGGTAGGGTTGTGATGGGTTATGTTCAACCATGAAGGGTTGTGATGGGTTATGGTCAACCAGGTAGGGTTGTGATGGGTTATGGTCAACCAGGTAGGGTTGTGATGGGTTATGGTCAACCATGAAGGGTTGTGATGGGTTATGGTCAACCAGGTAGGGTTGTGATTGGTTATGGTCAACCAGGTAGGGTTGTGATGGGTTATGGTCAACCAGGTAGGGTTGTGATGGGTTATGGTCAACCATGAAGGGTCGTGATGGGTTATGGTCAACCAGGTAGGGTTGTGATTGGTTATGGTCAACCATGAAGGGTTGTGATGGGTTATGGTAAACCAGGTAGGGTTGTGATGGGTTATGGTCAACCAAGTAGGGTTGTGATGGGTTATGGTCAACCATGAAGGGTCGTGATGGGTTATGGTCAACCAGGTAGGGTTGTGATGGGTTATGGTCAACCATGAAGGGTTGTGATGGGTTATGGTCAACCAGGTAGGGTTGTGATGGGTTATGGTCAACCAGGTAGGGTTGTGATGGGTTATGGTCAACCATGAAGGGTTGTGATGGGTTATGGTCAACCAGGTAGGGTTATGATGGGTTATGGTCAACCATGAAGGGTTGTGATGGGTTATGGTCAACCAGGTAGGGTTGTGATGGGTTATGGTCAACCAGGTAGGGTTGTGATGGGTTATGGTCAACCAGGTAGGGTTGTGATGGGTTATGGTCAACCAGGTAGGGTTGTGATGGGTTATGGTCAACCAGGTAGGGTTGTGATGGGTTATGGTCAACCATGAAGGGTTGTGATGGGTTATGGTCAACCAGGAAGGGTTATGATGGGTTATGGTCAACCATGAAGGGTTGTGATGGGTTATGGTCAACCAGGTAGGGTTGTGATGGGTTATGGTCAACCAGGTAGGGTTGTGATGGGTTATGGTCAACCAGGTAGGGTTGTGATGGGTTATGGTCAACCAGGTAGGGTTGTGATGGGTTATGGTCAACCAGGTAGGGTTGTGATGGGTTATGGTCAACCATGAAGGGTTGTGATGGGTTATGGTCAACCAGGTAGGGTTATGATGGGTTATGGTCAACCATGAAGGGTTGTGATGGGTTATGGTCAACCAGGTAGGGTTGTGATGGGTTATGGTCAACCAGGTAGGGTTGTGATGGGTTATGGTCAACCATGAAGGGTTGTGATGGGTTATGGTCAACCATGAAGGGTCATGATGGGTTATGGTCAACCATGAAGGGTCGTGATGGGTTATGGTCAACCAGGTAGGGTTGTGATGTGTTATGGTCACCCATGAAGGGTTGTGATGGGTTATGATCAACCAGGTAGGGTTGTGACGGGTTATGGTCAACCAGGTAGGGTTGTGATGGGTTATGGTCAACCATGAAGGGTTGTGATGGGTTATGGTCAACCAGGTAGGGTTGTGATGGGTTATGGTCAACCAGGTAGGGTTATGATGGGTTATGGTCAACCATGAAGGGTTGTGATGGGTTATGGTCAACCAGGTAGGGTTGTGATGGGTTATGGTCAACCAGGTAGGGTTGTGATGGGTTATGGTCAACCAGGTAGGGTTGTGATGGGTTATGGTCAACCAGGTAGGGTTGTGATGGGTTATGGTCAACCAGGTAGGGTTGTGATGGGTTATGGTCAACCATGAAGGGTTGTGATGGGTTATGGTCAACCAGGTAGGGTTATGATGGGTTATGGTCAACCATGAAGGGTTGTGATGGGTTATGGTCAACCAGGTAGGGTTGTGATGGGTTATGGTCAACCAGGTAGGGTTGTGATGGGTTATGGTCAACCATGAAGGGTTGTGATGGGTTATGGTCAACCATGAAGGGTCATGATGGGTTATGGTCAACCATGAAGGGTCGTGATGGGTTATGGTCAACCAGGTAGGGTTGTGATGTGTTATGGTCACCCATGAAGGGTTGTGATGGGTTATGATCAACCAGGTAGGGTTGTGACGGGTTATGGTCAACCAGGTAGGGTTGTGATGGGTTATGGTCAACCATGAAGGGTTGTGATGGGTTATGGTCAACCAGGTAGGGTTGTGATGGGTTATGGTCAACCAGGTAGGGTTGTGATGGGTTATGGTCAACCATGAAGGGTTGTGATGGGTTATGGTCAACCAGGTAGGGTTGTGATTGGTTATGGTCAACCAGGTAGGGTTGTGATGGGTTATGGTCAACCAGGTAGGGTTGTGATGGGTTATGGTCCCTATTTGCATATTTTAACATGTTTGGTCCATTGTAGGCCCGAATATGTTAATTTCAGTCCATGTTTGCATATTTTAACATATTCGGTCCCTGTTTTTATATCTTTTAGTAGATTTGAGTTGCATTTAACATGTTTGGTCCATTGTAGGCCCGAATATGTTAATTTCAGTCCATGTTTGCATATTTTAACTTATATCACAGCTTATATTTGTAACAAAATTGGTCCTTAAGGAATTCATACTGATCGTATTCCATACGTATGCATTGTGCCCTGCGGCTGATTGCCTTACCCCATTTTTCTTTAAGAAATTTGTTAATGAAAAAGATCAAACATCGAGAATAACGTTTGTATACAATCAAACATCAAATTAACAATGAACATTGACATAAGCATAATATATTAGATACAGAATAGTTATAACACAATATATTGTATCATCAAATCTATACATGATGATACATATACGCAAAAATAAAAAGTACGAAATTAAACATGATCAAACACTAAACAAAATTCTAAGTATGTTATCCTATTTAGTTCTTACTTTTTTCACTTGAAGGAGACTTTCACATTCATTCATCGTTTCAACCAACTCATCTATGAGTTCGGTCAAGATGTCCATGGCTTGGTGGTTTCTTCGTATTAGTTTCTTCAGCATATCTCTCTCAGGGGTTGGGGAGACGAGGAATTGCCCGGAGTAGATCATATTGATCGTCAACTTCTTGTTCGATTAAATCTCTTGTTTCGTTTGCCCAAACATATTGCTTTCCTATGGTTTCATATTGTTGTTCGATTTCGTCCTTGGTAATTTCAGAGATATTGTCTTCTATTTTGGATGAAGACGCGATTCCTTCCTTGCTAACTTCAGATGTTTTGTCTTGTATTTTTGATGAAGACGAAGCCATGAATGCTGTGTGTCAGAAAGATATGAATTGTTATACGTGATTGATAATGGTCAAACCGTTTGCCTTATAAAGGTAAAGTTGCTTTTCGGTCAGTTTCCAAATAAATATAAAAGTTATTTTTTACTTGGGATAATAACTTCTTAGGTCATGTAGATATAATGATAGTTTACGCGTGTATAATACCGATGGATGACGTTATGGAGCAGTTACTGCAAGACGCCTGATGAGATGGCTAGCCGTATTACTATAACCGTTATGATGATTTAGCATTTAATTCGTTTTGTAGTTGTATATTGGAATACATACCGTATTTAAGTTATTGATACGGTTTTATATTCCTAAGTTATATTATAGTTAGCATTTAATTCGCTTTGTAGTTGTATATTCGAATACATACCGTATTTAAGTTAGTATACTATTCTAATAACTGTTATTATATTCCTAAGTTATATTATAAATACTGGTTTTTCAAAAAGGATAGATACGGTTTTCCAATCAAATATTAAAACTTCCATATTATCTATCTAGAACACTTCTACCCCTAAACCACAATGGAAGCTGATATTGCGAGAAAGGTTCGTGATTACGCAAGAGAGTACGCCGATGAAAAAAGGGACAAGATCCATGAAGCCAGGATCAATATGATGTCTTTACGATCCCATCTAGAAACACGAGTGTTTTTTAAGGACTACATGTTGGAATCTACAACAAAGAATAACATTCCCACCAATTACTACGATCAACGTCTTCAAAGCATATACAAAGAAATCGAGGCATGTAAGGGTTTTCATCAGAAGATGGAACAGGTTAGTATGGCTATGAAATTCCAAGTGGAAGCAGTGGAGGATTTACTTAAGGAATAGGTTCGTATGCAATGTTATATAAATATATATATATATATATATATATATATATATATATATATATATATATATATATATATATATATATATATATATCTATGTTTTGATTATGGACCATTTTGTATAAATATTTAATGTTATGTCGACTTTGTGAATTTGTGAATCTTTTTATCAGAACAGAAAGTAAATCATAGACAAAAACAACATATCAACATCGATCCTTTCCAAAAGACAACCAGGTTTCCTTACGCAAACTGAATCAATTTCTTCATATCCTCGTACCCTTCAATCTCTGCCTCCAGTGAATCCTGGAGATTGTAAAGCATCACCAACATAGTTGCAGTCTGCGACTTCCCTTCATCAATCGCCCTTTTCCCATTCACAAAGTTCATATATCGAGGCCTCTCAACCAACTGATCCAACATACCTGTTTTGGCTTCCATGTCTCTTTCTAGTTTCATTTCAACATCGTTGATCATCTTTTTGGTAACTTCGGCTCTACGGATCAGATTGTTGAGCATGAAGTGTAGTTCCATTCCCTTCATAGTTTTTCTCTTGTTTTTCTTAACCGTAATTTCCTGAATATGGATATACATTTGAACCTTCTCATGCCTTTATAAGATTTAGAAATCAGTGGGTAGATAAGATTTCACATTTGTAATTAATAACATTAATTGTTGGTTATGTCTATTGCGAAAGGGTACAATTGCGAAAACCAAAAAACGTTTACTCTTCTACACGAATACAATATAATGATTATGCTATCCCATCAACACTATTGAATGTAGATGCATTACAAGTTAATACCGGTTTGCATTTATTTAATTGTTTGTTTCAATACAAAAACCAATAATCAATTTTAACCAGATTCATATTACTTAAAGGGTAATCCTAAAATACGACATTTTCCACATATTCCAAATACTACAACATTACATAGTAACCCAAAAAGAAAACCCAAGAACAAATTAATAACATTTTCATCTTCCAGACTTTAGCTTCCAACTGGTTCATTGCTTTAAGAAAACCTGGGATCACGATAACAGCCCTGCGGCACATTGGAGGGTCTGCCCACCCTATGAACCCACATTTCGTTCCTAACCTTGAACAACTCCAAAATTGCCTACCTGGGTTTAGATCAGTCCATGAAGTCACCTTGATTGATGGACTTCCACATCGACATACTACCATTTCACGTTGATTGAACCGTTTGCGACTTGAGCGTACCGGCGTCCTCCTGTGTGAATCGATCAAACAGTTGCCAATTGAATTGTATGAAAGTAACGTGCTTATAGGGAAGCCCTACCGAATATTACCCTTTTACCCTCACATGATGGAAAACAATTGTGGACCTAATTTGAAAATATAATATGGTAATAGCTAAAGTTGTAAAAAATTAAACAAAGTTCATAAAAATAATTAAAAAACGGAAGGCGCCATGTAGTAGACTTCAAAAAAAAAAATAAGTGAAGGCAGGCTCGAACCCGCGACCTATGGTAAGATTACACACGCATACGTCAGCCTCCCCCTTATCAAATAAACATTGCAACGATCTAAACCTAACTGAATACTATGTTCGTAATCCCTTGTCCACACTTATTTCATTGTACTCCAAGGATTCTCCTTTAATCATCATCGTAGGACGTCTCGAATACAATTGCATCTGGAAATTTTATTGCAACAGGTAAACCTCTCCCAGATGCAATTTCGTTTAACTAGACTAACTACACGATTGGAAATACATTTACAATTAACCTGCAACACACAAATGTATGTAATTGGTGATTATTCAGAAACTTATGTACACGCTTTATTCAAATTAAACGTAGATTACAATTACATATCATTCATTTAATTGTTTACAATTGGTTTGTGTATGCACACCAACTGCTCGACAGAACGCCTCTTTTAACAATGCATAAAGAAAAACAAATGACACATTCAACAACTATGATATCAGTTAACGGGTTTATTTAAAGCACCTGATGTATTGTATATCTAACTCAATTTACGTTTTCTTGTCACTTTCTGTGAATCGATGATAGTAGTAGTTTGAGGCATCATGATGGACAAGTCTTGGATGGGAGCCAAAAGAAACACATCACGTTATATAAGTGGAGTTAAAGCATTCTTGGAATATGCAGTAAACAATTACTATATTAGTAAAAACATCGATCCTTTACATGCCAAAAAACCCATAAAAATTCCATGTCCATGTATACAATGTGTCAACCACATCCCACATTCTGTGCGAGTGGTAGATGACCACTTATTCACTCATGGAATTGATGAAACATACACAAACTGGACATATCATGGAGAAAAAGAAGAACCACCTTTACCTTATATTGTTGATGAAGACTTTGGCATGGACACTACATACCTTGAGGATTCCATGGATACAACAAACCAAAACCCAACAGATGCTGCAGAAACTAAAGAGTTGGTTCAAGCTGCAGAAGAAAATTTTATGGATGACCCTACCAAGTTTAGAGAAATGCTACAAGATGCCGAAAAGCCACTATATGAAGGGTGTCCGAACTTCACAAAGTTATCTGCTATCATACAACTGCTCAACCTAAAGAGTAAGTATGGAGTTTCAAATAAATACTTTAACGAATTATTAGCTTTGCTCAAACGTATGTTACCAGAAGGAAACGAAATGTATAGTTGTACATAAGAGGCCAAGAAAGCATTGAAACAAATGGGTTCAGGGTATGAGAAAATACATGCATGTGTAAACAGGTGTATGCTTTACAGGCACGAGTATGAACAATTGACAGAATGTCCAAATTATGGTAAATCTAGGTGGAAGGTGGATGAACAAAAAAATAAAATTTACAAAAACGTACCGGCAAATGTAATGTGGTACTTTCCAATTATTCCACGAATGAAACGACTGTTTCAATCTAAAAATACAGCGAAAGAATTAACATGGCATGCAACCGAAAGAAAGGTGGAACCCGGTGTTATGCGTCACCCGGCAGATTCAACCGCATGGGCTGCCTTAGATGACAAATTTCCCGACTTTGGGATCGAACCAAGAAATCTAAGGCTAGGCATTTCCGCTGACGAGGTCGATGTGAATAGCGGAACTAGACATCATAGTGTATGGCATGTTCTATCTGTCATCTACAACCTACCACCATGGTTGTGTATGAAAGAAAGTTTATAATGCTTTCTTTATTGATATCAGGATCACCAGGAAACGATATTGATGTTTTCCTAGCCCCTTTGATCGATGATCTGCAAATATTATTCGATCGGGGAGTCGAGACTTATGATGCATATGCACAAGAGAAGTTTACTCTACGTGCGGCTGTGTTATGGATGATTAACGACTACCCTGCTCTCGGTACATTAAGTGGTTGTCCTCACAGTGGATTCAGGGGTTGTGTTGTGTGTGGAGAACAAACTCACTGTATTAGACTTCCAGAATCAAATAAGCAATGTTACGCCGGGCACAGGCGATATCTTCCGTATGATCACCCGTTTAGAAAACAGAAAAAGGTATTTAATGGGGAGCAAGAGCACTTACTTGCTCCAGAACCTTTGACTGGGGAGGAAATATATAACAAGGTAAAATTTGTAATTAATAAATGGGGAAGGGTAACTAATGGTAAGGATCGGGAAGTCCAACATACTTCGAGCGGTAGGGGTGGGAAGATAAAAAAAAGAAAGAGAAAAGCAAAGCACGTAGATTGTTCGGAGCTTTCCCAACAACAAGACCCTTACTGGAAGAAATTTAATATATGGTATAGATGTCTTAGGTATTGGCGCTACAATTCGATCCAACATTGCATAGATTTTATGCATACTGAAAAGAATGTGGCGGAAAGTATAATTGGAACATTGTTGGACGTTCCAAATAAGACGAAAGATGGTCACAAAGCACGTTTGGATTTGGTCCATTTTAATTTAAAACCAGAGTTACATCCTAATAAAGAAGGGAATAATACCACACTTCCCCCAGCAGCATGCACACTGACGAAAGACGAAAAAGACAAGTTTTGTGAAACTTTATACAACTTGAAAGTTCCACAGGGGTATTGTTCTAATTTTTCTAGTTTGGTCAGTTTGAAGGACAGGAAGCTGATCAGACTTAAGTCACATGACTATCACATGCTCATGCAACAATTTCTGCCTGTCGCAATTAGACCTATTAAGCATGCACCAACAAGAATTGCTATTACCAAGTTTTGTTTCTTTTTCAAAACAATATGTAGCAAAGAAATAAAAGTGGATGAACTCCAAAGGTTGCAAGAAGACTTATGTGTGACCTTATGCCTTCTTGAGAAACACTTTCCACCAGCATTTTTTGATGTGATGATTCATCTAACCGTACACCTTACTAGGGAAGTTAAATTATGTGGTCCAATTTTGTTTCGTTGGATGTACCCATTCGAAAGGTTTATGAAGGTTATAAAGGGACACGTACGAAAAAGAAATAGACCGAAAGGATGCATTGCGGAAGGGAATGTTGCAGAAGAGACGATTGAGTTTTTTAGTGAATTCTTTAAAAGCATGGATACGGTCGGTATACCACATGACACACATAACACATGTGGACTTCATGATGATACTATTTCTCCGATAGACGACACTCCTATATCGGCTCCTAAATCAACAGAAGTTTGTCCAGACCTCTTCGAGAAAGCACATTTCTTTGTGTTGCAAAATACATCTGAAGTGGAACCGTACATCATGTAAGTTTTTGTTTTGTCTATGCTTACATACTTTTTTGTAGTTTTACACTAAAGCTTTAAACTTTTTTCCAGGAGACACATGCAATTTTTGCAAAACAAATACCCTAGTAAACAACAAAATCATCTCCAGCAACAGCACATTAAAACGTTTGCTAGTTGGTTACGGCACGAGGTACATTGTTTTTTTATGTATGCGTTACATTTTATAGCAATGTACTATGCATGTTGGATGCAGCACCAGAACCTTTTCTTTACCTGTTATAGCAATGTACTATGCATGTTGTAGGTATTTGCCAATTTTGGGCAATTTTGGTAGGAATTTTGTGATAGTGTTTATCTGTACAAATTAAGTGTAGCTATTTACTACCCACCTTCTTTTAATTTTCAGGTATATAGAGAGTCACAAGTTTGCAAAGATAGTGTACCAACGACTGTTGATTGGCTTTCAAATAAACCAAACATCAATGTACTGAAATATGATGTATATGCTATCAATGGATACACATTTCGTACAAACAGTCGAGAATGTAAAGGTTACCAAGACAGTGGTGTTAGCGTTGTTGCAACAGACACACACATTTCCAAAGATGTTGTTACCCATGTTAAAAACACTTTTTATGGTGTTTTACAAGTGATATGGGTATTAGATTATACTTTCATAAGAATTCCTATTTTTAAGTGTGATTGGGTAGATAGTAGAAATGGGGTGAAGAAGGATAAACTAGGGTACACACTTGTGGAACTAAAAAGGTTGGGCCATAAGGATGATCCCTTCATATTAGCGTCACAAGCACAACAAGTCTTTTACGTGGCAGACCCAATCAATCACAAAAAATCTATTGTCTTCAAAACACCTCCCAAGAATTACAGAAATGCGTACGATGATGTAGATGAAGAATTTAGTACTACAGTTTGTCCTAAAAATGACAATATATTGCCACGTCTACAACCAGTTGACTTGCATAAGGAAAATGATTATTTTCGTACTGATTGTCAGGGTATTGTTATACGTAAGGTATGTGTACCTTCATCATAGCCTAATGTTTACATATATCAGATATCAACTCTACATTTGTATAAAAGTCATGCTTTAAACAATTACTTTTGTTTGTAGAAGGGGAAGGCAAAGGGCAAACAAGTTGATGCAAGGGACACGTAATCCATTCACTTGCAGAAAATACATTACACCATTTCTTACAAGTTCCCTTGATTGTGCCTGGTATTAACTAATCCATATGGTGACTACGCACCAACTTGACAGAATTACCCCTTTTCTTTAAACATTTTCGTTAATTGTACTACATACAACATTTTTCTAGTATTTTCTATGTAATAAAATTTATCTACTTAGCCATTGCTTTTTGGTTTGTGTTCTCATAATACCAATGGAGACCTTTAAAGTTTAATGTTATTGCTGGTATTTTGTGTGATCATAATACCAATAGAGACCTTTGGACATAACACATGACAATTACATATCAACAGTCACACTTTCAATGAACATAAAATATGTATAATACCCATTAGTCACCATTACATACCTACATAAACATTTTAAATTTTTATGATTACCATTTTTTACCTTTGGACATAACATAACACAAAACACATGGCAATTACATATCTATAGTCACACTTTCAATGAACATAAAATATGTATAATACCCATTAGTCACCATTACATACCTACATAAACATTTTAAATTTTTATGATGACAATTTTTTACCTTTGGACATAACATAACACAAAACACATGGCAATTACATATCAATAGTCACACTTTCAATGAACATAAAATACGTAGACTACCCAAACAATGGTTTTCTTATTCAACTATATTTACCTATGGACACGCTTTTTAATTCTACCCTCACCAAATCATACATACAGTCACACATATTTAAATTTTCCAATACAATTGATAATATTTTGACACATGTAATAAAAATGCATATGACAATAAACCACTTAAACCGACTTCTTTTCTTACTTTTAATATGTAACCAATAAACAACATCCTATGGACACACGACTATTTTATGTGGCCATATTTGTTATCTTTTTTGACACATTAAATTTGATGTGGCCATATTTGTTATATTTTTGGACACATTATATTTGATGTGGCCATATTTGTTATGTTTTTGGACACATTAGATTTGATGTGTCCAATATTGCACAATCACACAGTCACATGTACAATTTTCTTATGTGACCATTACGTATCTATAATCTCTAATAAAATAAATGTCACATTCTTAAAACGGTAAATGTGGGTGATTGTATCATTTAGTCACATTTAAGTCCAGTGTAACGAATGAGTGTCACATTTTTGTAAATAAGTGTGGTCATTGTTTTGTTTCTCCATAATATGGTCACACAAACTAATTTACATGTAGCCATAAACGTTCTCGAAATTTCATCAGTGCCCTATGGCCACACTTTTTTTAAAAAATGTCGCAGGCATTTTTCGATCAAGTGTGACCAATGTGCGATTTTGTACTAGTGATCCAAGCATTTCTAGCATGCATTTCCTGACTAGGTTCTATGCCTACTTTTTAGTATAACACATATCATCACATAGCACAAACTTGGCATGGGTAATTGGGAATCACAAAACTTACTTGAGCTCGGTTGACGGTTCGCATCGTATCTCATTCTTTCTAAAACCCTTTTATTCGTTAAAATCAAGAGTCAGGTATACGTACCATGTTTCCAATTCCCAAGCAACAATCAAACAATAACATTCAAGGGAATCTTCCACATGATATTCAACCCAACTACTTAAAACTTTTATAGTGAAAACATCATTTCTTTAACGAAAAGCTCGTAGTCCTAAGTTTGAGTTTGGATTCCCAATACAGTTCATCCAAATCCCTCAAACCAAGGCTCTGATACCAATTTGTAACGCCCCAATTTCCAATCAAAACCTTCAAATCCTCGAAGTCAAGAAGCCTCTGCCGCAACTAGTCGCCTCTACTCCAGAAAACCTCCAAAAACACGAACACTAGGGTTGGGTCCCTTTATATAGGCGTTTAAATCCGAATTAGGGTTTTTCATAACTGCGGCGCACCGCGCCGCGGATTCTCCCAAGCCGCGTCGTGCGTACAAATCATGCGCGAATCCAGAATCCTCCCAAGCCGCGTCGCGGATCCGTCCGGGCCGCGCCTCGGCGGAACGGGTCTTACAAATAACATCCTAACATCTTGAAAACCATTTATGATAATCTTTTAATCATAATTTAAGTTATATTTTTGTCGATTTAGAAGCATTTTACACAACATGGGATTTGTTAAACATCATAAGCTTGATTCAAGTAACACTTTTGATGATTTAGAAGCATTTATACACAACATAGAATTTAGTTAAACATTATAAAATTGATTCAAGTTACATATCATCATTAAAGCTTATGTCCTCAACAAATGAACATCTTAATGTCTCCATAACGTGTATTTGTAGAAAACATGGAATATTATTGGATCAATAACTTATTTCATTTCAAGTTATGACTAGAAACCTCTAATAGAGCTATAACTTGAGGTTCACAAAATGACTCAATTCATGAAGTAATCAATCAATAGTTGATTTCTTTGTTTAGAAATGGTTTAGAATCACTAAAAGGATATTAGAAATGTCATTAATTTCATTCATGAATGCTACATTCAAACTCCACCATTAATGGAGCTTCACAAGTTGTTTAAACTCATCTATCTCACAAATAAGTCAATGAAGATAGAAATGAACATCAAATAGAATATGGATTGTTAAATAACATGAAAAAAATCTAAGAAATTAATATTTCAAGTTTAAAATTCAGAATTGGGGTTTTCCAAAACGCTAATTCAAACTAGAGGATGAATTAGAAGAAGATAGTACCTCCGAGAAGTCTGAAACTAGATGTTAATGTCAGGAATTAATCTACAATGCTCAAATCTTCACTCCACACTCGAAATCCCTCCTAGAACTCTCTGTCGCTCTTCAAAACATGTTCTTCCCCAAAATGAAATGAAGAATATGACAAGCTCTTTTAATATTTTAACCATTTGGCAAACTAAACCCTTCTAGTTTTTCTTTTAACATATTTACCCAACTTTTACATATTTCTACATATAACTCACGTTTCTTACTTTTTAAACACCATGAAACTACTTTTCTATCAAATAGGACCATCTACTGATTCAAAAGTTTGTCAAAGCTAACTTTGACAAAATTGACATTTGTAGTCTATATGTCTAAAATTTCATCAAATGACATTTATTTCCACTACAAGAAAATTTCGATATAGTTACAGAAAAATTATGTAGCAAAAAAAAACTAGAATTCTGTAGCTAAACGTGAATAACTACGGAATTTTCTATGAAATTTGTTAATAAGATTCCGTTGCTATATTTCTCGTAGCCAAATGTTTTGCTGCAAAATTATAGTTCTGTAGAAAATCCGCTACGGCCTTTGCTACGACGTCTATTCCGTTGCACTTTGAGTTCCATAGCATTTCTGTAGCAAATTTGATAGCAATATTTCTATAGCAAATTTCGTAGCACTTTTTCCAAAGCAAATCCGTAGCAATTTTCTGTAACAAGTTCCGTAGCAATTTTTCCTTAGCAAATTATGTAGCAATTTCCGTACAAATTTTATGTAGCAAGTTCCCTGGCAATTTGCTCATAGCAAATTTCGTAGCATTATGTTCATAGCAAATTCCGTAACAATTTTTCCATAGCAAATCTCGTAGTAGTTAATCCGTAACAAGTTCTATTGCAATTTGTCAGGAGAAAATTTCGTAGCAATTTTTCCGTAACAAATCCCGTAGCAATTTGTCCGTAGCAAATTTCATAGTTAGTCCGTTATAAATTTTGTAGCAATTTGTCTGTAGCAAATGTCATAGCAATTTTTCTGTAGTAAATTTGATAGTAAATGTTTCGTAGCAAAATACGTTGCAAACGTTCCGTAGCAACATCCGTTAGAATTGTTCCGTAGCAAATTTCATAGCATCGTTCAATAAAATCCAGTTATTCAATTTGACTACTCGTAGCAATTTATAAAAAAATACAACTAATATAAAAACAAAAGTGAACGCTTTTCAATAGAAACATAAAAAATATTCAATGCAAAACAGGTTAACCTGTTCAAAATCAAAATTTACAAAAAAGAAACGCAAAGCATATTCAATACTTGATACTCTCACTGATTAATACAGTTTTGATGTGGTCCTGTTATTCAATAACAGTCATTGCTTGTTCAAGTTGTTCAAACTTTTCTTGAACATCTATATTTTTTGTTGAAATATCACATTTTTTGTTGAGCATCCTTGCACTTTTGTTGAACATTATTGTATTTTTGTTGAACATCATCATATTGTTCACGTTGCGTCTCATCTAACTCCTTCAATTTTCAATCTCCACTTTTGTCTCGATATACTCTTTATCATCATTATTATCCGATAAATCATAAATTTCAGAAGGTCCCTTGCTGGAACCAATCGAATTGTCATACGAGCCAAATCCATATAATCTCATTTTCTTATCATGCCCTCTAGTAACATAATAAAACAATTAGTCCTCGTCATCTTCCTCTCCTATCGCTACCAATTGCTCAAATCGTTCCTTGTAATAATCCTACAATTTTATAATTGTATTAATATAAAACTTATACATCAAAAACTCAAAGAGTAAATATAAAATTACTTGAAATTCCTACAATTTTATAATTGTATTAATATAAAACTTATACAACAAAAACCCAAAGAGTAAATATAAAATTACTTGAAATGAAACTCACATGATTTTTTAGCTTTGTCAACCAAAAAGTATCTCCATCATGATTCTTAGTATAAGTATACAAAAATTGTTCATGGCAAGCCGGATCATGTCCCCAACACTTCTTCTACATATATACCAAAATTTCAACATACCAAGAAAAGTCAGACCTGCTTATTTAGGCTTGGCCCTTTAAAATGAAAAATAACAAAACTAAATTAATGTATATTGCTATTTTTTGTATTAAGGCTTAGTCCTTTTAAAACTCAAGAGTATATTTTTATTTATACTTTTGTTTTTTAAAAGTCAAAACAGATTTATTTAGGCTAGCCATTTTTCAAATGAAAAAAATAACAACTTACTTTTTAGGTTTGACCCTCTAAATAATCAAAATGGAAGTAGAATGTGATGATGTAAAACTAAATGAATGTATATTGCTATAATACAAAACTAAATGAGTATTTATTAAATCAGGAGCAAGCTTGGAATGAGAAGCCGATCCACCAGTATACATAGAAAAGGCTTGCCCATTAGCTACACCTCTACGTCTATTTTTTTTTATCCGATTTCTTCTTGAACATCCTAGTATTCCATTTTGCAATATAGGATGTCCACACTCCTGATGTTACATAAATAGGTTTTCTTTAGGGTTGGATTTTTCTTTTTTGTGCTTATATTTTAGATATATTGTCTATATATTTGCCTTATTTTCTTAGTCTTAGATCTTTAATCTTTTATCGGATTCGAAATTAAAATAACCAACATGATCTGGATCGATTTTCTTATATGGGATCATAGATCCAGCAATACTATGATGATGATCACAATTTTAACAACCGATCGCTGATTTTTGGATTTTATTTAATCCCCTCCTGTTGTTTGCTGGACTTTATGAAAGTCTGTGGTACTCTTTTTCCTTAATGGTATCGGCAATTAAAAACATCCCATTTGGTAAGCACCAACATTCTATCACCTTCACACATGTTTAGAGCTTATTTTAACATAGCAATTTGTATAAATTTAAAGAAACGTCTATATTTTTCATTGAGATTAGTTCTTATTTTCCATAATCTTTTTAAAAATGTATATATTAAAATAATAATTGTTAATATCATACCAAAAATAAATATATGCATCAACCATAGTCGAAAATATTACATAGAAAACGATTTCTATTTATTTCATCCTCAAATATTTAGTCGATCATAAGTAGCTCGACACGCTTATACCCCCTTGTTCTTATAGTGCTCACGATTGAATGTTGAAATCAACATATTGCCCGTATGTTACCAAATCTTTATATATTTTAAGTTTTATAAAAAACTTGTACCGTACAAACAACCAAATATATCTATCTAGTGGCAACAAGCATCTTACCACTAGCAATATCATATACATGACTTAATAATCATATCAAAGTCAATCAACTAAGATCCATACCTTTCTTTTATAATTATTCAAATCTATATATATTACCACATAATGGAGTGATAATTTTATATTTTATAAGCGACTGCAACTTTCGATCCCGATGGGCGGTTCAAATACTTGCAAATAAACCGGCCGGTTTGCATAAGTTTTTCTAAATCAATATTTGTTTTGATTCCAAGTCCATTAAGCATGTACACCACATCTTCTGTTGCAACATTACCCGAAGCTCCCTTCGCATACGGGCACCCTCCAAGTCCCGCTACCGAACAATCCACTATGCTTATCCCCATCTGTTAATTCAAATAAAAGTTTAACAAAAAATAATAATTTTCTAGCAAATTTTAGAAAATAAAACTTTAATTATAAGAAATAATAAGTAGTTTATAGCTTACTTGGAGGGATACTAAAATGTTTGGAAGAGATTGGCCGTAAGTGTCGTGAAAGTGAACCGCGATCTTTTCAACCGGAACAACCTCGGTCACCGCTTCTAGCATCGGCATAACGGTTCCTATAATAATGGAATGAGAAGGGTATTCACGTCTTTTTCACACCTTATTCCACGTTTTTTAAAGTGAGATAAACAAATTTAGTTTTGTCCCATTGACACCAGTCCGCAGTCCGCAGTCCGCAGTCCGCAGTCCGCAGTCCGCAGTCCGCAGTCCGCAGTCCGCACTGCATTCTGCACAGTCTGCAGTCTGCAGTCTGCAGTCTGCAGTCTGTGCACGCATTCACAAACACTAACCTGGAGTACCGATCCCAATTGTATCACCGAGTGAGATTTCGGAACAACCCATGTCATGAAGTTTTTTCGCGACATACGCAACTTTTGATGGGTGTACTGCACCTTCGACTGGACACCCGATCGCGCATGAGACGTACCTGGTTAACGAAAAACCGATTAGACTAAATCAAACAGACATGTCCGGACCGGTCCAACATATGGACCGGTCCGGTCTGAACCGGGCTCGAATTGTCGAGCCCGGTTCAGAAGAATGGGAATCAGCGCGTACCCACGAACAGGAATGTTGAGCTTTGTTGCAGAATGAATAACATCGCGGTAACGAATAAGGCTTTCTTCGATAGTACAGTTAATGTTTGCTTTTGAGAAGGATTCAGAAGCCGAAGCAAAAACCGCAACTTCCTTTGCACCCGCAGCAATTGCAGCTTCAAAGCCCTTCGCGAAAGAAACGATAACTATTTTTAATTTGTACATGTGAAGAATATTTAATTTTGGATAAATATGAATGAATGTTACATACTTTTAAATTTGGCGTCAATACAGGCAATTTTGCACCTTCCAAGTGTTTAATTGCTTCAACAACCTCCCTCGCATCTGCCAGCTTTATAACACCATGATTGTAAGTAAATACAAATAGTAAAAACCTTCTAACAATTATATATACATCAAATTTGGGAAAAGAAAGGATACCTGAGGTACCCATTTAGGGGAAACAAAGCTTGTGGCCTCAACAACGGATAATCCACAAGAAAGAAGCCTATGAATTAATTCTATCTTCACAGATGTAGGGACCATATTCTTCTCATTTTGTAACCCGTCTCTTGGACCAACTTCCACTATCTTCACATACTTTGGCATGCCCTTAAAAATCTGATGTAAAAATAAGATTAGTGGATACAACTCAAATCTTGATTTTGAATACATGTTTTAACATTTAGGGTAAAAAATTCACCTTATTTGTTATGTCCCTTGGGCTTGAATCATTGCAGTATGAGCTTTGTTGAAGATTGGATATATTTCGTGAATGAAACCGGTTTCCATTATTCTTTCCTTCGGTTTCCCAGATGATATCATTGTGTGTGATCTCTCCTGTATGGTGTCTCCAAGTGAAAGTTTCCAGCCTGTATTCTTTATAATCTTCCCTATGAATGAGAGCAGATTGGCATTAGATGAATTTGTAAAGATGAAAAAACAGAGGTCATTATCAATTTATCATTGTACACCTGTTTTAGCGAAACTAAAATCCAGAAAAATAAGAGGTTTTGTTTTAGAGGACACATACTTGTAGTTATTGGGTGATCCCCAAGTTTTTTCTTCAATCCAGCAACATCCGAATCCAGTATCCTCTCCACTAGTGCTGCAACGTTTGGATGAGAACCTTCTGGAAAGATCAATGGTGCTTAAGCTTGGCAATTTGTCCAAACCAAGGGGCTCTTCCAAACTCGACATTTTTGAAGCGCGAGGTGAGAGAAAATTCTGTAATGGAAGAATGATACAAGTAAGCCCTCTGAAAATTCAACAAAATTCGAAACTGTGCGTATAGAAACTTTCAAATCGGAAACCCTAGAAGCATTGATTTACGAGGCTTGAGGCTTAATTAACTTCAAATCAACATAATTCACAAAGTCATCAACTGACTTAGTCAAAGAAAGCAACTAATTCTTAATTTCGATTACGAAGTTTACAATTCGAGTTCACCACTTTCGAAACAAACAATGAACGTGATTACCAAAGTCGAATTGAAAATTTCAACGGACCTGAAACTTGATCGTGAATAAACACAACGGGGACGGAAGGGCGATGAGCTTTTGTCGAAATTATGATCGTATAAGTCAAAATTATGGTAAACAAAGACGATGATTCAGAGAAGATGTTGTTCGGAGCATACCTAACTTTTTTGGTGCAATAACGCTGCTTCAATTGCCGCGGATGGAAGGTAGTTTTCGGTTGGAAGTTGGTCAATTTCTTCTGTACCATTCTCAACTCCTCTTCTTTTTATATTACTTTCTTCCAAGTAATTATTGTGGTGATGATTCTATACACATCAAAATTCTGGCTTAAATGCAACACCAAGTTTTATTTTTTGTTTTTTTGTATTATTGTATTATTATTATTTTTTTTTTTTTTTGAGGAATGTGATTATTTTATTTCTCGTCAACATATCATAGTTGGGAAAATCTTTTAGATATAACATTGTATTGATTTATCGTTATTTTTAAAAAGATCAACATTCCTTTTACAATTATTTAAAGAGAATGCATCGAAGATGAGCTTTGACATATGAAACAGAGAAACAAATCGAGGTATAAAGCAGATGATAGATACTAACAATAAAACTGAAAGTAAATGAGGTCAACTATATAGAGATGAATATTGTATGAAAAACATAAATAATTAAAAGGGATTTAGGGTCTAAATTATTCATATACTATTCGGATATTCTTTTTTCTTTAAGGTCAATACCCTATCATCTAAGGTTATCTCATTGATAATAACTTATTTCTTGAAGTCGAGTCTCATACTATCTTTTCGAACATGAGGTTGTGTCCCTCATGAGAATCAACTCTTCCAAGTCTAGCCCTATACTATATTTTCCCATCATTTTCAAGTGTTCTTTCCTCCTCATACCCATCAACCATGATGGCATGATCGTCTTCAATTTCCCAACTACAACGTATGTGACATCCTTTGGACATGTTCAAACTACCACATTTTTTATTCCTTCCATTTCATGGTAATCGACAATACTCCCAACAAACTGTTGTTCGATATTCAGCCCAACAATGTTCTACCATACATCCACTACATCCTTATTTCATGTGACTTCCCTCTTCCTCCCATGCGTTTTCATTACCGGTCAGCATTCAACTTCATACAATTTTGTTGGTCTTGTTTTCACCATATTAAATTTTCCTACAGTTTCAGTGAAGCCTTCTTGTCGCACAAACTCACATAATCACTATCCTTTTAACGCTATCCTTTTAACCATACCGCCTTTAAATGGTGGGTGTTGTCCTCCTCAACATCCACTTCGTATAAATCATATACCAAAGTATTTGAAACTATCATTTAGGTATGAACCTGATCACTGATACATAAATCTACTTAATCATTTCGATAGATCATTTTATTTATTTATTGTACTTTAGCTAATGACTCGTGGTATAAAATCCTTCATTTGTGGGAGATTACACTGTTACAAACCCACTCGATTACAGTCATGTTGAGGATGGTGGATCAAATATCAAATACTATGACCAAAAAAAATCCGGCTTTCAGGTAGGTTTACGGAAGATAGTATAAATTGGTTTTTGGGGCTTGGCTCTTAAAAAGGGTTGATGTATTTATTTTTTGGCTAACTTCTGTATAGTTCTTCTTAATAAAATTTGGCTGTCGTTCCAAAAGGAATCAAATTAATCAAAGTATGTTATTATTTTTTGCATTTAAAATATTCTTTATGTTATTTTATTAAATATTTTCATAAAAGAAGTATATCCCACATTTTTTTGTTATATACTCAATTATATTCTGTTATATACCAATTTTATTTTTATTAAATTATTTTCATTATTTAATTGCTTGAAAATCTGTATTTCTTAGGCATAAGTTTTTGATTCTATGAGACACTTGGACGGATGGACCTAAAGCTCTAACCAATGAGGTGATGATTGGATCTAAGGGCCCAATGTAAATTCCGACCACAAAGGAGATTAAATAGAAGAAATAAAATTATGTGATGCTCATAAAGAAACGATCTTTCTAGAACCTGCCATCGTCATCAATATGAATTCACCATTCCATCTTTAACCAGTGAACGTAAGACGTTCAATATACAAGAGGCTAGTATCTATCGACTTGAAAACACAAAATTGTTCAAGCCAATTTATGAGGACATGAGCGAAAATCAATAAATATCTCTTATATCTTAGGGCCCCATCTAACCAATGATCATAGTATTATAGTATTATGAGAACAAAATACGTAACAAAAGCATAACCAGAAAAAAGAAATTATTTACCAACAACGCTAGAAAGAGAAGTCATAATATGACTGGTGTGTCAAACGATAAAAACTATGCTTAGGCATGCAACTATGTATTTGAATTCCAATGTTCATCTTTCATGAATCTGCAATTGTCAAATATTTAACATGTTGCATTCAGAATGGTGTGAGAACGATAAAAAAATATGCTTAGGCATGCAACTATGTATTTGAATTCCAATGTTCATCTTTCGTGAATCTGCAATTGTCAAATATTTAACACGTTGCATTCAGAATGGTGTGAGACTGTTGGGTGTGGGCATCATGTCTCATGCATGATGCTTATTTGGCTCCCACGACGTGAATATCGTCCCCCTCACGAGTGATGCTAAGGTGGTGTGGTGCCCCGTGACGATCCTCAACCCTCCCCCCTTCATTTTATTTTTCCAATTTTAATCCTATAAATAGATATTCATTACACTCATTTTGTAATTCCCTAAATTCCAAGGTGAATATTTCATTTTTAGAAACAGTTCAAACACATAAAACAAATTGAAAGTAAAACGATTCGTTCCGGATTCAGTATTTAAAACATTTAAAACCATAATATTAAATCGACCACAAAACATTAACCAGCGGAAGACTTTGAACACCAAAATGTCGGATGTCATACAGTCGCGTCGTACTCCAAAGCTTAGGCCCTGTTTGGCAGGATCTTAATCTTTAAGATCTGAATTTTTAAGAGGGTCTGAATTTTTAAGATCTAAACGTTTAACATGTTGTTTAGTGGGAACCTCTGAATTGTTGTAGTGTGGTAGGGTGGGGGTGTGTGAGTAGGGTGGTGGTAGGTAGGGTGGTATGGGGATGGGGTAGGATGTGGTGGGTGGGTTGTCGTGCGGTGGGTGTGACTATGGGTGCCTCTTAATTTTATTCAGACATGGTTCCACCTCTTAATTTTTAAGAGGCTTCTGATAAATTAAGAGGCTTTTATTCAGATGCTATCAAACACACTTAATTTGAAATTTAAGAGACAGCCTCTTAATTTTTCAATTAAGAGGCTATTAAACAGGGCCTTAGTCTAGTAAGCACCTGAAAACATTTAGGGTGAAAGAGTAAGCACAAAGCTTAGTGAGATTCCCAAAATACCACACGACCCATCAAATAAAGCGCATTCATTTTGATCTCCGAGATTGCCCCGAACAACCTGGCTCTCGGCTTGCCCCGATCTGCCATTAATCAACTCACTCTTTGGACTCTCGGGCTTGCCTCAACCCGTCCGGCTCTCGAACTCGACCTGATCCGCCATCATTCTTCAGTCGCCAGAACGAATCCAACGATGGTCACATACAAGCACAGAAGCCTAAGTATACACAGCCTAACCCATCGGGTTCCTATTACCAATCGTACAGCCAAATGACATAAAGCACACCCAACTAGCATATGTTATGCATGTAACATCACCCATAGTATAATGAGAAAACTCACATGATCCGCAACCTCAAGCCTGGCACACCCCCAAACCACGATGGCGGAATCGTCGGAGGGTGAAACGTCATACAGTATCACAAACATTGCATATATTGAGACATAAGTAAATAAACAACCATCATATCTTATAATTGGAAAGTTACATGTTCGGATATTATTGTTCCAACCCAATTACAGTATGATAAACAAAATAAACAAGAGTGGCGTCTTCGCATCTCATCCCAAAGATAGTCGTGTTGGAAAATACCACATTATTGTGGCCTAGGACTATTTTGTAATATTTACTACATGTTAGGTACTTTTATATTAGGTACCATAATGTTTTCCATAATGACATTCCATGTCCCTAGACTTAAATATTTGTAGTATGATGGATATGACAAATATCTAAAACTTGAAGGGCTATATTTGTGGTGTTCCAATCTCTTTTCCATAAGGTGCTAATTGATGAACTGTTAATGCTCAAACATATGAACGATCAATGGGGAAAAGTGAAGAGTTTTTCAGTTATACTCTAAACCCCTATATAAACACCAAAATCATATGTTTTCTGCATCTAAAAAATCTCTCCGTCAGAAATCATAAAGCACCATTACGGGAAGAAAGGAATCAGAAGTATGGCATCCTCTTGAAGCCTCACACTTCCAAGTAAGCTTAATTTCACTTCTGTTGAAGCTTTACATGACATTGATCTTGATTACGCCTGTGAAATCCAATATGTGGTATCAGAGCCAGGTTTAAAGTAAAAAACATATTGTGCACTGATTTCAAACTTCGAGTTTTTGAGTTTTCTTTGCTAACCTTACATGATTGAATTCACATGTTATCTTCTATTCTGTTTAGTATAACTTTGTTCATCACTAAGACTGAGATAGATGAACCCGTATTCATCATTTATTTTTGAAGTTTGTATATGGACTATGGTTTTTAATTCCAAAGCTAGATCGCCACTTTGGTCTACCATCCCTTTTAATGGGCCTTATATGTTTCAGATTATTTTGTTTTTAAACTATAATAAAATATTTAGCTAAATGATATATAAATATGATAATTATATGGTTGGTAGACTTTTCAAATATAGATTATATGTTTATCACTTTATAAATCATCAAAATATCTAATTTAATACATACGATTATACTTGTGATGATTTTAAAAATCACAATTTTGTATTAGCTCACCTTTAACTCTAAATCATAAATGTTTTGGTCAAATTGAGCGTCTTAAACACTTGAGATGGAAGGATCAACTAAAAATGATTTTATTATTCATTTGGCCATTAATTTGACCTTATATATATATATATATATATATATATATATATATATATATATATATATATATATATATATATATATATATATATATATATATATATAGAGAGAGAGAGAGAGAGAGAGAGAGATGTAGGATCAAATGCAATCTTTAATTATTGTGTGAATATAAGACCAATTCTGACCCAATCAATTCATAAGGGTAATTTTTTACTTTTATTAATTAAATTAATTATTGTTTAATTTTAAATACCTAAAATTTTGGTAACTAATTATGACTAAAAGCTATAATTATGGAAAACTTTGACTATTAATCAAATTCACGTCCCCTTTATCCCCAAATCCCAACCTTTATCCCCAAATCCCTCAACCCCATTTTCCTCCGGTCGACCATATCTCGATGTCTCTCGTGATCGATACATACAAAGGGTAGTCCAAATGAAACCTGCCACCGTCATCTCTCTTGTTCTTAGCTCTTCTGCGGATCAGGGCAAGGAAATAACGAGAGTCGATAGTGAAATGATGGACGATGGGTTTTCTGTCGCACCGGTTGAAGCCGTCGTCGACGATGGTATAGTCTACATCGGGAAACAATCGGAGGAACAGAAGATCAATTATGGGTCTGCTCCGGCCGTCGATGGTGGTGCCCTCTACAAACCCTACCGGTAACGATTGAGTAATTTGGGTTTCTCTTTAGGTGAGGTGATGTTATCGATGTCTGTGGTGAAAATCATCGACGACTTGATTTTGATGGAGACTGCGAAAAGATTACTGCAGAAGGTAACGCTATGGATTGAACGATGGGCAAAGAACGATGATTGTTCTGCTTTGAAACTTGAATGACTAAGGAGACATGGTGAAGCCGATGTACCTGATTTTTATTCCTATGGCGAATGTTTCAGAATGGTTCGATTGGGTGATTCAGTTACAGAAGGACGAAGAAGGTGTTTTGAAGTTTCAATTTATAGAAATGAAGGATGGAGAAGGTGTTTTGAGATTTTGATGGTTATTAGTTTGTTTGTTTCAATTTCTAGTGTCTTTATACTTTCATATGTAATCTTTGCATTTTTAGAGAATAATTATTTGTTTAATATTCTTAGAGAATGTAAGATAATAGTTCTCTACAGACCAGCACAACCTTATTATTAGAGAATGCATACTAACCAGCACAACCTTATTCTTAGAGAATGCATACTAACCAGCACAACCATATTCTTAGAGAATGCACACTAACCTTATTCTTAGATAATGCACACTTCATACTGCATGTGTAAATGTACTCCATATTGTATACCATGGTGTAAACGTGTATTGTTGCATTCCTTCAAATTCTTTGAGAATATACTCAATATTATTTGAGAATATACTCAATTTCAGTATTGTACAAATTCTCCGAGAATTCAAATGAAACACAGTTAACCAAAATACGGAAAAAATCTCTTTGAATGTAATTGTATTCTTTAAGAATGAAATAAATATATGAGAACGAACTGGAAAAAATGTTTTGAACGTGTCGAATGAAATTCTAATTCTAAAAAAATCCGATTTAGTTTGAAATTATTAGATAAAATCTGTGAATTGATTTGATTTATATTAATTTATATTAATTAATTTGACTTAGTTACCTAATATATAGGTAATATTTTAATTTCTCTCTCTTATTAAAATGTCATATTTGCCCTTATAATTAATTAAGTCAAATTATATATTATATGTCATCCCATGATAATAATGTGTGCCCTCAAATCACAGTCTTTCATTCTTTTAATCTGATGGCTACAAATTGGTCCTACATTCACACAATACTTACCATATATATATATATATATATATATATATATATATATATATATATATATATATATATATATATATATATATTCGTTCATAAGTTTGTCAAACTATATAACTGTTCTAGTTTGATGATTTTTTTGTCCCTTTTGTTCCTAAATGATGAGTGGTGACTTTAATGAAAATTTTGAGTGACTGGCTCAAAGAAATGTTGCTCAATTTTGACATGGAGTTTACTAAACACCACATTAAGCAATTGTTTGAGTTGTTTTTTCAAGGAACACAAAGGCTAATTGAATAAGGGCTGATACAATGAATTTTAGCATAGTATGCACAAGTCTTGTATTTTTGCTCAAAGGTGATTGCAATATTTGTGTAGCGTAAGATTAAATTAAAGACATCATAATATTCAATTATTGGTCTAGCCAAAGCGAAACTAATAATTGAGTAAGACTGTCTATTCGACCTATTATTTTGGTGTTAGTAATAGGTATAATGACATGATTCATTTTGTTGTCCTATAATTCACTTTAGTATCTTCTTCGCATATATTAAACAATAATCTTATTTCAGCATCTACCATCTCAACAAGTCACATAATCGAAACATTGACTGGGACTAACTTTGCAACATGGAGAGATCCTTTGAAGTTGGCACTAGGGGTAATGGAACTAGATCATGCTTTGCGTTTTGACCCTCCTGAAGCTCTTAACGAAAAGAGCACTGCTGAACAAAAACAATTTTATGATAAATGGGAAAGGTCAAACCGCATGTCACTTATGATCATAAAGAACTCCATTTCAATGGCCATTCGTGGAGCCATTCCTGACTCCGAAAATGCAAAGACCTACCTGGAATCTGTAGAGGAAAAATTTCGAGGTACATCAAAAGCTCATGCTAGTACCCTTATCCTCAAAATGTTGATGACAAAGTATGACGGATCGAGTGGTGTACGTGAACATATTATGATGATGACTGACATGGCAAACAAATTGAAAAGTATGGAAATGGAAATCAGTGAAGATTTCCTCGTTCACTTCATTATGACTTCCCTTCCTGCTCAGTTTGGTCCATTCAATATCAATTATAACACACAACGGGAAAAATGGAAGATGAGTGAGATAATAGCCATGTGTGTCCAAGAAGAAGAACGACTCAAAGTTGAGAAGCCTGATGTCGCTTATGTCACTACAACCACAAATCTCGATAAGAAGAAAGGTAAAGCTCATGTTAGTGAGAGAGGGGGTTCTAGCAAGGTCCAAAAGGCAGGTACAAGTGCCCATAAGTTTGACAGTAAGCCTCGTTACAAGTTTTGTCGTAAGAAGGGCCACACTCAGTGGGATTGTCCCAAATTTAAAGAATGGTTAGATAAGAAAGGTAACATTGATGCTTTTATGATTTATAAGTCACTGAATATAAATGTCCCCTTTAATTCATGGTGGATTGACTCTGGTTCCATGGTACACGTATCTAACTCATTGCAGGGATTCCATACAATCCAGAAACTGGAAAGAAGGCAAAGAACAATTAAAGTTGGGAACGGAGAAGACTTAAATATGGAAGCTGTTGGATTGCTTCCTTTACTTTTGGAAAGTGGTTTTACTTTAAGTCTTAATAATACTCTTTATATACCGGGAATTACCCGAAACTTGATATCAGTATCTAAATTGGCAAAAGAAGGCTTTACTCTTACTTTTAGATACGATGATGTTATTATTAGTTCCGGTTCCCAATTTGTTGGCCATGGTTTCCTAGACGGAAGTCTCTATAGATTACGTTTGGAAAATCACTTTATGGAATCTTTAGTATCGTTTAATATTAACGAGAACTTAAGTAAAAGAAACGAGAAGTGGAAACTTCATCCGTGTTATGGCATCAACGCTTAGGCCATATTTCACAAGATAGAATGCTAAGACTCGTGAAGAATGAAGTATTGCCAAACCTTAACTTCTATGACTTTGATAAATGTGTTAAGTGTACGAAAGGGAAGAAGACCAAAAGCAATAAGAAAGGTTCCACAAGAAGTTTAGGTTTACTTGAACTGATTCATACTGACATTTGTGGACCTTTTCCTATGGGCATAAGTGGACATAAATCATTCATTACTTTCATTGATGATCACTCTCGTTACATGTATCTGTACTTGATAAATGAAAAATCTTAATCTCTAGAAATGTTCAAATCTTTTAAGGCTGAAGTTGAAAATTAACTCGACCGTAAAATAGAAGTAGTGAGATCGGATAGGGTGGTGAGTATTACGGCAGACATACCGATGTTGGTCAAGCACCCAGACCTTTCTTTGAATTTTGTAAGGATAATGGGATTGTTAACCAATACACCATGCCTGGTACTCCTCAACAAAACGGCGTTGCCGAGAGGAGGAATAGGACTCTAATGGACATGGTGCAAAGTATGCTTGCAAACACAAACTTGCCCCAATTTCTATGGATCGAGGCATTAAAAACGGCATTCCACATTTTAAATAGAGTTCCTTCAAAGTCCGTCCCTAAAACTCCTTTTGAGATTTGGACAGGAAGGAAACCAAGTTTAAGATATTTAAAGGTGTGGGGTTGTCCGGCCGAAGCAAAACTGTATAATCCTCAATCACAAAAACTCGACATGAAAACCATAAGTTGTTTCTTCATCGGGTATATTGAAATATCTAAGGGTTACCGATTTTATGCTCCGTCACATAGTACACGAATTAGAGAAACGAAGCATGCTGATTTTCTTGAGAATGTCAACATCAGTGGGAGTAGTTTATCAAGCAATTTTGATCTCCAAGAGATTAACAAAGAGGCACCTATTATTCAAGTGTCTGCTTCAATTAACACCTCCTTAGGACATTCAAGTCAACAAAGTATGCCTCACGAAAATGATTCTTCGAACGTAGAGGCAAATGAAACACCACAAAATGAACCTGTTCAAGAAGTTGACACTGAAAGAAAAGAAAGTCAACTGCCTCTAAGACGATCTCAACGATCTAGGCGGCCCACGAATTTTGATGACTATATCACATATTTAAATGAGGTCAATCTTGACATAGGGAAGGAAAGTGACCCCATTACATATAGTGATGCCATAAATTGTGATCAATCAAACAGTTGGAATGAAGCTATGACTGATGAGCTCAATTCCATGAAAAAGAATGATGTTTTGGAACTTGTTGAATTGCCAAAGTGTTGCAAACCTGTTGGATGCAAGTGGGTCTTTAAGACCAAATTGGACCCAAATGGAAACATTGAACGATATAAGGCTCGATTGGTCGCTAAAGGGTATACACAAAAGGAGGGTATTAATTACCAAGAAGCTTTCTCACCTGTTTCTCGGAAGGACTCCCTTAGGATCGTGATGGCCCTTGTAGCTCATTTCGACTTAGAGTTGCATCAAATGGACGTCAAAACAGCTTTTCTTAATGGAGATTTACACGAAGATGTTTATATGACCCAACCTGAAGGTTTTATTAGAAATGGTCAAGAACATATTGTATGTAAACTCAAGAAATCAATATATGGGTTGAAACAAGCTTCGCGTCAATGGTATTTAAAGTTTGATGAAGTCATGAAGAAAAACGACTTCATTAAGAACCAGGTAGATAAATGCATATACCTAAAGATGAGTGGGAGGAATTTCATGATACTTGTCCTTTACGTAGATGACATTCTCTTGGAAAGTAACAATAATGATTTGTTGCATGAATCAAAACATTTATTGTCGCGTCATTTCGATATGAAAGATCTCGGTGAGGCCTCTTATGTCATAGGCATAGAAATACACCGAGATAGAGCCCAAGGGACTTTAGGATTGTCTCAAAGGGCATATATCGAATGCGTACTTAATCGATACAACATGCAACAATGCTCCCCCTCAGTTGCTCCTGTAGTTAAAGGGGACGTTTTCGGTTTATTTTAATGTCTGAAAACAGAGGTAGAACGAGAACGAATGAAGTTAATCCCTTATGCTTCGGTGGTTGGAAGCTTAATGTATGCCCAAGTTTGTGCCCGTCCCGACATTGCTTACGTTACTGGCATGCTAGGCCTTATCAATCCAATCCTGGCCTGGATCATTGGAAAGCTGCCAAGAAAATCTTGCAATACTTACAAGGGACGAAGGATCACAAACTTGTTTATAGAAGAAGTGATAATTTTGAAGTGATAGGTTATTCAGACTCTGACTTTGCCAAGTGCAAAGACGACAAAAAGTCAACTTCGGGATACATCTTTATGCTGTCTGGAGGGTCAATATCTTGGAGGAGTCATAAGAAAAAGTTGACAACAACATCAACAATGATGGCTGAGTATGTTGCTGTTTATAATGCAACTTGTCATGGAATGTTGTTGAGAAATTTGATAAAAGGACTCATGATTGCCAATTCCGTAGAGAGGCCATTAAAAATCTATTGTGATAATTCAGCTGCTATAAGCTTTTCAAATAAAAATAGTTCAAGTGGGGCTGGCTTATACCTCGATACAAAATACTTGTTCGTACGAGAACGAGTAGAGGAGAATGGCATTTGTATCGAGCATATTAGCACCAGTAATATGCTAGCGGATCCGATGACGAAAGGTCTACCACCCAAAGTATTCCAACAGCATGTCGTCAATATGGGCTTAAGGGTAGACCTAGTATGATGTAATTATAGCATATTGTTTTATTGGAATTTTTTAATGTTTATTATAAAGTAATTGATTACAACGCCTCTATTATGTGCGATTTGTCTATATTAATAACTTGTGCACACTTACTTCCTATATAGACAAATGTATTGCATTACCACTTAACTCTAAATTCATTTGGCAAAAATTAATCGTAAGTTTCATATGAAGTACCATTGTATGATTGGTGGGGGTTCCATATCTAAAAACGATGCATCAAGCTGTACTTTTCTGCCTTGGTATTAATATGAAACATGATGAACTAATCTTGGCCAAGTAATGGAACATGTATACAAATAGTCACTCAGCCAAGTGAGAGAATGTTGGAAAATACCACATTATTGTGGCCTAGGACTATTTTGTAATATTTACTACATGTTAGGTACTTTTATATTAGGTACCATAATGTTTGCCATAATGACATTCCATGTCCCTACACTTAAATATTTGTAGTATGATGGATATGACAAATATCTAAAACTTGAGGGGCTATATTTGTGTGGTTCCAATCTCTTTTCCATAAGGTGCTAATTGATGAACTGTTAATGCTCAAACATATGAACGATCAATAGGGAAAAGTGAAGAGTTTTTCAGTTATACTCTAAACCCTATATAAACACCAAAATCATATGTTTTTGCATCTCAAAAATCTCTCGATCACAAATCTTAAAGCACCATTACGGGAAGAAAGGAATCAGAAGTATGGCATCCTCTTCAAGCCTCACACTTCCAAGTAAGCTTAATTTCACTTCTGTTGAAGCTTTACATGACATTGATCTTGATTATGCCTGTGAAATCCAATATGTGGTATCAGAGCCAGGTTTAAAGTAAAAAACATATTGTGCATTGATTTCAAACTTCGAGTTTTTGAGTTTTGTTTGCTAACCTTACATGATTGAATTCACATGTTATCTTCTTTTCTGTTTAGTATAACTTTGTTCATCACTGAGACTGAGATAGATGAACCCGTATTCATCATTTATTTTTGAAGTTTGTATATGGACTATGGTCTTAATTCAAGTGTCAACATTACGTTGGTGAGTTCATAATATTTTGTACTGAGAAAACAATATTCTCCTTAGTATAATTGGAAGTATTTGTATCAAGAAAAACAATATTTTCTTCAATGTTATTGTAGTTTTAAAACCATAAAACTCAAATGTATAAGTAAAACCATACTTATATTAAGTAAGTATTTTCATCAAGAAAATAGTATTTTCTTCAATGTTATTGTAGTTTTAAAACCATAAAACCTGAATGTATAAGTGAAACCATACTTTGTAAAATCTTGATAATATGTACTTTGTTGTCATAAACCGAAATGTATAAGTAATTCTCTACTTATAATACGTGTAAAAATGTAGTTTTATAATCATATAAAACCAAGTGAAGATGTTTTTCCTTAAACAATGGATATTCGTTGCTGTTACTTGTGAGTTATTATAACCCTGCTACCGACTATGATGTGGGCCTAACATGACGTTCTTCAAGCGTCGCGATGCTAAGACATTTGTCACCCTTGACCCGTAGGTCGTAGTTTTAGCGAAAACCATAGGTGGGGATTGCCAACCCCATATAGATATATACACATCTCGCTCGTAATGATTAATGTTATAATCCAGGACATACCCTTGTACTTTGTTTAGTACGATGAAGAAAATGTCTCTTATAACCATTCAACATGATGAAATCTTTGTTTATGAATGAAAATCCTTTGTATTTGTAATTATCAAGAATGTCCATGATAATTATATTATGAAATAATTATATATATTTATATAATTATCTTCCGTACGTATTTGTTGTGATGTCGTAGTTGTTCCATAAATTATACCAATTATAATTTATTTAAGTGTATTTGTCGTATTTATGTATTTATACCTAAAAGATGCTAGATGTTCGTAAACATACATTTTCTGACATCTAATGCACTAAATATAAACATAAAGTACACGGAACCATTTTTCATAAAAGTGATGGTAACTTACTAGTTTTGGTCATTTTATAAAAGTGATGACAACTTATCAAATTTAATCGTTTTATAAAATGATGGCAAATACTTACAAATTGTCATTTTTCATGAAAATAATAACAAGTTACGCAAAATAAACTATTTTTGTTGTATAAACTTTTTACAAGACCATTTTATGACCATTTTTGTGAAAAAACGTTTTCCAAGTCTTTTTGCCAAGAAACAAATAGTGCACTTTTATAGAAAAATAACTAAACACGCATATCATCTTATATTTGCAAGATCGAAACATATATTGTAGTAAACTTGTATAATCCCCCTAAACATGTAAAAAGAAGAGAAAAATGAGGGGTATGAACTCACCTTTGAAGCGTGAATTTGGTTTAAAATCGAGAATGATCGTGTTTGAGAAGCACCGTGAATTATCATCAATGAGCTTCGACTAGGGTTTGGACTTGAACTAATACCATAAAACATAAAGGTCTTAACCGGCAAATGGTGGCCGACGGTGGTGGTGCGATGTCACACCCAAACCACGATCGTGGAATCGTCTCAGCGTGGAATGGCACATAGTATCATAACCATCGCATACATTGAAACATAAGTAGATAAACAACCATCATACATTATGATTGGAAAGTTACATGTTCAAACGTTATTGTTCAACCCAATTACAGAATGACAACAAAATAAACAAAAGAGATGTCTTCATGTCCCATCCCAAAAGGGTAGTCGTATCTGACTAATTGTTACCTGAGAATACAAGTAGTTTTACAAGTATCAACATTACGTTGGTGAGTTCATAAGATTTTGTAGTGAGAAACTCAGTAATTTCTTTGTGAAACCGGTAGTGTATGTAACAAGAAAAACAGTATTTTCTTTAATGTAAATGTAGTTTAAATCCATAAAATCAGTGTGTATAAGTAAAACCATACTTATTTGTATCTTGATAAAATGTAGTTTTAAATCCATAAAACTCGTGTGTATAAGTAAAATCATACTTATTTGTATATTGAATAAAAGTAGTTTGTTATCGCAAACTAGAGTGTATAAGTAATTTCGTACTTATATTTCGTATAGAGCAACATGTAGTTTTATATTTACATAAAACCAATTGAAGATGTTTTTCCAAACCAAGGATATTCGTTGTTGTTCATGTGAGTTATTATAACCTCGCTATGACCTGCACTACTAGAAAAAAGACCTTTAATGACACGCATTGCGTGTCATTAAAGGGTATAGATGACACATAAATGTATGTCAAGGAAGCCCCTGTCATAAATGACAGATGACACACATTTGTGTGTCGTAAATTTACGACATACATTAATGACAAACATTTATGACTTACAATGTAAGTCATAAATTTGTTTTTAAACAAATTATATATATATATATATATATATATATATATATATATATATATATATATATATATATATATATATATATATATATATATATATATATATATATATATAATATTAAAATCAAAAATCACACATTAAATTTAGTCTCATAATATAAAATAAATCAATAATACAAATACAAATCATTGTCACATCATCACTATCTGGTATGTCAAATATACAATAATAACCAAAATAAATGAAAAGTACAATGTTTGAAGGATCTTGAACCAAATGAATAACTCCACTCTTCATTGAAGTTTCATTGTATTGCATCAAACTATCTTTCTTCAGTTCTTGTGAAGTGAATAAGCAATCTAAGAAGTTTGTTTTAACAAGTTCTCTCAAACATATATATAGGTTATTCGATACAAAATAAAAAAAATATAAATTTTTTGTAAAGATTAAACCTGCAAGTCTTTCAAGCATGCGAATTATGAGGCATTAGAAGAAGATTTTTGAATATAAGGTCCCAGAATTTCCAATCAGTGGCAAGCATGTGCCTTCCATCACAGTACAACTGCTAATGCAGGATTGACATCTCTCTGTGCAATAGCAAAATCATATTTAACAAGGAGGGGGTAAAATTGGAAAATTAACATGAAACCAAGTTACTAACCTTATTACGATCGTCTTGATACCTTGCTTGTTTAAAAACCCTGAGAACTTTAGAAACGTACTTTACTACTTTTAATTATGAAATTTGGTTATATTGAGAGAACATTTTATCTACTTAATACTTACCAATCGCCCTGTATGTAAAGGGTCTTTGTGAGTAGAACCTCAACCCACCAAAACTGATCAACAAACCTCAACAATCAGTAAAAACTCAATCCACCAAATTTGAATATCAAATATTGATATATATGCTCCGGTCGCGGACAAAGCCATTTTGACCTCAAAGTTAAAGTTCAAGAAGCGTATTCATACATTTGGTAGTTGTTCTTCCACTCGTCAACCGCTACATTAAGATAAAATCCAAGACCAATTATATAAAATTTTCAAGTCAAACTTTTTGTTGGTGGTTATTTTTAGCACTAAGAATAGACAAGTAACCATCAACTACTATTATCTTAATATAAAGTTTTTCATATCCTTAAACGTACTTACACTAAATCGTAGTTGTTTACTCCCCGTACCAACCACATTTAGACATCCTATACCAAAAATAATGAGTTAGTAGTTAATGTTATCTCAATATTATAAGTAAAAAAGAGATATATGAAAGAGTCGGTATTGTATCACTAATGACTTACAAATTAATCAGATGTTTGGTTCTTTTCTTTCAAACCACAACTGTATGTCCTCATTCAGTAATTCTAGTTCTATAAAATATGTGTTAAAACAAGAAGACAAGTGTCTTAAAGGAAAATCATGAGTTTCATTGACTAATGACTACCCTGCCCCTTCAACACTTCACGTATAATAGCAAATACGCATAGACAATCAGAAATCAGAAACAATAAAAAATTATACTTCAATCTGTAAAGTGAAAACGGGAATAGGCATAGACAATCAGAAATCAGAAACAATAAAAAATTAGACTTTAACAAGGACCAATCGACTGAAATCGATTGACGATAGTGTAAAAAATTAGACTTTAACAAGGACCAATCGACTGAAATCGATTGACGATAGTGTAAAAAATTAGACTTCAACAAGTGAAAACCCTTAGGGTTGAAATATGGTGTAAACCAATTGACGATATACTAAAATCGATTGACGACCAATCGACTGAAATTGATTGACGACCAATCGACTACAACGAAACCAATGAAAAGTGAAAACCCTTAGGGTTGAAACACATACCTCATTAGTCAATCCATCTTACAGATAGAAGCGAGAACGACGAGGGAGTAACAAGGACCTAGTTATTGATTCCATCTTAGGGTTGAAACAAATACCTCATTAGGTGAAAACCTAGTTATCGATTCATCCTCTCGAGTCCGTGAGAAGCGAGAATGGCATGGTAGCGACAATCGACTGAAACGAAACCAATGAAAAATGAAAACCCTAGCTGCGGCAATCGTGAGAGAAGGTGAGAATTGATAGTATTGGCCAGATATTAAAACACGACATTGCTATTTTTTAATGACATACAATTTACGTCAAGTATCCTCCGTGTTTTTTTAATTTTTTGGTTATGACAGTAAAATACGACATACAAAAATGTATGTCGTAAATATACTAAATAGATGACACATATTTACGACATACCATTATATATGTCATAGAATCTTTAGATTTTAGAAAAGATGACATTCTTTTTATGACATACAATTTGTTGTGTCATAATTTCAGTGTGTGTCATAGTTCGTATGTCATTAAAAGCCTATTTTCTAGTAGTGCTGATGGCTCGGCACGATGCTCTTCGAACGTCGCAGTGTTAAGACATTTGTCACCGTTGACCCTTCGGTCGTAGTTGTAGTTAACAATCATATGTCGGCATAGTTAGTCTCATATAGATCTATACACAACTATCCAGATCATAAAGTATTAAGGTTATAAACCGGGACTTATTGAGTACTTCTTTTAGTACGGTGAAAATATCTCACATAACTACCCAACGTGATGTTTTATCCTAGTTCGTAACTGAAATGAAATCCTTTGTATTTATAATTATCAAAATTGCCCATGATAATTATAGTATGTAAAACCATGTTTGTAATTGTATTGAAACCCCTTTGTGTTTGTAATTATCAAAATGTACACATGATATGTAAGACCCTAATCCCAAAATGCTAAGTCTTGAGTTAAAGGAAATCCAATTTAAGGTGAAAAAAAAGGTTAATGTGCTTTTAGCGTCACTAATGTGCTTTTGCTGATTGGTGGATTCGCACGATCTTATTAGCGATGCTAATTTTAGTATTAGCGGCGCTAATGGCGCTGTTTGGGCCAAAACCCTAGAATTTCATGTTTAGGCCATATATAAAGGGATTATAACCCTAGGGCAGCCGTATTTCATCTCTTCAGCCCCCCAAAAACGCCATTTTCCCTCTCAAAACTTCTTGGATGAATTTTTGGTGAGTGTTATATCTCATCTAAATGGGTGCAGGATGATTGGCTGTGACCAATATCGCCGCCACCACTACCTCTGCCATCGTTTTTTACTGTTATCTAGAAATTAATGTGGTTAACGTGTGTATGTACATTTAGTTTGTTTATTTACTACCATTTTTGATAAATGTGGTTTAGTATCATTTATGCAGCCTGCAAACTTTAAAAAACAAATAAAATTTCTTTCAGGCTACAGATTTTTGGTCCACATATTCTTCTACAGATGTGGAAAAAGACTGCAAATATTTTATCTCTAAAAAAACAAACAATACTTTAGTGGCTTAAGCTAGGAAAGAGATACCAGCAACGTTAAGTGCTAGTTTTTTTTTATCAAAATTACCATTCCTTCTTATAACGCCTTACCCAAAATAAAGATTGTATTTGTAATAAAAAGAATAAAAATAAAATATATTAATTTTTTATAATTTTGTTTCTATATAAATAAAGACCAATATTGATATATTTTATATTTTTGAACTTTTTATAATAATAAAATTAGAAAATGATGATAATCATAGATATTTAATAAGTTTTATATATAATGTTTATTTTTATTAGAAACTAGTGTGCACCCCAGGTCAGGGAGAAAAGCTACGTCTTCAATTTTTCTTACGTATGTTTTGCGTTTTCAGTGTTGTTTGTGACAGGGAATTTACGTGTTGATACAGTGATACATGGAGTCAATGTATCTGTGTTTTTGACTTTCAATCATATGTGGAAAAAACGTAGAGAATGTTAATTTTTTTAAAAAAAATTCAATTTATTTTTCCTTTAATAGCAATGTAGTTTGACATTTGGTGAGTAACAAAGGTTTGTTTTTTTTTTTTGGTGGATATGTTTGCATTTGTTTATTATCTATTGGTTATGAAAGTGGAGTTTACTATCAAATGTTTTATTTGGTATTATAGGTTATACTTATTAAGTAATGGCATTGTAGTTGTATTGGCGTGTTTTATTTGGTATTATAGGTTATACTTATTAAGTAATGGCATTGTAGTTTGTTTTGTTTTATGTTATAAGGCTTGTTCTTTAATAGTGTTGGGTATTGAGTTAGTTGTATAATATTTTACACTGTCATAACTATTAGTGAATAATGAGTTATATGAAGTTTCATTTACCAAAAAGATCACAAACCGGCTAATAAATATAATTTAACTACTAATGCAAGGAAAAAAGTCATTAAATCTTACCATTCCAAGATGATTTCCAATTATAAGCCTCTTCCTCCCTTGTCTATCAACAAAGTATAATGCACAAAGTGCACCTGTATAACCCATTAATTTAATAAATTTTTTTAAGGAAGATGGATCGACACATTTGACAAAAATGTAATAATTTTTTTTTTGGAACCGGCAAATATATTATAAAAAAACCAACCCTAGCAAGGCGCTAGAGAAGGAAAAGGAAAAACAACGACAAAAATGTAATAATTAACATCACATTTTAAGGAAGATGGATCGACACATTTGACAAAAATGTAATAATTAACATCACATTAAAAACTTGCAAAGTTGGTTAATTGAACATATAAACTTGCCAATGCGCCATTTGAAATTCCAGCATCTTTAAAAGTCAAAGATGGAAAATAAAGAACCGTATTAATGCCAGCAAAGTGTTGCAGTACAAACAGAGCATCTCCAATAAAAGCCATTACAACCAATTAAAATAATAAATTAGTTAACCATAATAACAAGTTGGGGCTAGCCCACTTGGCTAACAAGGTGATTACTAACAAGGAGGTCATGGGTTCAAACCCTGGCACTAACATAAGAAGGAGTAGTTTAGGAGTAGGAGTAGGATAGATTTGCCGTTCAAAAAAAAAAAAAAAAAAAAAAAAAAAGTTAACCATAATAAATTTTACATCTAAAGCATGATTAATTAACAGACAATATTACCTTTAGAGTGTGGCTCTCCTAGAATTTCTGACCAGCTACTGTCCAGATCATCACCATCATTTTTAAGAACAGACTGAAATTCTTCAATGCTTTTATCAACCTCAGATGAACCCCCGTAGATTACTAAGGCTGAAGGGAGTGGTGCCTCCAACATTTGGGAGGCAAGACTGCCACGTAGGCGCTACGTCAATTTTGTTGCCAACATCCAGATTTATGTTACAGTCAGGGGGTGGTGTCTCCAACATTGTGGGACTTTTCTTTATTTTTTTTAAAAAACTAATTTTCATTTAACACAATATATTAAAAATAAAAAACATATTACATTAAATACAAAAACATTATATTAACTTGAAAAAAACGTCACATTAATTTAAAAACATAAAAAAACAAGAAGAAATAAAAACAACATTCCTAAATAAAACGATTACTTTCAATCCGAGTATTCTTCGGAATCATCAGGTGGTGGCATATTGAGGTCGAGATTTTGGAGTCGATATATGTGTTCCGCCAAATCGGCTCGAAGCTCGTGATGTTTCTGATTGTTTCGTACCTCCCTTCTTCTTGCAACCTACGATGGGCTACCCGGTTCTATTGGTGGAATTGACGGGACTTCCTCATTTTCCACATACTGACATATCGCTTTTCCTTGATCTTCTATGATCATATTGTGTAAAATTATGCACGCATACATAATACGCGATAGCTTTTCCACCGCCCGTGGACGTGCCGGATTTTCCAGAATTTGCTAACGCTTTTTAAGAACTCCAAATGCTCGCTTGACGTTATTTCTTGCCCTCTCTTGAGCTGCTTTAAACTTTATACGCTTTGGATCACCTGGACATGTCAAAGATTTCACAAGCATAGCATATTCTGGATATATACCATCTACAAGATAATACCCGTATTTGTATGTGGTTCCATTTACTTGAAATGGACAATCCAGAGCGGAGCCGTTGCAAAACCCGTCGAATAAAGGTGACATGTTTAAAACATTGATATCGTTAATTGAACCGAGCACCAAAGAATGCATGCCAAATCCAAAGATCCTGTGATGCAATTGCTTCCAAGATGACCGTTGGGTAATTCTTATCACCCCGTGTGTATTGCCCATGCCATGCACTCGGACAAGTGGACCAAGGCCAATGAAGACAATCTAGACGTCCAAGCATCCCAGGAAAACCGTGCACATTTGCGTGATGCGCGTACAATGTTTGAACATCACTGAATGTAGGCTTGCGTAAATACCTTGGACCGTATACTTCAATAACACATCAGCAAAACTCTTCCAAAGTTTCCCGTGTGGTCCGCTCCGACATTTGAAAATACTCATCCCATGAATCTCCCACAGAACCGTATGCTAGTTGACGTACTGCACACACACATTTCTGTAGCGGAGTAAAGCCTTCTGCACCTCTTGCGTCGGGACGTTGACTAATATACTCAAAATAATTAGTCAAGTCGGTGGCAATACGCATAAATAAATGTTTCTGAATGCGAAACCTTTGGCGGAATTTTCTTTTGTAGAGGGCATCATCATTAAAGTAGTGCGCCATAAGAAGATTATTTGCAACCCAACGGTCCCTCAAAATAATTTTTCGAGATACCAGTTGTAAACTTTCGGCTTCGGATTCGTCTTCGTCTTCTAAAAGACCGAGCATAACTTCCATTGATTTGAGAGCCGCCTCACCAATCATTAGTAGCTGTTGATTTCTTTGAATTGGATTCATTTTGAAAATGTATAAATATGTAAAGAGGTGTGTGCCTCTATGTCAAATGGAATGTATATATATATATATATATATATATATATATATATATATATATATATATATATATATATATATATAGTTAAATTTTGAAAAAAAATTTATTGAATTTGACCGTTCAAACGGTCATATTAACCTCAAAAGCCACGAAATTTTGTCCACAAAGAGGAGAGAGAACGCGGCACATTTCTGCAGCTCAACACTTGCCGCTCGTCCATGCCGTACTCGGGGGCGGTGTTGCCGCCGGCATGACTTGCCATGTGAGATGCCTCCGGCATAATTCATGGCCACTTCGTGCAGCCTAATAACTATTGTAGCTTCATCAAGCCTCCCAACCTTCACAATTAATGAATAGAATGTTCTCAAATAATTTTTTTCGTTACATAAATTGTTTATTTGAAGATTTTTGTGGGAATATATATATATATATATATATATATATATATATATATATATATATATATATATATATATATATATATATATATATATATATATATATATATATATATATATATATTGGTAAAAAGATTTTGCCTACTTTGCATAACCAGCGGGGACTCTCTACAGCAAACTTCATACTAAGTGATATAATAAAATCAGGCACACTTGCAGTATACAACATTATTCTCCACCTGTTCAAAGATCACTAAATTTCAATTACATTTTTTATTTAAATAATCAATAGAATAATTTTACCGATGAGCATCAGTGTCTGAGAAAATTCCAAGAAAGAGTGAGGCGATAATTCCGGTACACGTGCCAATTTGACAAAAGCTCCCCAATGTACCCCTGTATCTTGTTGGAGCTAAGAATTAAAAAATCGAAAGGGTTACTTTCGGGCCCCCACCCTTTCGATTTTTTAATTCTTGGCTCCTTAGAAGCAACTTTGATGAGGTTTTCGATAATGCATGGGAATATTTTAATGGTTTTGGCACTGCAGATTGTTTTCTAAGTGCGAAACTTAAACATATCAAAAAAATCCTTCGAGAATGGAGAGGTTCTGAACATCATAAGGAGAATGGCTCACTAGATCAATTAAAGAAAGAGGTGGATGAAATTGAATTAAATACTGAAAGGAGACAACTTACTGATGCAAAAAGGGCCCTTTGGAGAAAGAGGTGTATGGGTATCTGACCCTACTTGTATCAAAACAGAGGTGCCCAGATTCTTTTCTGATAAATTTCATGAAAAATGGCCCGTGAGACCGAAATTTATTAGCCCGGATTTCAAGCAATTATCACCGGTTCAATTAAGTTTTTTAGAAGCCCCGTTTACTATTGATGAGATCAAATCAGCAATATGGTGTTGTGGAAACGAGAAAGCTCCTGGACCAGACAGTTTCACCTTCAAGCTCTTCAAATCTAAATGGGAGATTATGAAAAATGACATTGTCAATTTTGTAAAACATTTTGAAAGAAATTGCTCCCTGGCAGCTAGATGTAATTCTTCGTTTGTAACCTTAATCCCCAAAGTTCCTAATCTGCTTACCGTGGGGGACTTGTTGAGTGATGATTTGACAATAATGCGGAATAAAACGAACACCAATCGCGATCCAAAGTGCCGAATGATTTGATTAATCAATGGTTTTACAATATGATGGGTTTTACAATATGAATGTTTCTCTCTCTAAGATATCACTAAGTTCCCTCTAGAATCATTAACTATACAATAATGAGTAAAACACTATTTATAGTCTAGACAAAATAAAGAGCCCAATGAACAAGCCAGCAAGCCCATACGTCAAAGTGGGCATTCCTCATGCCACCAAGTCATAATCATCAAGAACTTTGCACCTACCTAACAATCTCCCTCTCAAAGATCGGAAAGGATGATGTGGCATAGGAAGCGGATCAAGAAACGCGTGAAATAATAATCTTCAGCAATCTTCTCGAATGACCAATACAATATCTAACAATCTCCCCTTTTTATGATCAACGAAATCATAAAACCGCATGCTCATGAGAACCCGCTCGATCCGTAAAAATCATTCAAGTACTCCCGCTCGAAAAATGAGTGATAATCTTCAATCCATTTCAAAATTAATAAACCGGCTTTGATCTTCAATAGTCGTGGCCCAAAGTTTATTCCGATTATAAATCACCAAACTTTGATAAAAGTCCAAATCGAAAAAGTTCAGCCCAAAATTTGATAAAAGTCCAAATCGAAAAGTAGCATATGAAACATAAACCGGATTAATTTTGATGTGAATCAAAAACCCAACAAAAGTGAATCCAAATAAATTGCTCTTGATTTTTTTTTTCATGAACACAAATCAGCCACGTACTTCATTTTGACATCCCTAATATTTAATTCTCAAGTTTATTGTAAGAGTAAATTACAATTTTGGTCCCTGTGGTTTGCATGAAATTTCACTTTTGGTTATCGTTTCGTTTTTCCACGCTGATAGTCCCTGGACTACACTTTTTCTCACACTATTAGTCCCTTGGCCAGGTAAAATGACCAATATACCCATTTTATTTTCTGTTTCATTTTTATTTTATGCATTATTTATTAAATGAATTAAAAAAAAAGAAAAAAAAAACCCTTATCAGAATACTGGGCGTCGTAGATCCAAACTCCACCCCTTTCTTCGTCATCTTCATCTTTTTCGTTGCTTCAGAGGCGGTTTAGATCGGGGATGGGGGTTTCCAACATCGGAGGTAGAGTTTCGGTTAACCGAAGAATCAAACCTCCAAATCCTTCGTCGGCTACTCACAAACTTCGCCGACGATTAGTAGTTTGTCGATCGTCAAATAAGCCGTTAAAATTCATTAACAGATGCAACTCGGAGCCTGCTTTGCTGACCAGCGATCTCTCCAATGGTGTTCTCGAATCAACGGAGGATCATGGCGGACTGATTTCCCAACATCGGGCTTGTGCAGACGTCTTCTTGTTGTCACCAGACTTGGTGTTGCCGTATTCTCCGCCAAAAATTGAGGTAAAGGAGATTGGTAACTTGATATCTAGTCGTTTCAGTTTGGTTGATGATCCACGCTTTGACGATCTGTAACTGCATAATTGAATCAATTTCGAATTGCTTATACTTGAGTTTTCGTTACTAATCCAATTTCGAAATTAAAAACTTGTTATCCTACAAATCCAGCTTGTTGTGTATAATCCAAACTTGACACGAATTACCATTCATGATCTACATCAATTTCCGCCTCCATTGTCGCAATCCTACTGTAGCCGCCTCCATTGGTGTCGGTGCTGCTTCTTCTTCTGTTTCAGAGAGGGTGGTCGCAGGTGTCATTTACACCACAAATCGTTGGTTTCAACTTGGAGGGTGGATTCGACGGCGACTCAATTTTCCAGCAGGAAATCATATACGCAGATTACTAAACGGATTTTACTTAGATCAGACACTCGATTTAATCGCCTATGAAAGGAAGCAAACTGTAACACCCGACTTATTAACAAAAACACCCCAAAAATTTTTGTTTTCCAAACCAAATATTTTACAATAAAAACCATAAGTATGGGGTATTAGTTAACAAAATACGAGTACAAGTGTATCACGAAGTACAATACATAAATATTATACATTCTTCAAGCAGGGTCGTTACTTCAAATGCTAAGTCCTTAGTCACGGACTTTGTCTTTTCCCTTAGCAGGGTCACGCTCACCTGCAGGGACATATCAAACAACTGTGAGCTACAAAGCCCAATGAGTAATCAAGCAATCAATTAAACATATACAAGAGAATAATAACAATTAAACTCTTAAACAATTTCTGTCCCAAAATCATGGTCATTACTGACCGCACCGTGATCATAGCCCGAAGGCCACATCGGAGACATAGCCCGAAGGCCGCACCGGATATCCTAGCCCGAAGGCCGCACTAAAATCATAGCCCGAAGGCTGCACTAAAATCATAGCCCGAAGGCCGCATCGGAGACATAGCCCGAAGGCCGCACCGGAGTCATAGCCAACAAGGCTGTACCATTTAATATCAAAGATAGTATCTTAGCCAACAAGGCTGCACCAATATATCATACTAGATATAATCAAGATTACTCACCTGGAGGATTGCTACTACTAGCGTTAATCGTTCCTTGCTTTGAAATGAAATTCGTATGATTTTGTCCCGTACCTATAATTTCATTCATTTTCAAAATGATTATAGGTTAATACCCATTTCAATTAACTCCAATACACTAGAGTTCAATAAAACATTGTTACAAACAATGCCTAATTAATAAACTTTCCGTTTACTAACTTTATATGAATTTTACTATTCACCGGGACATTCGGATCGGTCTACAGTGCCCCCGAGGGGTCGAAAACTCGATATAAAAATTTTCCCAAACTTTTCAGACCATAACAAGTCTACTGTCCAAATTTGAGCTAAATCGGACAAGCCAAGCAAAAGTTACCGTTTCAAAGTTCCTGCCTGGCCACTGCATTGGAGGCGCACTGCGCCAGGGTCAGGGCGCACTGCGCCTGGGCGCACCCCTCCTGGCTCCTGGGCGCACTGCGCCTGGCGCCTGGGCAGGCCTCCTGGCCAGTCGCGATTTATGCACTGTAGCTTGCAGATTTCGTCCATTAAGTCCTTATTTCTGTTTTTAATCACTTGGGGTTTGTTCCTAGGCTAAAACCTTACATTTTAACAAGGTTTTTACCCCCCAAAACACCCTCAATCAATCATAGGAAGAATTAGGGTTCTTAGTTCTAACAACCCCAAATCTTCAATTTCAACCAAAATAACAACCTACTTCCATTTTCTTGATTTAAGCTCTTACTAGCATGACTTAATGGAAGTATTTCATCAATTAAAACACTCAATCTTAACTGTAATTGCAGATTTTGAGTTTTACAAAACTCCTCAAGAACAACTAGTTATAGCTTGAAGAACTTACCTCCAAATCTTCCAATTATGCCCTTGTAAATGCTATAATCCAACTTGCAAGTTCCAAGCCTTCAAAGACCTTCAATCTTTGCAGAAATCGTTCAAGAGACTTGCTCCCGTGAATGCCAAAAATCTGCACAAGTCCTCACCTTTATACCTCCAATATTTTCAATTTGGTCCTTGAAGTTGCATTTCTCCAACTTTTGCCACAATTTACAATTTAAATGACAAAAATCACATTTTTATAACATTTTAAGTCCAAGACTCAAAATATTATTACCAAACAAGTCCTTTTCTGTCCAAAAGACCAAATTACCCTTTTGAGGTAAAATTACCATTTTGCCCTTTTTATTATAATTACATAATAAAATAAGTTTTGGCGTTACAAAATCTCCCCTCCTTTAAGAGATTTCGTCCCCGAAATCATACAAAAAGTTGAGGGTATTTCTCCCTCATCTCACTTTCGGTCTCCCACGTCATGTCGGAACCTTTGTGATGACGCCAAAGTACTTTCACCATGCTGATCTTCTTGTTTCGCAGCTGTCTTGTCTTGCGGTCTAGCACCCGCTCGGGTTGTTCCGGGTATCTCAGCTTTTCATCCACCTCAATTTCAGCTAGAGGTATATGTTGAGACTTATCAAACAACGTTTTCCTCAAATGGGACACATGGAATACATCATGTATACCATGAAGTTCGTCAGGTAACTCCAATCGATACGCCACGGCTCCAACTCTTTGGGATATACGAAAAGGTCCGATGAAACGAGGACTCAACTTTCCTTTCTTCCCAAAACGAATTAAGCCCTTCCAAGGGGATACTTTGAGCATTACCATGTCTCCTACTTGGAATTCTATCGGTTTCACCCGTTTGTCTGCGTATTGTTTCTGTCTATTCTGAGCTACCTTCAAATTTTCGCGTATCAGTTTGATCTTTTCTTCAGTCTGCGCTACAATTTCGGGTCCAGCCAACGGCTTTTCCCCAACTTCAGTCCAGCAGGTCGGAGTACGACACGGTGCTCCATACAATGCTTCATACGGGGCCATCTGAATGCTGGAATGATAGCTGTTATTGTACGCGAATTCCACTAAAGGCAAATGATCTTCCCAGCTTCCACCGAAGTCTATGACACAAGTCCTCAACATATCTTCCAAAGTTTGTATAGTTCTTTCACTCTGACCATCGGTCTGCGGGTGATATGCGGTACTCATAAGTACTTTCGTACCCAGTTGTTCTTGAAGACTCTGCCAAAAATGAGAAGTAAATCTACTATCTCGGTCCGATACTATCGATGCTGGAAGTCCATGCCGACAAATCACCTCATCAATGTAGATTTTCGCCAGTTGATCTACTCTGTACTTTTCCTTATATGGTATAAATTGTGCCGATTTGGTCAATCGATCTACAATCACCCATATAGAATCATAACCTCTCGGTGTCCGCGGCAACTTTGTCACAAAATCCATGGTAATATGGTCCCATTTCTTCTCTAGAATCGGCAATGGCTGTATTTCTCCATACGGTTTCTGATGATTTGACTTAACTTGCAAACAAGTCAAACATTTTTCCACAAATCTTCCAACATCTCTTTTCATTCCAGGCCACCAATACATCGGTTTTAACGTCCGATACATCTTAGTACTGCCCGGATGAACTGCATATCTGCTATAATGGGCATCTTCCAGAAGTAATTTCCGCGCCTCGCCCTGTTTTGGGACCCACACACGTCCTCTGAATGTCTTCAATTTCTGAGCATTTTCTTCCAGATGCTTCAAATATCCAACCATTCTTTCACTTTTTACATTCTCTGGCTTACACGCTTCCTCTTGTGCCAAACAAATCAATCCTGGTAACCGGCTCACTACACCCATACACGCGGATGTAACTTTCAGAGGAGTTTCTTTTCGGCTTAAAGCATCCGCCACCACATTCGCCTTACCAGGGTGGTACTGAATTTCACAATCAAAATCTTTCAGCAGGTCCATCCACCTTTGTTGTCTCATACTAAGCTCTTTCTGGTCGAAGAGGTACTTCAGACTCTTGTGATCCGTGTAAATGACAAATTTTACACCGTATAAATAATGCCTCCACAACTTCAATGCTAGAACCACCGCAGCTAATTCCAGATCATGAACTGGATACTTCTTTTCGGCATCTTTTAATTGGCGGGACGCATAGGCTATAACTCGACCTTTCTACATTAGCACACACCCAAGACCAATTCTAGAAGCATCGCTGTAGATCACATACTCTTCTCCGCTTTGTGGTAGTACTAACACCGGTGCTTCACATAAGGCTTGTTTCAATTTCTGGAATGCTTCTTGCTGCTCTTCAGCCCAAGTAAATTTTTCACCTTTCTTAGTCAACTTGGTCAAGGGAACAGCTATCGAGGAGAAATTCTCAACAAATCTTCTGTAATAGCCTGCCAAACCAAGAAAACTTCTTACTTCAGTGGGACTTCTAGGCGGTTCCCATTTCATCACGGCTTCAATCTTTGCTGGATCTACTTTCACCCCTTCAGCATTGATTACATGGCCAAGGAATTGGACTTCTCTTAACCAGAATTCACACTTGGAGAATTTAGCATACAGCTTTTCTCGGCGAAGCAACTCCAATACTTGTCGCAGGTACACTTCATGTTCGGTTTGACTTCTTGAATACACCAAGATGTCATCTATAAACACTATCACCGAGGTATCAAAGAACGGTCGGCACACCCGGTTCATAAGATCCATGAATACGGCGGGAGCATTGGTTAACCCAAAAGGCATCACCAAAAACTCATAATGACCGTATCTCGTTCGGAAAGCTGTCTTCGGAATGTCTGACTCCCTTATCTTCAACTGGTGGTATCCTGACCGCAAGTCAATCTTGGAAAAGTAGGACGCGCCTTGCAGCTGATCAAACAAGTCATCTATTCTGGGTAGCGGGTACTTGTTCTTCACCGTGATCTTGTTTAGTTCCCGATAGTCAATACACATGCGCATTGACCCATCTTTCTTCTTGACAAACAAAATAGGGGCTCCCCAAGGCGATGTACTCGGTCTGATGAAACCCCTGTCTAACAATTCTTCCAGTTGCTTCCGCAGTTCCACCATCTCTGAAGTTGCTAAACGGTATGGAGCTCGAGCAACAGGTGCAGCTCCCGGAACCAGTTCAATCGTGAACTCAACTAGTCGATCTGGTGGTAACCCTGGAAGTTCATCTGGAAACACATCTGGGAACTCGTTCACCACATTCACATTCGCTACCCCCACTTTAATCGGTTGAGCTACCGACACATAAGCCAAATAGGACATCCCTCCTTTACTGACACAGCTTCGGGCTTGAGCAAAGGAGATAACTGGCATTCGTAACCGAGGTCTTTCACCTTGAATCTTCATCCATTCCCCTTCCGGTGACAACACTGTAATACTTTTATTTCTGCAATCCACGTTAGCATAATTCGTTGCTAACCAATCCATCCCCACTATTACACCAAATTCGTTGGTAGTCATCGGCTTCAAATCTATAGGGAAAACGGTCCCGTAGATTTTAAGCTGACAACCTTCCATATGTTCAGAAACCCAGACATATCGGCCGTCTGCTATAGCTACTTCTAAGCTTTCATCCATCGGGGTTAAAGGTACATTCAGGCGAGGCAATAAAGATTCCGATACAAAACAGTGAGTGGCTCCCGGATCAAAAATAACATATACAGGTATGGTATTGAGAGTGAAAATACCTGTCACCACATCTGTCTTCTCACGGGCTTCTTCCACAGTCATCTGGAAAGCTCGCGAGGCTATCAGTCGTCTCCTGTTCTTCGGCTCTTCTTTCTTCCCGCCCTGTTCAATCCTGGGTCTATCACTGATCGCTATAGACTTCAACTCGGGACAGTTCAGGCGAAGATGATCCGTAGCTCCACACTGGAAACACCTACGTTCCGCCCGACAGTTGTAAACATCATGCCCCGGTTTTCCACAATTTCGACAGTTTGTGGATGTAGTGTTGACCCGGCAACTCCCGGAGTGCCATTTTCGACATTTTTCACACCATTTTCTATCGTCTCTTTGACTTTTACCCTTAGAACTGGATTGTTGCGACTTCTTCTGAGGCGTCCAAACTGGGTCTTCCGCCTTTCGTTTAGTTTCCATAACTTTCTTTTCATCTTCCTGCCTCTTTAATTCTGTTTCTCTTTCTGTGGCTCGATCCACCACTTGTCGGAAGGTAGTTAATTTCAACGGTTGCACAATTTCTCTAATTCGGGTTGTCAACCCCCGAACATACTTGTCGATCTTTCTCTTTTCAGTGTAGATATGGTGTTCCGCAAACCTAGCTTTCTCCAGAAAGCTAAGTGTATATTCCTGGACAGATCGGGAACCCTGTTCCAAATGCAGGAATTCATCCTCCAGCTTCTGAATAGCGACTTCCGAGCAATATTCTTCATTAAACTTTGTCTTGAATTGCTCCCAATGTATCGATTGGGACGAATCAAGATCTAGTGATATATAGTAGGTTTGCCACCAATGTAGTGCGCCACTTGTAAGTTGGTTCGTGGCAAATTCCACTTTATCATCATCCGCACACTTGCTTACTCGGAACACCTTTTCCATATGCATGATCCATTCCATAGCTTTGACTGGATCATCTGTCCCCGAAAATTCCTTTGGTTTACAACCAAGAAAGGATTTATATGTACACCCAACCTTCTTTATCGAGGCTTCCCCACCTGGAGTTTCTTTTGCTACCCGGGCACGACTTTCTCCCTGGCTTTCATTTTCTGGCTGCCCGTCATGAACACTTTTTGCAGCCTCTTCGGTAGGATTTGGGTTTGCACTCGGATTTGGATTACCGCTCAGGTTGGAGTTATTTATTATCGCAGGCATCATCTGCCTAACCACTTCTTCCACAATAGTTCGTATATCAGGTGGATTTTGTCCCACCGGTTCCCTCGCTGGTGCTCTTCGCCCAACAGAGCCGCGTGACCTAGCTGGTCCACTTCTTGCAGTTCCACGTGACCTAGCTGGTCCACTTCTTGCAGTTCCACGCGAATTCACACCAGTAGGATTGCTTCGTGTATTTCTCATACTCCAAGATTTCAACAAACCATTAGATTACATATATAGTAACAACCTATATATATATATATATATTTCAGTCCATGTATATGTGCTTCTCTCAAGGTTTAAGTCCAGGGATCTAATCTAAGACACCTAGTTCACTTAAACCACGGCTCTGATACCAACTTGTAACACCCGACTTATTAACAAAAACACCCCAAAAATTTTTGTTTTCCAAACCAAATATTTTACAATAAAAACCATAAGTATGGGGTATTAGTTAACAAAATACGAGTACAAGTGTATCACGAAGTACAATACATAAATATTATACATTCTTCAAGCCGGGTCGTTACTTCAAATGCTAAGTCCTTAGTCACGGACTTTGTCTTTTCCCTTAGCAGGGTCACGCTCACCTGCAGGGACATATCAAACAACTGTGAGCTACAAAGCCCAATGAGTAATCAAGCAATCAATTAAACATATACAAGAGAATAATAACAATTAAACTCTTAAACAATTTCTGTCCCAAAATCATGGTCATTACTGACCGCACCGTGATCTTAGCCCGAAGGCCACATCGGAGACATAGCCCGAAGGCCGCACCGGATATCCTAGCCCGAAGGCCGCACTAAAATCATAGCCCGAAGGCTGCACTAAAATCATAGCCCGAAGGCCGCATCGGAGACATAGCCCGAAGGCCGCACCGGAGTCATAGCCAACAAGGCTGTACCATTTAATATCAAAGATAGTATCTTAGCCAACAAGGCTGCACCAATATATCATACTAGATATAATCAAGATTACTCACCTGGAGGATTGCTACTACTAGCGTTAATCGTTCCTTGCTTTGAAATGAAATTCGTATGATTTTGTCCCGTACCTATAATTTCATTCATTTTCAAAATGATTATAGGTTAATACCCATTTCAATTAACTCCAATACACTAGAGTTCAATAAAACATTGTTACAAACAATGCCTAATTAATAAACTTTCCGTTTACTAACTTTATATGAATTTTACTATTCACCGGGACATTCGGATCGGTCTACAGTGCCCCCGAGGGGTCGAAAACTCGATATAAAAATTTTCCCAAACTTTTCAGACCATAACAAGTCTACTGTCCAAATTTGAGCTAAATCGGACAAGCCAAGCAAAAGTTAGCGTTTCAAAGTTCCTGCCTGGCCACTGCATTGGAGGCGCACTGCGCCAGGGTCAGGGCGCACTGCGCCTGGGCGCACCCCTCCTGGCTCCTGGGCGCACTGCGCCTGGCGCCTGGGCAGGCCTCCTGGCCAGTCGCGATTTATGCACTGTAGCTTGCAGATTTCGTCCATTAAGTCCTTATTTCTGTTTTTAATCACTTGGGGTTTGTTCCTAGGCTAAAACCTTACATTTTAACAAGGTTTTTAACCCCCAAAACACCCTCAATCAATCATAGGAAGAATTAGGGTTCTTAGTTCTAACAACCCCAAATCTTCAATTTCAACCAAAATAACAACCTACTTCCATTTTCTTGATTTAAGCTCTTACTAGCATGACTTAATGGAAGTATTTCATCAATTAAAACACTCAATCTTAACTGTAATTGCAGATTTTGAGTTTTACAAAACTCCTCAAGAACAACTAGTTATAGCTTGAAGAACTTACCTCCAAATCTTCCAATTATGCCCTTGTAAATGCTATAATCCAACTTGCAAGTTCCAAGCCTTCAAAGACCTTCAATCTTTGCAGAAATCGTTCAAGAGACTTGCTCCCGTGAATGCCAAAAATCTGCACAAGTCCTCACCTTTATACCTCCAATATTTTCAATTTGGTCCTTGAAGTTGCATTTCTCCAACTTTTGCCACAATTTACAATTTAAATGACAAAAATCACATTTTTATAACATTTTAAGTCCAAGACTCAAAATATTATTACCAAACAAGTCCTTTTCTGTCCAAAAGACCAAATTACCCTTTTGAGGTAAAATTACCATTTTGCCCTTTTTATTATAATTACATAATAAAATAAGTTTTGGCGTTACACAAACCGGCGGTGGCAATGGAGATTCCAGGTGTGGATCTTAACACGCTCGCCAGAACTAATATTCCTCCTCGAGCACCGTCTCTGACGCCAGTGCCTGATATTACTCCGATTGCTGATGCTCCTATGCAGATCTATAGAAACATGATCTAAAAGAAGGAGGAGAGCTTATAGGGATCGCTTCAACAGATGTGGGTAACAACGACTACCTCCCCACAGACACACACGCCTAATTGGTGTGTGTTCTTCGATCTTCAAGAATTGCATCGCAGAAACAAATGTGCCTCCCTCTTATCCCGATCCGGTGGTAGGGATGACGGTGGAGGTTTTTTTTTAATTATTATTTTAAATTAATTAAACAATATTTTTAAAGAAAATGAAAAATAAATTAAAAAGGGTATATTGGTCTTTTTACCTGGCCAAGGGACCAATAGTGTAAGCAAAAGTGTAGTTAAGGGACCATCAGTGTGGAAAAACGAAACGATGACCAAAAGTGAAATTTCATGCAAACCATAGGGACCAAAATTGTAATTTACTCTTATTGTAATTTTGATGTGAACAGAAAAAGGACTTCACAAAGTTTTGGTGGGCAATTGGAACCGTGACAGCATTAAAAATCTTTCTGTTATTCTCAAATGCTTTTACATATCATCTGGTCTAAAAGTCAACTTCCTTAGTCGGGTATGCAGTGGGATCTTTCCCGTTCATTTACTTGGGCGTACCTGTTGGAGCTAATATGGGTTTAAAGAAGCATTGGCAGCCTGCAATTGATAAGTTTCACTCCAAACTGTCCACATGGAAAGCCAACTCCCTTTCGTTCGGGGGTAGGATTACTCTCATTAAATCGGTTCTAAATAGCCTCCGTTCCTATTATATGTCTCTCTACAAAGCACCTCAAGGTACCATTGATGTATTGGAAAAAATTAGACGGAAATTCTTGTGGGGTGGAGGTAACCTACAAAATAAAATTCACTGGGTAGATTGGTCTAAAAATCATGCTCCCGTTTCAGATGGGGGTTTAGGTGTTGGTACCCTAAAAGCACAAAATATAGCTCTTCTTGTAAAATGGTGGTGGAGACTGATGAATGAACAGGGCAGTTTATGGAAAGTTGTTATTTCGAGCATTCATAATCTACAAAATAAGCCAGCGGAGTATATCGCAAGAAAATCCTCTACGGGGGTGTGGGTGAATATATTCAAAGCTGTCAAATACCTACAAGAAATCAATATTGATCACAATGCTTTGTTCAAAATTATTCCAGGTAAAAACATCAAAATTCTGTTTTGGAAAGATCCATGGACATTTCAAAAGAAGTTTCCCCATCTATATCTATTGGAATCTGCCAAATGTTGTCGCCTTGAAGATCGGTTATCCACAGGGGGTTTTGCATGGAATTGGAAAAAAAATCCAACAACTTCTGAAGAGCTACACGAGTTGTTACATTTATACTCGGTTATTGGAGACATGGACGTGGGGCTGAGTTCTAAGTACGGCTTCCAATTTATCCTATCATCAAATGGTGGTTATGAGGTCAAACGTTTGTGTAAGCTAATTGATTCCAAACTTATCACATCGACCGGTCCCGTCATTTGCTGGAACAAGGAAATCCCTTTGAAAGTTAGATGTTTTGTATGGAGAGCAATGTTAGGGCAGAATCCCGGTCGCAAAAACTTTAGCAGTCAGGGGTGTGAATTCAATGTCTCAAATGTGCCCACTATGCAACTTAGAGGTGGAAACGGTGGATCATCTACTAGTGAATTGTGAGTTTACACATACACTACAATACTGGATATTTCAATGGTGTGGAATTTAACCAGGGCGATTCTCATGCTTAAAGGAATTCATTGAGTGCACGCATCTATGGGGTAATTGTCCTAAGAAGAGACTGATCGGGAATACAATCCTCTGTCTTCTATGGAATGTTTGGATTTACAGAAATGAAAAAGTCTTCGAGCAAATGAATACTTCAGCAACAAAGGTGGCGGACAATATCATTGCTCAATTATTCGCGTGGTGCAAACACAGGAGCTCTTTGGTTGTGGAGACTGGACATCTTGGAGTTGCTCGCCTTTTAATCATCTTTTGTGTAAGTAAATTGTATTTTGCTTTTCTTCTTTTTTTTTGTTTGCTCCTGTTCTGCTCTTGTACTTATTTGTTCATGATAGTTCCTTGCTATTCATGGCTGTTTTAATGATATTTGTCGTTTCCAAAAAAAAAACCCATAATGAATATAAAAGTAAAAACTACTGAATGCACGCACTCTAAGATCGTTCAAATTGAGCACCCACCAGTTAATTTCATTTCATTTTATAATCATTTATGGCTCACGGCTCCGTTCTTGTCATTTCATTGACTCACGGCTTATCCGGTATTGCCTTTTCAAGATTTGACTCACAGCTCCGTTCTTGTCTATCGTAGACTCACGGCTTATCTGGTATTGTCTTTTCATTATATCTTTAAATTATCATTTTCGTCCCCCAAATCTGTTTCAACCTGTAACAGTCCAATCAACACATATCACATGTGATATAAGTGAGATTACTCACCTGGATGCTAGCTGCATTTAAATCCCGGTTGTTTCTTGCTTTTGCGTGCACCACAACCATTTATCCCGTACCAATATATTCATTTATATACCAAATGATAATAGGTTAATAACCATTTCAGTTGACTCTACTACACAAGATTCCTATACAATACAATTGGGGACTATTTCTAAGCATTTCCAATTAATAACCATCGTTATAAAATTTAATACACTTCCCGAAATACGCGTATTCTACTATAGTACTTTCGGGAGGTCGTATTCGTATTTCGATAATTTTCCATGAAGTTTCACAACATATTAGACCTATGTTTAAAATTTCAGGTCAATCGGATAAGCCTAGCATCAAAATCAAATTTGGAAAATGCACCAAATTTTAACAGAGGCTGAAATGGTTTCTGCCCAGGGGTCGCGTCGCGATCGACCTTATGGTCGGGTCGCGAAGACCACACCCTTCGAGTCGTGAGGGCAATGCGGTTCGGGTCGCGAAGGCCAAACCCTTCGAGTCGCGAGGGCGATGCGGGTCAAGTCGCGAAGGTCATGCCCTTCGGGTCGCGAGGGCGGTGCGGGTCAAGTCGCGAAGGTCATGACCTTCGGGTCGCGACCCACCCTATGGTCGGGTCGCGATCGCTGATCAGAAGTGCAGAAACTCCGATTTTCAAGCTACAAAATCCCATTTTCTCATTTTAAGCCCTTAATACTCGACTTAATGATCAGGGATGGTTCTAGGACTAAAACCTTTGACTAATAACAGGTTTTAGGCCATTAAAAACACCTTAATCACACCAATTCATGATTTAGGGTTCTTGAGCAACATTTCAATTTATCAAGAATAGCAACCTACTTTGCTATTTTTAACATATGTTCTTACTACATGAACATGTTTAAGCCTAGAAATCATATACAAATTCCATGGATTTCACTGAAATTGCAAATTTCAGTTTACCCACAAAATCCACCAAGAACACTTCAAGAACTTGGAATACTAACCTTGTTTAGCTTAGGAATCACCAATTCCAAGCTATGATTCCAATTCCATGCTTCAATCTCCCGTGAAGATCAAAGAATCGCATCTCAAACTTCTTCCCGTAGCTTCCAAATGTTCAGCCACAAGTAATGAGAAATATTTCTCATTTTTGTTTTTATATTTTCCAGATTTTCACTTTTAGTCCCTAAGTTTCATTTCTTGAACTTTTGGCACTAAAATCAAGTTTTATTACAATAAAACTCTCATTTCTTATATTTTTGCCACAAGCAACAATATTTTTACATAATTGGTCCCTCACATGGTCAAATGACCAAATTACCCTTTTATGGTAAAATGACCAATTTACCCTTTTCTTCTAGTATTACTTTCTAATACTTAGAACACCATGTTAAATCATAAATACACTATGATTAACATTGTAATACTTAACAAAAGTGTCACGGTGTTACAAATTCTCCCCTCCTTCAAAAGATTTCGTCCCCGAAATCATACAAAGAGTTGGGGATATTTCTATCTCGTTACACTTTCGGTTTCCCATATCATATGGAAACCTCTATGGTATTGCCAAAGCACTTTTACCATACTAGTCTTCTTATTTTGTAGTTATATCATAATTCGCATATCATTCCTCCGGTGGTCCCGGGCCCCTTAATCACTTATCTACCTCATTTGACATGAGGGATTCGTTGGAATTCATCATTCTATATTCTCCAGGAATGAGATCCATAGAAAACTTTATAAATTTCTTGAAGTTCATCAAGAATCTTCGATAGGTATACCAGAATTCTTACTCTTTGGGACATATGGAAAAGTCCAATAAATGAGAGTTTGACTTTTCGTCCCAAGCAGATTTTTAGTCTTTCCAAGTGATATTTTGATTACCCCGTCATCCCTCATCTGGAATTCCAACTGTTTTACTCGGCAATCCGCATACTACTTTTGTCGATTTTTGTCGATTTCCAAGCTTTCTCGAATTTGCCTAATCTTTTCTTCTGATTGAGGTACAAATTTCGGGTCCAGCCAACGACTTCTCCCCAACTTTAGTCTAGCGAATCGACGTGCACACGACACTCCATACTATACATTATACGAGTCATCTGAATGCTATTACGAAAACCATTATTATTTACGGGTTCTACCAAAGATAGGCGATCTTCTCATCTTCCACTAGGGTCTGTCGTGCAAATTTCTAAACATATCTTCTAGAGTCTGCGTCATTGTTTCATCTTGTTTATCAATCTGCAAATTTTATATAGTACTTACTAGTACTTTTGAGCTAATTATTCTTGAAATTTATGCCAAAATCAACGAATAATTCTATTATCTCGGCCTGATACAATCCGTGCCGATAACTCACGTCGACAATTTACTTTATCTATATAGCTTTTCGCTACTTTTCGGTCTTAATTTCTTCCTTAGTCAGTATAAATCTACACTGAATTCATCAATTAACCTGCAATTACCCATATGGTGTCATACCCATGCGGTACTTGCAAAGACTTTATTACAAAGTCTATAATAATATCGTCCCATTTCTTCTTTGGGACCGACAACGGCTAAATTTTTTTCCGTATGCTTCTAATGATTTGACTGTAGTTACACACAAGTCAAACACTTTTCACATGTCTTTCAATGTCTTTCTCTAGTCCCGGCCACCAATACATAGGTTACATTATCCTACACAGTTTGGTACTGCCCCGGGCATTTTGCATATCTACCCCAATATACATTTTTTTAAGGGTAAATTTCATATCTCATTTTGCTTTGGGACTCACATACACAACCACCAAGGGTTTTAAATCGCCGTGAGTTTCTAACTAGCTTCTTTCAATAGCTAATCATTCATTCACTTTTCACGTTTTCAGACTTGCACACTTCTTCTTGTGCTACCCGAATCAACTCAGGTAATCAATTCGCCACATTCACGCATATGGTTGTATCTTTCAAAAGATACTCTTTTTAGTTCAAGGCATCTATAACCACATTCGTCTTTCCGAGATGGTACAAGATTTCATAACCGAAATCTTTTAGTAACCCATCTGTCTTTGCTATCTCATATTTAGCTTCTTTTTGATCAATAAAGTACTTCAAACTTTTATGATCCGTATAAACAGTAAGCTTTACACCACCTCAGTAGTGTCTCCAAAGCTTAAATGCCAAAATCATAATTGCCACTGCAATATCATGTATCCAAAATCACGCTGGATGCATTTCTATAAAACAAATTTTATCTTCTCCGCTTAGCGATAATGCTAACACCGGAGCTTCATATAAGGTTTATTTCAACCTTTGAAAAGTTACATGTGGTCTTTCTACCACTCAAACTTTTCACTTTTCCTAGTCAACTCTAGTTAACTAGACGAAAATCAAGGAGCAGTTTTCTACAACTCTCCTATAATAACCCGCCAATCCAAGGGAGCTACTAATTTTAGTCAAATTCCCAAGGCGGTTTCTGTTTTATCACAACATCATTTTCACCGGATCCAGTTTAACATCTTTGGCATTAATAACATGCCCAAAGAATATAACACTTCTTTTAGCCGAAATTTTCATACTTGGAGAATTTTACATATCACTTAACTCAGTGAAATAACTCCAATATCTGGTACAAATGTACCTCATATTCAGTCTGGTTTCGAGAATATCAGATTCTCAGTAGTCAATGCACATATGCACCAACTTGTCTTTCTTATTTTCAAACAAGTTAGGGTTCATACAATGACATATACAGCCATGTGAGATCCCAATACAACATTTTCTTCTGGTTGTTTTCCAACTCTGCCATCTTTACAGATGCAAATCAGTTTAGAGCCTAAATAACAGGAACGGCTCCCAAGACCAGTTTAATCATAAGCTCTTCTCGCCAATCTAGCAAAAATCCTGGAAGTTCTTTTCAAAAGAAACATCCGAGAATTTATTTAAAGTAGTACACTACTATCACTGCTTTATTTAGCTTGGCCCATACTACGTATGCCAACTACAACATCATTCCTTTACTAACTCTTTTCCGAGTTTAAGCAAAGGAAAATAACCGGTATTCTCAACAACGGTCATTTACCATGGATTTTCCTCCACTTCATTTCTGGTTTTTGAACCATCATGTTCATATTTTTACAATTCATGTTAGCATAATTCGTTGCTAAACAATTCATACACACGATTTCTTTAAATTCATTGATAGGCATCGGCTTTAGATTTATAGGGAAAAATGGTCCCGTAAATCCTAGGCAGACTACCTTCCAGGTGTTCAATATCTTGAACACATTTGCTATTTGCGATAGCCAGTTCCAAAATTTCATCCATAATCGTTGATGAAATATTCAAACAAGACATCAAAATCATCGATCCAAAGCATCGCTTCATGGATCAAATATAACATACACAGGGTTATATTCAAAACAATTTTATCAGAGATCATATCAGTCTCCTCACGAGCTTTTTCCACAGTCTGCTGGAATGCTCAAAGTATCACTGGTCCTTTTCGACTATTCGTTTCTTCTTTCTTTCCTCCCCCGTTCTTTCCTGGGTTCATCACCCGTTACTCCACATTTAGCATGTGAGTATTTTTTAGGAAAGTGTTCTATAGCTCCGCGCTAGACACACTTCCATTCCATCCGACAGACTCGAGCAATATGCTCCTGCTTTCTGCAATTTCAGCAATTTAACGGTAGAGTCAAAACTCTACAAATTTCCTGAGTGCTTTTCCTGCACTTCTTACAATACATAGTTGCTCTATTTTGGTCCCTTCCCTTTAAGGTTGGACCCAGTTCGTGGTAACTTCTCCTGAAGCGTCCACTAATCTTTTTCTGCTTTTCTTGTAGTCTCAGCTACTTTTCTTTCACCTTGATATCAATCAGTCAGGGTGAGCACCCAAATTTCTTTTTCTGACCACAACAGCTACTGTTGCTTGCCATGTGGATTTTCCGCTACTTGTCTCGTTGCCCCTCGTTCGATGGAGCCTTGAAAAAGGGCTGGTTCGCCTTTTCAAGCTGCACGCCCTAAATTCCTCCAAATAAAATTCACTGCTCATACTTCTTATACGTTAGAAGTCAGCACCAGTTAGGTTATATATGTATAATAACAACTATATACACCTAACTATATATCATGTCTACTATCTCTCAAGGTTTAAGTCCAGGAATCTACTCTATAGACACCTAGTTCACTTAAACCACGGCTCTGATACCAACTTGTAACACCCGGCTTTTAAAACAAAACACCCCTGAAATTTTTTCATTTAAAACAGAGGTTTCAATACATAAAACCATAACAAAAGGGGTATATTTTTATTAAAAACGGGTACAAGTGTATAAAGGAGAGTATAGAATACCGTAATCTCCTTTGAAGCCGGGCTGCTACTGATAGCATCTAAAAGTCCACTTCATGAGTCACGGACTTTATCCTTACCCTTATCAGGGTTATGCTAACCTGCAGGGACATTTAACAAACGGTATGAGCTACAAAGCTCAGTGAGTAATCATATCTGCAAATAACACGTATAAAAATACATTCATATATCTGTTTGGATATCGGATCCAAACTCCTAGCCTTACTGACTGACCAAATATTTCTTAGGATTTCACATCCCAGTTTATAGCCTTACAGGCTGATTCATGATAACCTGAAATTATCAAGCCACGTCAGTTATTTGCACAATAATAATATCTAACCATTTCTGTCCCATGTTTTTTAGTCACAATGGACCGCACCGTATTTCATGGCTATTTAAGCCGCACCCTGTGTCATAGCTATATAAGCTGCACCAAAACATTATCAATATATAAATCATAGCCCGCAGGCCGCACCAGCTGGGTTTAATAACCCGATATCATAGCCAAAAGGCCGCACCATGTACCTGTAACAATATCATAGCCGTATAGGCCGCACCAGTTGGATATAGAATCCAATATCATAGCCATATAGGCCGCACCAAATATCATAGCCTTATAGGCCGCACCAAATATCATAGCCTTATAGGCCGCACCAAATATCATAGCCTTATAGGCCGCACCAGTTAATTTCATTTCATTTTATAATCATTTATGGCTCACGGCTCCGTTCTTGTCATTTCATTGACTCACGGCTTATCCGGTATTGCCTTTTCAAGATTTGACTCACAGCTCCGTTCTTGTCTATCGTAGACTCACGGCTTATCTGGTATTGTCTTTTCATTATATCTTTAAATTATCATTTTCGTCCCCCAAAGCTGTTTCAACCTGTAACAGTCCAATCAACACATATCACATGTGATATAAGTGAGATTACTCACCTGGATGCTAGCTGCATTTAAATCCCGGTTGTTTCTTGCTTTTGCGTGCACCACAACCATTTATCCCGTACCTATATATTCATTTATATACCAAATGATAATAGGTTAATAACCATTTCAGTTGACTCTACTACACAAGAGTCCTATACAATACAATTGGGGACTATTTCTAAGCATTTCCAATTAATAACCATCGTTATAAAATTTAATACACTTCCCGAAATACGCGTATTCTACTACAGTACTTTCGGGAGGTCGTATTCGTATTCCGATAATTTTCCATGAAGTTTCACAACATATTAGACTTATGTTTAAAATTTCAGGTCAATCGGATAAGCCTAGCATCAAAATCAAATTTGGAAAATGCACCAAATTTTAATAGAGGCTGAAATGGTTTCTGCCCAGGGGTCGCGTCGCGATCGACCTTATGGTCAGGTCGCGAAGACCACACCCTTCGAGTCGCGAGGGCAATGCGGTTCGGGTCGCGAAGGCCAAACCCTTCGGGTCGCGAGGGCGATGCGGGACAAGTCGCGAAGGTCATGCCCTTCGGGTCGCGAGGGCGGTGCGGGTCAAGTCGCGAAGGTCATGACCTTCGGGTCGCGACCCACCCTATGGTCGGGTCGCGATCGCTGATCAGAAGTGCAGAAACTCCGATTTTCAAGCTACAAAATCCCATTTTCTCATTTTAAGCCCTTAATACTCGACTTAATGATCAGGGATGGTTCTAGGACTAAAACCTTTGACTAATAACAGGTTTTAGGCCATTAAAAACACCTTAATCACACCAATTCATGATTTAGGGTTCTTGAGCAACATTTCAATTTATCAAGAATAACAACCTACTTTGCTATTTTTAACATATGTTCTTACTACATGAACATGTTTAAGCCTAGAAATCATATACAAATTCCATGGATTTCACTGAAATTGCAAATTTCAGTTTACCCACAAAACCCACCAAGAACACTTCAAGAACTTGGAATACTAACCTTGTTTAGCTTAGGAATCACCAATTCCAAACTATGATTCCAATTCCATGCTTCAATCTCCCGTGAAGATCAAAGAATCGCATCTCAAACTTCTTCCCGTAGCTTCCAAATGTTCAGCCACAAGTAATGAGAAATATTTCTCATTTTTGTTTTTATATTTTCCAGATTTTCACTTTTAGTCCCTAAGTTTCATTTCTTGAACTTTTGGCACTAAAATCAAGTTTTATTACAATAAAACTTTCATTTCTTATATTTTTGCCACAAGCAACAATATTTTTACATAATTGGTCCCTCACATGGTCAAATGACCAATTTACCCTTTTCTTCTAGTATTACTTTCTAATACTTAGAACACCATGTTAAATCATAAATACACTATGATTAACATTGTAATACTTAACAAAAGTGTCACGGTGTTACAGCTTTGCTCATGAGATGAAAAGTTAATATTTTTTACTTGGGAGAATCTTTCTGTTATAAAATGAATCTGCAGTCCTCGAAATTATTAAACGACCCTGCAGCTCTTTGTCCATTACCATTTCTTGAATGTTTATGGTTGCAGATTGTTGAACATGAACCATAAAATTTGAGATCTCATACAGAATTTGCAATCTTGTAATCATTAGAGATGACTCCTGCTTCATCTTGGATCACATCTCTTTCTTGTTCTTCAAGCTCTGCCATGGCAACAAACACCAAGGTCAACACTCAACACCGCATGCCCCAACTTGAATAGCGGGATTCGACTCAATAAATAATTAAAAAGAAACAAGGTGTAACATTCAATGTCCCCAAGGTCCCAACATGTTTTAAAGGGCCGAATCACATTAAAAAATTTTCACATCTCACTTTCAACTGGGTAAGAATATGAATTCGATTTTGTGACTTTTAATTGTCTTTTTACATCCTAATTTTGAAATTAGAGCATCCACAATCGGAGTTTTTTTTAAAGCTTTTTCAATGAAAAAGCTCTCCCATTTTTAAAAAGCTATATTAAGCATTTTTATATAGCTTGCTGATTAGTAAGCTCTACAACTAAAGCTTTTTCACAAAAACAATATTTTAGTAGATTATTTTATATAAAATTATTTAAAATGTGTGATTGATATTGTGAGATCAAAAAAAGCTTAAGTGAAAAAGCTTTTCTATAGTGGGTGAAAAAGCTTTTGTGATTTGTTGATGATGTGGCACCAAAAAAACACAAAAAAGCTTTGTGAAAAAACTATTCTATTGTGGATGCTCTAATAGATTATATTTGTTAAAATTCTTTTAGTTTTACACCAATAATCATGTTTGAAATTTTGGATTTTGTCTTCATTTGAGTTATTGTAATCTTTATTTGATCTTCGATGCATATCTATCAAAGTATTCTTAAATTTTCAGTGTTTGGTCATTTGGAATTTGAAAATTTGTGGTACATATTTAGGAATTTTTTTTTGAACGGCAAATCTATCCTACTCTTACTCCTAAACTACTCCTTATTATGTTAGTGTCAGGGTTTGAACCCATGACCTCCTTGTTAGTAATCACCTTGTTAGCCAAGTGAGCTAGCCCCAACTTGTTACATATTTAGGAATTATATTGACTTATTGTTGGAATCAGATATGTCATCATTGGAATTCTAGAATTTGATTAAAATTGAAAATCTGAAATGGTTTTTAGTTTATTTTATGGAACCTATCTAGAATCATTCGTCAATTGGACTTTTGTTTAATTGGAAATTTGTAAATTGGGATTCGTCTCACGGTCGTAACAGAGTGAATGAAAACGTCATCTGTGTCAAATTGTCTTTGTCATATTGTAATTTCTCATTTGTAATTTTGTATTTGTTTTTCTTTTATAATTTCATTGTTTGTGAGATTTTCAATCTATTAAAAGATGGTCCAACACACTACAAAACAATGCTTAAATACGCAATAATTTAAGTGTTTGTCTTCATTGTTTGTAATTATTTCATAAGTGATTTGTATTGTCATTGTGACAGTGAATGATGAGAGATAGTGTTTTTGAATTGTGATTTTTCATTTGTATTTGGATATGATTATATTTATGTGTTATAAGTTGTTTCATTTTTAGATATTCGGATTTTGTTGTTATAGTGATCTTCTTTGAAGTTTCATGAAAAAACAATACAAAAAGGACAATGTTAACTTCATAACATGACAATTCCAACATTTACATGTTTTCGTTTCTCTACTTAATTTCCCCGCATTAATGTTGTCAATAAAATTGTTTAAATTTTAAGAAGCGTATGCATGCATGGAATTTACATTGATATTTTTAAGGTGTAGGAAAAAACTATTTTTACATACTTATAAGTGAAATAAATTAATTTTTATGCACGATTTATGCATTTATTGGGCGAATGTAAACGCATTGCACATGATAAAATTATATAGTTGGAAATTTGATAAAAATATTTTATTGAAAATAATTGTGTTATTAACATTTACTTATGAAATAATTCTTATACTAAATTGTTAAATAAAATTTTAAATATTTTGAATGATATATAATAAACATATATTAGAACTACATTACTCGTTACTCCTGCTTGCAACTAGTTTTTAATGTAACATGGTATAATATATGACTTTATGTTACTTGTAACTATTATTGTTAATTGATTTAAAACTTACTTTGTAAAAATTTTAGATATTATAAAAAAATAGTTTTTGGATATTTTTAGTTAATATGGCATTTCGATTTTAGTTTAGTTTTAATACATTAAAACCCTTTAACTAATTTGAGAAAAAGTATTTCGTCAAATTTTAAATTTACTTGTATTTTGATTTGGGTTCATATTTAATACCATATCAAAAACAATCTTTGTTCAAAACCTATGGTGTTTCCTTCTTGGACGCTACTTTCTTCAGAATATATAATGACTTTGCCAAAGCACCCTAGCTGAAACATCAACTTTATCGCTGCTTTCTGCAGTGACATTATGGCTGAGGAGGTCTGGATGGCGAGCCGGTGTGTTTGTGATATAAAGGTAGGCACCAGGGGCAGAGGAGATCTGTACAACATTAGTGGTTCACGGAGATGAAGACAATGCCGGTTGTGTGAGGCGGGCAGTATAGAGTGGTGGTGTGTTTGTGATATAAAGGTGACGTTGTTAATAAATGGTGTAGCTGAAAGTGGTGGTGGTGCCTAGAAAGAGACCGGTGACAGTGGTTGGAAAGTGGTCGACAGCGGTGGCTGGAACAGAGGGTGGAGGTGGTGACTTTTTTAGAAAGAAATAAGAGGAAGGTGGTAGTTATAGAAAGAGAAAAAAATATTAGGCTTATGTTGAGGTCGATATTTTATGATAAATAAAACTTTAATTTAAAACAAAAAAGAAATATAAATTAATAAAAATATCACATTAGGCGTAAAAGAGTAATTTCGGATAAATCTTAAAACAAAATGAAACCATAGAAACCATCCACGTAAGAAACTGAACCTACAAGGACTCGATACCTAGATGTTTTCATAGTTGTCATCAACTAACAACTTGCAAATCACACAAATCAATCTGTAATTTTGTTTTAAATATATTATATAGATAATTTAAAAGTTTAATTTAAGCTTTTCATTTAATATCATATTAAAAAGTCTACAATTCATCTAATACTATTTTATATTTAATAAATTAATTAAGATTGAAAGTGAAAAGTTAGAAATTTAAAATGGAGTAAATTACAATTTTGGTCCCTGTGGTTTGCATGAAATTGCACTTTTGGTCATCGTTTCGTTTTTCCACGCTCATGGTCCCTGAACTACACTTTTGCTTACACTATTGGTCTCTTGGCCAGGTAAAATGACCAATATACCACAAGGACCAAAATTGTAATTTACTCTTTAAAATGTATATGGTAAAAGTATAGTAGACACGTGAAATGCTATTCACATATTACAAAGTTAACCTGTGATTAAAGTCACAGATTGAGTAATAATTTTTTTTATTAAGAACAAACAAAAAAAAAAATCACTAACACGATGGTTCACAATTCACATTTTATAAATATAATCAAAACTATATTAGTACAACAATGTATCCTTTATTCGAAATAAGATCTACAATCTTTTTGAATTTGTCAAATTCATCTATGAGAAAAAAGACTAACCCCAATAAAAAAAACTTTGTAAACAATGCAAAAACAAATTACTACAACATTGGTCTATATATCCATCTTAACCCGATATCCAATGCTTAGCCTTTTCAAACCCATTTTGGCAATAATGATAGTCTTGTAAAGTCTTCTCAATCTCTTCTTGTGTGTTCATCACAAAAGGCCCGTACTGAACCACGGGCTCGTTAATCGGTTGCCCTCCAATCAACACAAACCGCAATGGGTTCGACCCGCGGTTCCAAACACTGAGCCCATCCCCTAGACTCAACACCAAAACATGGTGAGCCGATATCGGTTTCGAATCCATGGACCCAAACACCCCTTCTCCTTCAATCACATACACAAATGAATTCCAAGACTCGGGAACCAGTTGGTGCATTTGGGCTCCGGGTTCGAGAGTGAAATCAAGAAACATTGTGGGAGTTCGAGTGTAGACCGGAGATTTGACCCCCATTGACTCTCCCGCGATGATTGTGACCTTCACTCCGTCCCTCTCGACTGTCTTGATGTCTTCTCGTAATAGTTCTTGGTAATTCGGTTCAACCCTGTATTTGAAAAACGTCGTATTATTATTTGCATATGTATTGTGTCGTTACATTAATGTTTCTGTTAAAAATTATTTTTCCAGCAACCCTGAGCTGGCCCACACTAATGTAACTGCTGAGACTCGAACTCTGGAATTGTAGGGTTACGATTATAAAGAAAGATGAAACGATGTTTTATTATTATTATTATTATTATTATTATTTTATGTTCTTACATTTTGTCTTTGGAGGAAAGATTGATCCAAAGTTGCAAACCCTTTTGGACACCTGTAGCCGCCGGCATTTCTGAGTGAATGATCCCTCTTCCTGCCGTCATCCACTGGACCCACAATACATATGTACATTAATAACATTAATATTAGCACCGATCACGTTTCTTTTCATATTTTGTCAAGAAAAACAGATAAAACGTCTTTTCAAAAGTACATATTTTGAATAAAATATCCATTAAATAAATGCGTAATCACACCTTTATATCAATTCCTTAATACAAAATCAACAATAACGATTGACATGTTAAAAATTAAAATATTATCGTGTTGTTAATTATACCTGAACATCACCCGCTCTGATAGTTCCCTTGTGCCCAGAAAAATCTTGGTGTGTAAAAGCTCCCTAAAATAATCCAAATATTTCATGTCATTCTTTAGATTAATTAAAGGGAAAAAAAGATTAAAAAAAAAAAAGAAATAAGTATATTAAAGGGTTTAGGTCAAATTTGGTCACTTAACTTTTGATTTTGTGCTCATTTAGTCACTTAACTCTTTTTAAGTTGTAAAAGGTCACCGAACTTATTATTTTGTGCCAAATTGGTCATTAAACTTTTTTTGTGGTCACTTAACTTTTGAAATTGTGTCAAAATGGTCACTAAACTTTCGAAATTGTACTCATTCAATTTTGTTTTGTTTTCTTTTTTCCAGGATTCGTTTTTACAAATTCATTTTACATGTTTGTTTAAAATTCGTTTTTTTTTTTGCTTTGTTTTTAAATGTCTTTTCACAATTCGGTTTTATAACTTACTTTTTTAGTACGTTTTTGCATTTTTTGTTTGTCACAATCTATTTATACAACTTCATTTTTTTACTTCGTTTTTCATGTTTTTTTCAAAATCATGTAAAAATGAGGTTATAAAACGAATTATAGAAAACATGTAAAAACGAAATAAAAAAAGAATTTGTAAAAACAATTTCTAAAAAAGAAAACAAAACAAAATTGAATGAGTACAACTTCGAAAGTTTAGTGACCATTTTGACACAATTTCAAAAGTTAAGTGACCACAAAAAAAGTTTAATGACCAATTTGGCACAAAATAATAAGTTCGGTGACCTTTTACAACTTAAAAAGAGTTAAGTGACTAAATGAGCACAAAATTAAAAGTTAAGTGACCAAATTTGACCTAAACCCTATATTAAATGGTTACCTCTAGCATGTATGTAACAGTCTCAAAGCCTGCACAAAAAAGAATATTTTATTAAATATCACTAGTGAGAACTCCATACAAATATTATATTATTTTAAAACACCATAAACTAGAAAGTGTCATTTATATTAGAGTAAATTACAATTTTGGTCCCTGTGGTTGTCCCAAAATTGCACCTTTAGTCATCCTTTTGGATTTTCACTCTCATGGTCCCTGTACCGCTCATTTCCTTACACTATTGGTCCCTTTTGCGGTTACCGTCCATGCACCCTCTGTTAACCCTTGTGTGTGCGTCTCACGTGAGGGTAAAAAGGTATTTTCCTCACACACCTGCAGAAGGGTAAAAAAGACTTGGATTATGTGAAGAAACCCATGAATGAAGCGGAAAAAAGCTTGGATTCACAGTTATGGCATGCATGTGCTGGTGGTAGGGTGCAAATGCCGCCATTAAACTCCAAGGTTCTTTATTTTCCTCAAGGCCATGTTCAGCATTCCGACACCAGAAATGTTCAGTATCCGCCGTCAAGTTCATGGCGGATTCCGACACTGATGAAGTTCACGGCCAGGTATGGAAGTTCAGACATATCTACAGAGGGACTCCCCGCCGGCATCTTTTAACCACCGGCTAGAGCAATTTCGTGAACCATAAGAAGCTGATTGCAGGTGATTCCATTGTGTTTTTAAGAGCCGATAATGGCGAACTTTGTGTTGGAATTAGGAGAGCAAAGAGAGGAATCGGTGGAGGGTTTCTCGACAATTCCACTGCTTCATCTCTATATGGCGGTGGGTTCGCCGGATTCCGACCACAAAACGAGACTTCCAACTCCCCGAATGACCAAGGAAAAGGAAAAGCGAGCGCTGAATCAGTGATCGAAGCTGCGACTCTTGCAGCCAACGGACAGCCATTAACCATTTTCGAGTTCTTGACATTTTTGTTGGGATGATATGAAGGTTGCTTGGGATGAACCAGAATTGTTGCAAAACGTGAAGCGAGTCAACCCGTGGTTAGTTGAATTGGTGGCGAGCATGCCGGCGATTCATATTTCCCCATTTTCGCCACCTAGAAAGAAGCTCTGTTACCCTCAACCTCCCGATTTCCCCCTCCTTACGAGCATTCAGGGAGCCAGGCATAATTGTCAGTTTGGACTGGACCACCGTCTCCGGTTCAACCAAATGCATCCGTTCCCATATGGATTCACGAATCATGAAAACTCCTTGAGTCGATTCCCATTCCAGGAACGCGATGAAAACGTTTCGTCTTTCTTAACGATCGGACACCATAATCCGAAAACAAGTTTGAAGAATAAACGCGATAAAAAAGAAACCCATGAATGAAGCGGAAAAAAGCTTAGATGCACAGTTATGGTATGCATGTGCTGGTGGTATGGTGCAAATGCCGCCATTAAACTCCAAGCGGAAAAAAAAACTTTTTTACCCTCACGTGAAAGAGACACACAAGGGTTAACGGAAGGTGTATGGACGGTAACCGCAAGAGGGACCAATAGTGTAAGGAAATGAGCAGTACAGGGACCATGAGAGTGAAAATCCAAAATAATGACTAAAGGTGCAATTTTGAGACAACCACCGGGACCAAAATTGTAATTTACTCTTTATATTAATAAAAGCCGCCAACGAAGTTGATTCTTGACAAATGATACTCGTTGCTAATAAGACATCGAGTTTAGTGTAGTATATCAACAATAGTTTCATTTTAAGCATTTATATTATTGAACTTCATAGTATTACTATATTTTAATTAACTTACATGACTGTTATACATTAAATATAAAGAATAAAAATTAGTTTTATATAATCAAAGAAATCTCTAAAGATATATATTCAAAGTTGTATAGTCTTATATACTTTGTTTAATAATTATATATGTTGTTTATAGAACAAAAGAAAGAAAGGATCACATACCTCTATGGGGATGATCTGGGAATCCAGCTGGTGCAGAAACTGAACAAACAAGGATTTGAATTTGATTAAAAGGGAAGAAACTTGTAAACCGTAATCGAAACTAGAAATTTCAATTGAAAATCATCCAAATTATGTATCCGAAAACAATAATTACCAGAAAATTCGTCTAACATAAGGAAAGGATCGAGAGACTTCAATTCCGGCCTGTAAATCAAACCACAAATCAGGAATTTGAAGTTTGAACAATGCGAGAAGATCAAAGCAATAAACAAACCACAACAACTACCTTCCGATGCTTCTACGAACAACTGCCCCATCTCCTTCGCTCTGACTCTTCGCCAAAACCTTCTTCGTCACCAATCTCGGCGCACTGAATCCAACATCCTCCGACGTGGTGGTCATGACGAATTTGCTGCTATTTCTGCCGGAAAACGCCGTCAATCGTGTTGTAAGATGAGGGATAATAGTAGATCTCAACAATTGCATGTATATCTTCGTTGATTTTGGATTTGCTATGTGGGTATTGCCGATTGCGATGTATTTATAGTGTGTATGGGTGTGTGTGTGCGTGTTTGACTTCTCGAAGGCCAACTCAGACTGATATAATGGCGGAAGGGGGTGGTGGTGTCGTGGAGGAATTAGGTGTGCACCAATTGTGACCATGATTTTGATTCTTTCCCCATTACAAGAAACCAAACCCATATGATATTACATCATGATGATGCAGATATACCGTGTGCAATGTTAGCTTATGATTCTCTTTTGAAAATAGAAAAGCATGTACTTAAAGCTGATAAAAAAATGAAAAATGGGGAAAAGATTGTATTGTCAATATTTTATTATATAATAGTTATTAATCTCACAAGGAAAAGATCCGTAGATTTTAAGAATATTTTTTATGAGAAGATCTTGTTCACACTAATTTTTATATATTATATTTATAATTTATAAAATTATAAAATATAATATTTGTCCAACATAATTTTTAAATTAATATTTATCTTTTATAAAATTTTAAAATATATTTGTCTAAATCTTATTTTTAACATTTTATAATAAGTTTAAATTATTATTTTGTCAATTGGCTACTATGCATATCTTATAAATCTAAATTTAAAATATTTAAAATTGATTTATCAAACCCTCGTTGTTAGTTTCCCCTAATCCATAGTGTTTATTCTCAGGTATTGAGTTTGCCATGTCGTCTCCGACATCTTGTTCATTGATTTTGTCTTTGGTTACCCCGTTTTTCTATTGCTTTCCTAAAATAACGGTTGGAGATGATATCGATGAATAATATGTTGGAGACGACGCGATCAACTCAGATCTTAGTGAAGAAGTGGAGATGATTGGATTTATGGGAGACTAGCAACTATGGTTTGAGAAATTGATTTTAGATATTATAAACTTAGATTTATTAGAGGATATAATGGTCAACTGATAAAAAAATATGTATTTAAAATGATTATAAAATGTTTAAATATGCTAAAATTATGAATTTGAGTAATTTTGATATTTTGAAAGTTTATGAAGAGTAAATATAATATTTAGAAATTAAGCCAAGCAAATATGATATTTAGAACGTTTCTAACGGATAGATATGATATTTATATATTAGGTTGAACAAATATAATATTTTGATATTTAAAAATAAAAATCCTTGCATTTTTTCTAACATCATATTTCATGGATCTAATTGTATAAATTGAATTAATTTGAATAAGATCAAATCATTTTTCAAAATAAAATAGTACCTTGAAAATATCCAATCATTTTACTATAATAAAAAAATTACGAGAAAGCGAAAAATCGCTTGTGTATCAATTTAACTCTTTCATTTTATTATTAATGACGAGATCAATTTGTGTATAAATTTAAGCGTTACATGACTTATTTTTATTCCCCTTTTTCACGAATGTTGATAACATACATGGATAATTACTCTAAAAAGAATAACACAAAATCATTCATGTTCTTGTTATACAATTGTGTCTCAAATTTTCTTTTTCAAAGAAAAGCTCTAAATCTTTCATGTTTGGAAAAAAAAACCAAAATCCAAAAATCAAAAAGGAAAATCGTTCATGTTCTTTATGTTCCTCCTTCACTCACTCACTCACTCACACACACACACACACTATATATATATATATATATATATATATATATACACACACACACACACATACATATGTACATACACACACACATAGACACACACAAGGTTGATCTGAGAAGAATGTTGATGGAAGATATACCATTCAAAGTGATGATGTAACAAAAGTCATACCTATTAGTAGTTGGTTCACACTGACGAGTGGAGTGATCTGATGCAGTCCAACACCAAGGAAATTCACATCCGAGGAAATCCCCCCCGTCTGAAGCAAGTCGTATCCGAAGCGGTCCCTAACTGAAGGAGGTGACTGAGAGAAGAAGTCTTGGACTGGTTTTAAGTCAGCTTGGCAACTTCTGATGCAAGAGGGATAGTTGACTTTGGGTAGCGTTGACTTCAAGGAGCATAATGCAATATTCTGTCAACGGATTTTTCGAGATCTGGTCGAAAAGTCCATACCTTTAGCGTGGTAGTAGGATTAAGGATTTGTCCTCTATATATAAGGTTAATGATGTTAACTGATACTATATATAGTGGGTGCCATCTCTAAAGGATGAGAGTGCTTGTTTTAGAGTGAATCAATATTTGCAACATTTTAACTTATATTATTCTCCATGCAAGAAAAGAAGAATACTCCCCTTGCTGGTAGACGTAGGTCATCTTAGATTGAACCACGTTATATCTTGTATATTTTGTCCATATAATTTTGTAAGTTGTTACGTGTGTTTCTCGGTTTTATTCCATTAAACCAGTCTTTGTTTGTCTCGTTTACAGGTCTGACCCAGACGACCCACACCCAATAAGTGGTATCAGAGCTATTTTGGTTCTTGATCTTTTGATTAAAGATGTCAACTCAGAAGTTCGAGTTGGAGAAGTTCAACGGCTCAAATGACTTTACCTTATGGAAGGTAAATATGAAGGGTCTTTTCGTTCAACAACGTTGTGCAATGGCGTTGGAAGGAGAAACGAGCTTTCTAAAAGACATGACAGACACAAAGAAGAAGGATATTCTTGTAAAAGCACATAGTGGGATTTTAATGAGCTTGGGTGATAATGTTTTAATGGAGGTTGTTGACCAGACGTCTGCTTCTAGTCTTTGTGAGATGTTGTGTAGCAAGTACTAGAACAAATCTTTCACGACTAGGTTGTATCAAAAGCAACATCTATACACTCTAGGAATGTCTGAAAGCACTCCGGTTAGAGACTACCTTGATACCTTCAATCAAATCATTATGGATATGCAAGGTGTTGTTGTGAAGATTGAAGACGAGGATCATGCATTGATTATGTTATATTCACTGCCAAACTTGTAAGAAAATTTTGTTGATACCATGCTATGTGGTAGGACAAAAATTACAGTGAATGATTCCTTGTTGTCCAAGGAACACAAGAGGATAGTTTTGGTTATAGAAGAGGGTTTTGGTTTAGGGTTGTTTGTGAGCAGAGGAAGAACAATAGAATGAGGTGGTGGTAACCAAGGAAATGCATGTTCCAAGTCAAAAACTTCTGCCAATGCTAAGTGTTATAATTACAAGTAGAAAGGGCACTGCAAACAGGATTGTCCATAGTTGAGGAAAGGAAATGATAAAGCGAGAAGTAGTGTTGCAGTCGTTTATGAGACTTCGAACAAAGAGGAAAAAGGAAAAGTCTTGGTGGTTTATACAACGAGTTTTGCTGATGCCTGGATCTTCGTCTAGGGCATCTCATCATATGACCTTCTACCGTTATCTATTTGAATCCTTTAAAGAGTGGGATGTCACAATAAAGTTGGGAGATGATGGGGTGAGGAACAACAAGGGGAGTGGCACGGTGCAGATAAAAATTTATGATGGTATCATATGAAGGCTTGACTGTGATGGCTTGTTCTGGATTTCCAAAAGAATTTAATTTCTCTTGGTACTTTGGAAAAGAACAGGACTGTGGTATTCCCGTGAAGAAGATTGGTTAAAGGTCTTCAATGGTGCTCTGGTGGTTATAAGGGAGAAGTTGAACCATGGGATCAATTTCATGGATGATTCGTCGGTGAGAGGAACGGTTGCTGTATCACAATCCTTAGAAAAGAAGGATGACAATATAGAGTTGTGGCATCGAAGGTTGGGTCACATGAGTGAGAAAGGTATGCAAATATTAAGTAAACGAGGACTATTTGGTGGTGAAGTGACTAGTAAACTGAAGTTTTGTGAAGCTTGAGTGAAAGTAAGCAACGTCGGGTGAAGTTTGCTTTAGGTCCACATACTAGCAAGGAAGTCCAATAGTATGTTCACTCGGATTTGTGGGGTCCCTCTCTTGTGAAACCTTATGATAGATGTCAATACTCTGTCACGTTCATTGATGAATTTTTTACAAAAGTGTGGTTGTATTGATGGGTTTTGATAAGCTAAAAAACGATTATTTTGCGTAAAACAAATTTAACCGGCAAACGAAAGCGGTTTTAAAATAACTATTATTTTAAGATCGTTTTAACAAAACCACCAAGAGGATCCAATTACATAATATAGAAAGGTTATTTTAACAACCATATGATGAAAAGAAAACAACCTTTGAAGACTTTGATCCCACTTGGTTTTGGAGAGTTGATGAAGATGGCAAGAGAACCCAAAGGAGAGTTCCTCTATAATGTATCCACCAACAAGAGTAAGACACTAGGAATGCTAGTTTCCTTTTGTATATGTGACTTCTTAAGCCTTGAAGTGCTTAACACAATTAAGCACTAAAGGAGAAGCACTTCTACACCACTTACACTTGCAAAAGGCTTCAAAAGACATGCAAGAAAGGGGGAGAGAATGAGGAGGATGAATTTTAGTCTTGGAATGAGAAAAAACTAGTTAGCTTTTTAGTCTTACATTTTCTTATATACCCATATATAAGATCTAAGACCCATACCTCTAATAAGTGCTAAATGATGGCATGTAAGAAGCATGAGTTGTGTAAGAAGGAGGTTGGCAAGCAACCTTCCCATCCCTTTGACGAATTGGCCAACAAGATAGAGAAATAATATAATTTCTTAAACTAGATGTACTCATGTAACTAGAAAGTTGAGTGGAAACCAAAGTGTCCAAAAACTTGTACATGACTTATTATATCATACTATATGATATATTATCTAGTTTTTACTCTCTTGATTTATTATTTTCATAAAATAATAATTATCTCTTAATTAAATACAATAGTTGCTTATTTAGTAATATGCATATTAATAATAAATACTCAATATGTGCCAACTTGCATAAGGTGTGACCTTATAGGATCATATGTTATTGCAAACGTCATTCTAAAATGATTTTTGTGCATATAGATCCAACAATCTCCCACTTGCACAAGATTCATTATAGATTGATATAGACAGTGGTTGACGTCTAGCAACAGACCACTGCCCCTAATAACACACGACGAAGTGCCATCTAACAACAATCAATTCCAAGTACTCCAAGCCATAATTGGTTATAAGGTAATGGTATCAATTATCCCTTTGTTACAGACATCATGTTGAACATGAGACATACATCACAATCAATCTCATATGGTGTTCAACATTTCAGTAAGGCCTTATGTAAGACCCATTTTCTTTTGAGATGCTTATTAAGGTAAGTAGAGTTATTACCTTATAGTTGTTGTGGTTCTAGCTATGAGTTGCTTAAAGTAGGGATGTGGCGATCTTTTGTGATTGCCTTTGAGTCTTGAGTTGTATGATGAGTAAGATAAGGTTAAAGCCTTTCTTATGTACTAATCTTGGTGTGATTAAGATTAGTTAGGTTGTCATATGAGTTTGGGTGGTTAGAATCCCATTTGGAAGAAGTTTGAGCTTGAAAAATGCTAAAAAGAGGTTACACGAGTCCTGTAATGAGGCTTTGAAACTTGTCCGAGACTGTTTTGGACCAACACTGGTCGTGTGGATCTACACGGGTCGTGTAGAAGTGAGCAGGGGTAGGCAGTAGCTTTACAACAGTCGTTTTCGCGAGCACGGGTCATACAGACCACATTAGCGGCGCTAATGTGGGACATTAGCGGCCCTAATGTCTTGTAGACCCCATATGATGTGCATAAAACCCTCATTTCGGAAGAAAAACACCCAAATTCAATATCAGAGCATACTAATGCGATCTTTTGTCGAATTGAGCCTGGAGATTCATAAGAAAGTGTAGAGAGACCCGAATCAAACCTCGTAAACATGTTCTTGATTCCTAAATCATCGAGGTGAGTAACTTGTTGGTTTTGGGGTTTTGAAACGCTAGCTTTCGATTTCGTGATTTAGCTAAATATTGTTATATATATTGTTAGTAGATTTTTAGTGGATGCTTCCTTGAGTTATTGGTGTGATTATTGTCGAGTTTTTACGGTTGAATGAGTAGAACATAGGATTTGGGGGTTTCGATAAATATAGAGTTGATATTTACCGTTTATACTCATTTTTTCCTCTTTCAATTTCTACATCTTTGAGATAGATGTTTTTGAAATGATTGTGGATATTAGTGAATAGATTTAGACTATGGTGATACAACCAAGTCTAGCGAACACGGGCCTGGTACGCGTAAATTGGGGGTTCCACATACTAAGCCGATATCAGGTGAGTACTTTCAATTACTTGAGTAAGAGTTACATCTCGCTGTATGTAATATATTTATGTTGTATATATATATATATATATATATATATATATATATATATATATATATATATATATATATATATATATATATATATATGTGTGTGTGTGTGTGTGTGTGTGTGTGTTATGTTGATACTGTGGTAACTTATAGTTGGAGTGGTTTTATAATCTGTTGGTAACAAGAGATGAGTTGCAATCTATATTGAGTATAAGAGTATAGTATATGCTAAAGTGGTTGAGTTAAAGTGTCTTTGAGTCTAATTGTTACAGCCATGAGAATTGCTACGATTGAGTATAGTTGATTGTTAAAATGAGTACATGCGAGAATGTGATCTAGTTTATGAGCAGTACCTATTGTGGTACTTATTGATGACTTGATGTAAACTAATATTTAGCTGGCATTGTAAGCTAATGTGATTGCAGGTTTCAGATATAAAGAGGAGATGTTTACTTGCTAATGAGAATAGCAAGAGAGGAGGATGAGAATGTGCATTGAGAGACATATGTAGAGTATACTGGAGATTACTCACTAAGCTTTTATAAGCTTACACTTGAGTTGTATGTTGTTTTGCAGGTAACTGTAGCAGTGACAGAAGAAGACATGTGATAAAGAGAGATGGAAAACTTAGAGCCTGTTCTTTAGTCGTGTTGGATTTTTTATTTGTAATGCCTGGTCTTCTTTGTAAGGACCTTTTTGTATAATTAATCATGTTGATAACATCTTGTTTCCATGGTTTGAGTATAAGTATGCCATTTTAATGAGTTATTGTTTGAAAATTTTTGGGTGTACTTTGTATGAGATACCGGGTGTTACAAGTTGGTATCAGAGCCATGTTTAAGTGAACTAGGTACATGAGTGTAAAGTCCTAGACTTAAACCAAGAAGAGAGAGCCCCTATCACATGGTCGGAAAAGATACTGCTACATATGTTAGCGTATGAGTTGAGTATAACTTTTCTATTATAGTTGTTATTTGTTATATTCTGTGTGAATATAGATGTGGAGACAGATGAAGTACTAGTTGATGAATTGGTCATGGCCGGTTGGACCAACAGTTGATAATGATATGAGATTTTGACTGATACAAGGTATCAGCTAATGAGGAGATGAGAACATCAGTTGATAATGAGATGTCAACTGGATATGAGATGAGATATTAACTGAGATGAGTTCCTAGCTGATGGCGAGATTCCAGCTAATGATGAGACGAGTTCCCAGCTGATGGAGAGATTTCAGCTGATGAGGAGATGGGATCCCAGTTGAGGTGAAATTCCAACTAATGATGAGAACGAGTACGATTATGAGCATGAGTTAAGCGTGAGCTAAGAGTTTAGGTATATGAGTAACTCTACTTAACATGTTTAGTTGTAACGTGTTGTGTAAGCTTAATTATTGATAATACATGTAGTAGAATATGTGTAAAATATGTGGACACAAAAAGGTTTAATTGTGATTACAGTGTTAAAGAATTGTGGTTATGAAGTGTAGTAACCGGCATCGAGATGAGAATCTCATGTTCACATGAGGTAAGATTTACATATCACATAACGAGTGCTTTGTGATTATGTATAACTGAGATTATTAGTGGTTTGCTTGACAAGTACTTAACAACCATGGAGAAGTGTGTATAATGAGTATGTGCATGGTGAAAAATATATAAATTATAATATTGTATATATAGTGCTTGTTGTGACAGCCAAAAATTTATTTACGCGTATAAGATACAATTTGACGCTTAAACATTTTATGAAAGGGCAAAATAGTCAAAGAAGGTGAAATTATGGGAAAGTTATTGTTAAGACTTTTTATTAAGTCATTTTGAGATATTATTTCAGATAGAAATTTGGTCTTAGCGGCCCAAGAGCATAAAAAGGGAATAAAGGACAAAAAGTGAAATTTTTGTTGAACAATCTTTAAAAATTAGTATCTTATAATCTAAAAGGAATTGAGAAAAAGTTATCAAGGAGATTTTGGTAATATTTGGGATATTAAAAATATAGGAAAAAGATTCAGGCCATTTGGAGTTATAGCGAAGAAGTTATGAAGGTTTTAAAATGGCCAAAAAGTGACAAAAATGGCCAAAGGGCCATGTTCAAGGGTCGTTAGTAGAAATTTTATTAAGATTCAAACGTAAGTCAGTAGGGAAAAGTTGTAAAGCTCATTCCCACCTGTGTTTTAAGGTTGGGATGTCGTTTCCTATAAGAGTATGTCATCGACATATAGTACTAGAAATACTACATTACTCCTGGTTTTGACATATACGCAGGATTCATCCTGACTTCTAGAAAATCCAAACTCTTTGACTTTTTCATAGAAGCAGATGTTCCAGCTGCCAGAAGCTTGTTTAAGTCCATAAATAGACCTTTTAAGCTTACACACTCTATTCAGATACTTGCTGTCTACAAGACCCTCTGGTTGTGTCATATGCAGATCCTCTGATAGTTTTCCGTTAAGGAAAGCAGTTTTGACATCCATTTGCCATATTTCATACTCATAAAATGTAGCAATGCCAAGTAATACTCTAATATACTTTATCTTGGCTACTGGAGAGAAGGTTTCATCATAATCAATTCCTTGAGTCTGAGTGAAACCCTTCGCAACCAATCTAGCCTTGAATGTGTGTACATTCGCATCCATGTTGGTCTTCTTCTTGAAGATCTATTTACACCTAACGGTTTTTAGGCCTGGTGTTGGATCAACCAAGTTTCAAACTTGGTTGTCGTACATGGAATAAATCTCGCTCTCCATGGATTCTTTCCATTTGGTAGCCTCAGGGACTGCCATCGCTTCCTTGTAGTTGGATGGTTCATCCTCACTAACCAGTGTTTCATCAATGATCATTGTTGTTGGATTAGGTGTCTAAGCCATGACTAATAATTAGTATTTATCTAATTAATAGTAGCATAGTCCATTTGGGTTGCCCTCATAGTTGGATGATTGGTAGAAAGTCCGGTAGAGAGAAAGATTGATTTATTATGTGATTAATAAATCAATAGAAATTAAATAAATAGTTTATTAATATATTTAAGTGATAATATATTAATTAGAAACTATAATAATTAATTAGAAATTTTTCTGGAATTAATTGGAATTAATTTGGTGGTTAAATTAATTAATTAAAGGTGCAGGGACTAAAGCTGTAATTATTCAATAGTTGAGTAAGTGATAGTGTGAGTGAGTGTGGTTGGCCGAAAATTATATATATATATATATATATATATATATATATATATATATATATATATATATATATATATATATATATATATATATATATATATATATATATATATATATATATATATATATATATATATATATATATATATATATATATATATATTCGATGATATATATATAGATAAATATGGTTTGATTGATTAAGATAAAGGTTTATCTTAATTCGAATTCAAAAGGTTTATCTGGTAACCATTTGGAGCCTATAAACAGGGGTTCCTGGCCACCCTCATACCTGCGATTTTAGACTCTCTCTCTCTCTGAAGGATTTTCGGCTAAGCTCCAAGCTAGGGTGTGACTGTATTTGAGGCAAGATATTTTTGTTGCTTCGCTTCAAGATTCGCTAAAAGGTTGGTTTTTCTGATTCCTTTCTTTTAGTTTATTTTTTTGGGCCTTTAGGATTTGTTATATGTTTAATTAGAAGAAAACTTAGATCCTCATAGGTTGCATGTAAACTTAGGTTATTTTAGTTCATAGTTGCAGAAAACCTTTCAGTGGTATTAGAGCTTTTTTGGTCGTTTTCTTGTTAAATTGCTATAACTGTTATCCTTAAAATTAGGGTTTAATGTTTTTAAACCATAATATGGCCAAATCGATATTAGGGTTAGGGTTTTGAAAACCCTAGCCCCTCCCCTCCATAGTTGGCGATTTTCATATTAGGGTTTTAGAAGGTATTCTATTTTTGGTAACTTTAATTGTTTAAATGGATAAACCTTAAACCCTTTATCCTTAAAATCGAAAATTAGGGGATAATGATAGGTTTAAATTAATTTGATTATTTTTTGATACCTATCTAAGAATTAATTAATTAAATTAATTTTTTAATTAAAAGATAATTAAAAGGATTTTAATTAATTTCGATTTAATGGTTTTAAATTCCAAAAATTAAGAGATAAATCTAGAAATATTTTAAAAGTATAAAATATCTAAATTTAATTAATTGTTTAATTAAAAGATGAATTGAAGGTTTAATTTAATTTTAAATTTAATAGTTTAAATCGACAATAAATTAAAGGATAAACCAGAAATAATTCTTTAAAGGTTAAAAAATTACATCTTATATATATTATAATTAGGAAGTTATTATTATATGTATAAGATTAAAATGGTTAGTCAAATCATTAGTAGGCCTCATTCACGAAGCTGATCTATAAAGTGGGTATAAGGAGACTGCCTATAAAATGGCGGTCTAATGGGTGAACACTCTCGCCCACCGCTCGATTGATCAGTGGAGGGTCGTTAGCCGAACAGGTTTGATAGGACTGCCTAATAATCACTAAAAGTATAATGATTCAAAGTACTAGAACATTTAATAAAATCCCAATCTAGTTACTTTAGGAAAAATGTGAATTGGTGCTAATCCATGAAATTGCACATTGCACTTTATGAAACATTGGTGGAGCGTGTGTGGTTTACCGGCACACCAATTGGGGTTCATAAAGAGTTGCAATGGGTTTCTCGGGTGTTATCATTATTGATGGAGCGTGTGTGGTTTACCGGCACATCAATTAGAGATAGTAACTGATCCCGAGAGTACCAAGCTAATTTGCATGGTTATTCACACCCGGTTTGCGATCCTCGGTATCCCAGTCACAAACAGTGGGGCACAACCGAGATTAAAACATGCTATTGAACAGTTCAATAAATCTCAATGAATCTAGGAATTCCATTTTAATAAGATTATATTTCTGCGGTGGAATTGGCTGAATCGTCATTCGCCTACCTTATAAAATTTACAATATTGATTACAGCATCCCTCTTCGAGATTGTAAATTGTTATTGTAGGATCCTAGCCTTATAAATATTATTGGGTTATTATAAGGATTATTATATACATCTAATTAAAACTATCTTCTTTTATAGATGTCTTCTGCTGATTAATCCGCCCCCACTCTAACTCCAATGTTACCTCTATCTTGTCATTATGCTCCAAAGTTACGTTGGACGGTACCAACTACATTGACTGGATCCGTAACGTCAAGATGGCTCTAAGGTTTGCACATAAAGAGTATGTTCTGGAAACCGAGCTTGTTGAAATTGATCCTGATAATGCTACTCCCGAAGAAATCGCCCAATACACAAACCATTCTGATGATGCAACCAAAGTGGCTTGCATCATGATAGCTACAATGAACCTAGAATTGCAATGAATATATGAAGACTACTTGCCCTATGAGATGCACAAAGAGCTGGCGGAAAAATTCCGCAAGCAGGAGCGCATCGAGAGGCGCGAGGTAGTCAAAGCCTTCACCAATGGGAAGCCAAGGGATGGAGAGTCCATCTGCAACCACGTGCAGAGGATGCAAGGATACGTGGAAAGGCTTAGGAAGCTTGAGATGCCAGTTCACGAGGATTTGGCTGTAGACATAGTGCTAAATTCTTTGCCTAGTTCATATGACCAGTTTACGCTGGCGTATCATCTGAACAACTCTCAGGCCACTCTGGCCGAACTGCATCGCATGCTCCACACCACCGAGGACGGAATGAATTGTAAAAGTGTACCCGCAGCTAATGAAGTCGTCCTGGCCATTACTGGTGGAAAGGGGAAGAAGAAGAAGGGCCCTCCCAAGCAGAATTGGATGGAAAAGGTCCATGTTGGGTCATCCAGCAGTGGGACGAAACCCAAAGCTTCTGGCATTCCTCTCAATGCCAACCCCAAAGAAGCTGACTGCTTCTATTGCAAAGAACGGGGCCATTGGAAGAGAAGCTGCCCGCGATACTTGCAAGATTTGAAAGATGGCAAAGTGAAGCCGTCTTCAGCAGGTATATACACTATCTCTAAAAACTCACCATCTTCCAGTTCTTGGGTCCTTGATACAGGATGTGGTTTTCACATTTGTTCTGATTTGCAGGGCCTAAGGGAAAGTAGGGAGGTGGAGCACGGTATACTCAACCTGATCATGGGGAATAGGAGATCGTCGCCTGTGACAAAGATCAGGACTTATAGTTTAGTGCTCAGTAGTGGTGTTTGTTTAGAAATTTTTAATTGTTGCTATTCGCCAGAAATGGCAAGGAATATTATTTCATTTCATGCATTGTTTAGATAAGGTTTACAGTATTCGTTTGATAATAGTAATGGTTCTATTTCTGTTTTTCAAAATGGCATTTCTGTATTTACTGATTTACCTTGTGATGGTGTGTATGAAACTGTGCAATGTATAGACAATTTAGGTCATAGTGTAAACTTTATTGATTATTCTAGTGGTGTAGAAAAGGCGTGCGTGTGGCACTATCGTCTTGGGCACATTAACAAGAAACGCATCGCCCAACTCCAAAAGGATGGAGTGTTGGAATTATTCGACCTCAAATCGGATGATGTATGCGAATCTTGTCTTTTGGGCAAGATGACAAAATCACCTTTCAAAGGGTCCTTTGAAAGAGGTGAAGGTCTTTTGGATATCATACACACAGATGTGTGTGGTCCCTTCAGATCTACCACAAAAGACGGCACACGGTTCTACATGACCTTCACTGCCGATTTTAGTAGATACGGGTATATCTACTTGATCAAACACAAGTCAGATACCTTTGAAAAGTTCAAAGAGTTCAAAAATGAAGTTGAGAATCAATTGGGCAGGAAGATAAAGATGCTCAGGTCCGACAGAGGCGGAGAGTATCTTAGTATCGAATTCCTAGACTATCGGAAGGAATGTGGAATAGTTTCACAGTTATCGCCTCCTCGGACACCACAGTTGAACGGTGTTGCCGAGAGATTTAACCGAACCCTGTTAGACATGGTTCGTTCCATGATGATTCGAGCTTCACTTCCCATTCACTTCTGGGGGTATGCCTTAGAGACTGCCGCCCACATCCTCAATCTTGACCCTACTAAGAAGGTTGCTAAAACACCTCATGAGAGGTGGACGGGGAAAGTTCCCTCGTTAGCACATATCAAAGTCTGGGGTTGTGAGGCTTTCGTTAGACGAGAAACTCGCAGAGAGAAGCGAAAAATGTATCTTCATTGGATATCCCAAACAGTCTTTTGGATACCTGTTCTACAGACCGAGCGAGGACGTGATCTTTGTACCGAGACGGGGAGTCTTTCGAGAGAGAGAACTCATATTCAAAGAGGACAGTGGGAGTACCATTGACCTTGAAGAAATTCAAGAGTCACCCGATAATGCAACCTTAGGAGAAACTAGCAACCAATAAGAGGAAGATGTTCCTGTTGGTCCGACTGACATATCCTTACCTCTTAGACGCTCTAGTAGAGTTAGCATGCCACCTGAGTTTTATGGATTCCATATAACTACGGATGGAGATACGTTTGTCAGTGATAGGACACTGATAAATTTGGATGAACCTGCTAACTACCGGGAAGCGGTGGCGGGCCCTGAGTCTGCCAAGTAGAAAGAGGCAATGGACACCGAGATCAAGTCCATGTATGACAATCAAGTTTGAAATTGGTTGAAAATGTACCGGGTCGAAAGACAGTCGGGTGCAAGTGGATCTTCAAAAAGAAGACCGACATAGATGGAAAGGTACACACTTTCAAAGCAATACTGGTTGAGAAGGGCTTTACTCAAACCCCAGGGATTGACTATGATGAGACCTTCTCACCAGTGGCTAAGATAAAGTCTATCAGGATTATGCTAGCCATAGCTGCATTTCATGACTATGAAATTTGGCAGATGGACGTAAAAACCGCTTTCCTTAATGGGAAGTTGACTGAAGATGTTTACATGAATCAGCCAGAGGGTTTTGTTGATGCAAAGTATCCTGACAAAGTGTGTAAGCTTGAGAAATCTATCTATGGATTAAAACAAGCTTCTCGCAGCTAGAATCTTTGTTTCCATGAGAAAGTCAAAGAATTTGGTTTCTCTAGGAGCGAGGATGAGTCTTGCGTATATGTCAAAGCTAGTGGGAGTATAGTCACTTTCCTGGTGCTGTATGTAGATGACATACTGCTCATGGGAAACGACGTTCCGACTTTGCAAGAGTCAAGTCTTGGCTCGGGAAGTGTTTCGCCATGAAAGACCTAGGAGAGGCAGCCTATATTCTCGGGATAAGAATATTGAGAGATAGGAAGAAGAGACTAATCAGACTTAGTCAGAGTACATACTTGGAAAAGGTACTGAAAAGATTTAGTATGGAAAATTCCAAGAAGGGAGAGCTACCAATGCAAAGTAATGCTAAGTTGAGTAAGAATCAGAGTCCAAGTACAGACGAGGAAATTACGGACATGAGTCGGGTACCTTACGCTTCGGCTGTGGGGTCGATCATGTACGCCATGACGTGTACTCGTCCCGACGTGGCTTTTTCCTTGAGCATTGGTCAGTCGATACCAGGGAAACCCTGGTAGGGCACATTGGACAGTGGTCAAAAACATACTCAAGTATCTGCGAAGGGCCAAGAACTTTGTTTTAGTCCTTGGTGGCAGTGATACCTTGAAAGTTGACGGGTTTACAGATGCCAACTTTCAGACAGATAGAGACAACGGTCGGTCTTATTCGGGTTGGGTATTCCTGTTAAATGGGAGAGCAGTGTGTGACACCCCTCGCCAGGGATTTATAATTTAAAACATTACTTAGAAACAAAGATATCATTAATTCCAAAGAAATCTCATTTTTGCGGAAAATACGGTCCCAAAACATCCCAAAAGGGTAATTTAAAACATGTAGCGAGGTGGTATCATAATTCAAGTACAAAACACGGTCTAAATGGCCACACAACTCGTGGTCTTCTAAAAATCCTTGCTTCCTCACGAGATCTTATTCAAAACCTGAGTACACATCAAAACGGTTAGGCAATTGAAATGCCTAGTGAGTTACCCGAGACTATCTCATTATGAGTGGAAAGGATAACCTTAACACCCGAGAAAACCTCCAAAAATATCTCTTACACATTTATAGATTGAAATAAAAACATTGTAAGGTTTTCTCAAAATAAAAGGTCATGATATGCATATGCAATGCAACTATCCCCACCCATGTCTACCTCATAAAGTCCGTCTCACCTCAATGGCACCCACCTAAGTTCACAAGCAAACGCACGGAGCATAATACTTGATTCCCGTATGGGTTGAAACTAAGACTAGTGGCCATTACACTAGCCTCATGAGGGGTAGCAACTCCCTCATGCAAATTCCCTAATGTCGGGAACTACTCCTCACCCTCTTTGTTTTAGAGAAGGGTCAAACTCATATTAACTCCTCACCCTCTTTGTTTGAGAAGGGTCAAACTCGTCATCAAGGCATCTCACGGTCAATCCCCATCCTACATGTAATGCAATGCACAAATAGGATGTCCAAATGTCTCTCAAAACCTCTTTGTATAATTTATAAGAATTACATTGAAAAGACTCATTTTGATGTCATGCTCACATAAGGATTATGCAACATTTAACACATAGAAGTATGCATGATAGTTGTAATAAAACATCAAGTTAAAAGGGGGATGTGTACTCCCGGTAACTCACTTCTCTTAAGTCCCAAAGTAGGATGTTACTCTTTGCTTCACTTCGATTACTCCTCTCTTACAAGAAATAATATTCAACATTACTAATAGCTCTAGACTAGTTAAACTTCACTAATTAAGAATAAAATCTTAATTAAACGTTGCCTAGAAATGAGTTCAAGTCTTAGAACCCAAAGCCCAAACCGTAGAGCTCAAACTCAAAAAGTACCCAAAACTGATCAGAGAATTACACGGGTCGTGTAACTCACGGGTTCAAACAGCACGGGTCGTGCTCCTTCAGCACGGGTCGTGCTTTACCCAGTTCCAGCTCCGATTTTGGTCATTTTCACTTCATTTTGGTCCAATTTAAAGTCTAATACTACCCCAAACTTCTAGATACCAAAAGGACATTATTTCTATCTAAATTACCCATCATTTGGTCCAAACAAATCATCCAATAACATCTTCATTGAATCAAATCCATGTTCTAATCCAAATTTACTTCATGAGCTTAGATCAAAGGAATATCCAATTTCATTCAACAATTTGGTCCATAACTTAAGGGATTCCTTCTTCCACTAATTGGAATCACTAGGAACTCACTTAAGCTTTTCATAGAATTCATTTAATATGTAAGTTGATCAAAATTATCAAGGTTCGACTCATAGGTGGGTTTTTCCCCAAAAATTAGGGTTCATGAGTATCAACTAACATTCAAATGATTCTCCAAGCATGAAACCATTGAATTGAAAAGAGATAATCATTAGAATTCATATGCTACACCTTTGGGATCATAGAGTTCATCTCCCCCAAATATGAAACCCGAATTTGAACTCAATCTTCCCAAAATAGTGGGTTTTCAACATGGATATTGGATTTCTTACCTTAGATCTTCAAGAGATTGATGCAATTCACTAAGATCTTGCTGGAAATGAACTTCTCCCTTTGAATCCCACTTGAAATCGTCCCTAGCCCTCTCTCTTCTCTCAAAATCGTGAAATGAGAAGAGAGTGTGGGGTTTTCCCAACTTAAACCTCCAGATTTTCCCTTATTTGCAATCAAGTCCCTCCAGCACCACAAACTCTTTCATATTTGCTATAAAGCCCCTCCCCACCACTACTTTAAGTTTTAGCTTTGCATAAGAGTCCCCTTCTAGAACCTCATATGGTAATTCCATATTTACCCTTAATTAGTTACTCTAAACTAATTATTTCTTCAAGATGAGTTAATTAATTTATTTGTTATATTGTAACTATTATAATTATTAGATTTTATTATTATTATAATTATTCATTAAATTATTTATCCTAGATTAAGGATGTTACAATTACCTTCCCCTTAAGAAGATTCCGTCCTCGGAATCTCGGCTTCTCCAAAAAGATGTGGATACCTCTCCCGCATTTCTTCTTCCGTTTCCCACGTGAGATTTGCTCCCGACGAATGCTTCCACTTGACAAGAACCAAATCAATCATCTTATTCCTTAGCTTTTTAACCTTCTTATCCAAAATCTTCTCCGGTTCTTCTATAAGTCTCTTGTTTTCATCTACTCGAATTTCTTCTAAAGGTAGAAAGTCAACCTTATCCCCAAGCCACTTCCTCAAGTAACATACATGGAATACATTATGCATTCCATTCAACTCCGGTGGCAACTCGAGTCGATAAGCTTGTTTCCCAATCTTCTCCAACACGTTCAACGGTCCAATATACCTTGGATTAAGCTTTCCTCTTTTCCCAAAACGTATGATTCCTATCCAAGGTGACACCTTAAGTAATACTTGATCTCCCACTTGAAATGCCATGGGTCGATTCTTCAGATTGGCATAACTCTTTTGTCTACTTTGGGCCGCCTACATCCGTTCCCTAATTACCTCCACTTTTTCTGCGGTTTCTTGAATCAAACTAGGCCCCACCAAAACCTTTTCTCCCGTTTGTAACCAACATGAAGGTGATCTACACTTTCTTCCATACAAAGCTTCATACGGGGCCATCTTTATGGATGAATGGTAACTATTGTTGTAAGAAAACTCAATCAAAGGAAGATGTTTATCCCAACTTCCCCCAAAATCCAACACACACGCACGTAGCATATCTTCAAGCGTTTGAATCGTCCTCTCACTCTGCCCATCGGTTTGAGGATGATAAGCCGTACTCAAACATAACTTGGTTCCCAATACCTCTTGCATGCTTTTCCAAAAATGTGATGTAAACCGACTGTCCTGATCCGACACAATTGATAATGGCACCTCGTGCCTCCGAACGACTTCATCCACATATAGTTCCACAAACTTATCAACAGGCCATGTTTCTCTTGCCGCAAGAAATAATGCACTTTTAGTCAACCGGTCCACAATGACCCAAATCATATCACGACCACTTCTTGTTCGCGGTAATTTGGTAACAAAATCCATGGTGATCTTTTCCCACTTCCATTCCGGGACCTCCAATGGCTCGAGATCCCCATAAGGTCTTTGATGCTCGGTTTTCACTAAGGAACACGTTAAACACTTGTTGACATACTTTGCAATATCCACTTTCATGGTCGGCCACCAATACAAAGGCTTCAAATCCATATACATTTTTGTACACCCGGGATGAATGGAATATTTGGTCTTATGAGCCTCATCAAGAATTAGATCTCTTTTTCCACCATACAACGGTACCCAAACACGCCCTTGAAATGTTTTCAACACATGAGAATTTTCCTCAAAGATCACTGACTTGCCAAGTCTTTCTTCTTTTATATTACCCTCTTCATGTGCCTTTTCTTGTACACCCTTCAACATATCAACCAATGTGGATACCACTTCAATTCTCAATGCTTTAACCCTTATTTTCTCACTAATTTCTTTTCTACTCAACGCATCCGCCACAATGTTCGCTTTACCCGGGTGGTAAAGGATTTCACAATCATAATCCTTGAAAACTTCAATCCACCGTCTTTGTCTCGCGTTTAAGTCTTTTTGACTAAATAAATATTGCAAGTTTTGATGATCCGTGAAGAGTTTGCATTGAGTGCCATAAAGGTAATGCCTCCAAATCTTCAATGCATGAATCACCGCCGCCAACTCCTTATCATGAGTGGGATAATTCAACTCGTGCTCCTTTAATTGACGTGACGCATACGCGATAACTTTTCCTCTTTGAGTAAGAACACATCCGATCCCCAAACCCGACGCGTCACTATAAACCGAAAAATCTTCGGTGCCCTCCGGAAGGGACAAAATAGGAGCTTCACACAACTTCTTCTTCAACAACTCGAATGCCTCTTCTTGTTTATCGGTCCATACAAACTTCTCATTCTTTTTGGTCAACGAATTCAACGGACATGCAATCTTGGAAAACCCTTCTATAAAACGTCTATAATATCCCGCCAATCCAAGAAAGCTTCTTATTTCGGTTGGATTCTTCGGTTTCTCCCAATTCATTACCGCTTCAATCTTTGCCGGGTCCACTTTAATTCCATCTTTATTCACTACATGCCCAAGAAATTGAACTTCCCCGATCCCAAACTCGCACTTGGAAATCTTTGCATACAACTTCTCTCTTTTTAGAGTTTCCAGTACCATCTTCAAATGTTCTTTATGCTCCGCCTCCGACTTTGAGTAAATGAGGATGTCATCAATAAACACAATCACAAACTTGTCAAGGAACGGTTTACACACCCGATTCATGAGATCCATGAAAGCTGCGGGTGCATTAGTTTGCCCGAAAGGCATTACAAGAAACTCAAAATGCCCATATCTTGTTCGAAAGGCCGTCTTCTCTACGTCTTCATCTTTTACCTTCAATTGATGGTAACCCGATCGAAGATCAATTTTTGAAAAATAACCCGCACCTTGCAATTGATCAAATAAATCGTCAATACGAGGTAGAGGATATCGGTTCTTGATAGTCACTTTGTTGAGATCCCGGTAGTCAATGCACATTCTCATGGAACCATCCTTTTTCTTCACAAATAAGATCGGAGATCCCCAAGGGGAAGAACTAGGCCTAATGAAGCCCTTATCAAGAAGCTCTTGCAATTTGGTCATCAACTCCTTAAATTATGCGGGTGCCAAACGATACGGAGCTTTGGCTAAAGGCGCGGTTCCGGGTACCAAGTCGATACGAAACTCCACTTGACGATCCGGTGGCAAACCGGGTAGATCATCGGGGAAAACCTCGGGATAATCTCGTACTACTTCAATATCCTCCAAAGTCTTCTTTTCCTTTTCGGTGTCTACCACATACGCTAAATAAGATTGACAACCCTTCCTCAACATCTTCTTGCTTTCATCACGTTGATCACAGTAGTGGGCACTCTTCTTTTGTCTCCATAAATAAGAATCGGTTCTCCTTCGGGTGTCTTCACTCTCACCATTTTCTTCCCACATAGAATTTTAGCGTCATACTTTGCAAGCCAATCCATTCCGAGTACGACATCAAATCCACCAACATCCAAAAGTATGAGATCAACCCAAAATTTCGCCCCACTACACTCCACCTTTACATGCGATATTTCTTTACTCATAATTTTGCTTGCACCACCCGCTACATCTATCACTAGTTCATACTCAAGTTTATGCAAAGGTAACTGTAGTCTTTTTGCAAAATTAGGTGACACATGGGAATAAGTAGCCCCGAATCATAGAAGCGGGTACAGAGTTAACAAGAAATATACCTGACACCACATTTGCCTTCTCCCTAGCTTCCTCTTCAGTCATTTGAAAAGCCCTTCCTCGAGTTCGAGGTGCTTCGCTTCTCCCACCTCCACTACCTTCCTTCCTCTTTGTGGTGCACTCATTCGCCTTGTGCCCGAAATCCCCATATTGGTAGCACTTGAAACCCTTAGGACACGCGTTTGAGAAATGTCCTTTCTCACCACACTTGAAACACATACCATCTTCCTTAGCTTTGGATGTGGCTTCACCACTCTTTCCCTTACCATCATATTTCATTTTCTTTTGTTGGGTTGCCCCTTTTCCACGTGAGTCGTGGCCTTCCTTTCTCTTGTTTGCAAATTGGGGTCTCTCCTTGTCTCGTTCTTCTAATGTCTTCTCAATCTTCCTTGCCTTCCTCATGGCAACTTCAAGAGTAGTAGCTTCAAAGTTAAGTCGGTAATTCCAAGGCAAACCTCCCACGTATTGATCCACTTTAGTGGCCTCATCCGGGGCCAATCTTCTAGCAAAGCTCAAAAGTTTCCTGAATTTAGCATTGTACTTCGTGATAGTCATTTTGTCTTTCTTCAAGTCAAGGAACTTTCTTTCAAGATCACGGATCTCTTCTTTAGTACAAAACCTCTCCTTCATCTTTTCCAAGAATACATCCCAAGTTAGGCTCTCCAACACATGTAACTCCATCATTTCTTTAGTCTCCAACCACCACTCAAGAGCCGTTTCCTTGAGAGTAGTGATTGCGAAGTTCACGCGTTGATCATCACCGCATTGACAAGCATAAAAGGCCATTTCAATCTCAATTACCCAATTGTGAAGTACAACCGGGTCTAAAGTCTCATTGTCAGTAGGTGGCTTGCAAGAGTTGAAGTCCTTGAAGCTACACCTTTTCCTTGGTGTTACCATGTCTTGGGAAACAGTGTTACTAGGAGGTCCATGTTGCATACTATCATACGAGCTACTTGTATCATGCCCACCCGAAGCGGTGTTATCCCCAAACAAGTTCTTCACTTCGTCTCTCAAACGTACCTCTTGATCTTCCATTAGCTCTTTCATCTTACCAATCATCTTTACTTCTTGCTTGGCCATTAAATCAAGCATCATCTTCTCAATGCTTGCAAGGGAAATGGGTTGTGATTGAGCCTCATCACTGGCCCCACTCCCTTGAACTTCACCCGACGGAACCATGCTACGAGTGTTCACCATTCTGAGAAAGATAAACATTAATCTTGTGGTATATAATTAGTTAACTAATACATAACCCTCACTCATGAGCACCTTAAGTTTAAGTCTAAGTACTAATCCTAGTACCTAATTCACTTAAACCAATGCTCTGATACCAAATTATGACACCCCTCGCCAGGGATTTATAATTTAAAACATTACTTAGAAACAAAGATATCATTAATTCCAAAGAAATCTCATTTTTGCGGAAAATACGGTCCCAAAACATCCTAAAAGGGTAATTTAAAACATGTATCGAGGTGGTATCATAATTCAAGTACAAAACACGGTCTAAATGGCCACACAACTCGTGGTCTTCTAAAAATCCTCGGTTCCTCACGGGCTCTTATTCAAAACCTGAGTACACATCAAAACGGTTAGGCAATTGAAATGCCTAGTGAGTTACCCGAGACTATCTCATTATGAGTGGAAAGGATAACCTTAACACCCGAGACAACCTCCAAAAATATCTCTTACACATTTATAGATTGAAATAAAACCATTGTAAGGTTTTCTCAAAATAAAAGGTCATGATATGCATATGCAATGCAACTATCCCCACCCATGTCCACCTTATAAAGTCCGTCTCACCTCAATGGCACCCACCTAAGTTCACAAGCAAACGCACAGAGCATAATACTTGATTCCCGTATGGGTTGAAACTAAGACTAGTGGCCATTACACTAGCCTCATGAGGGGTAGCAACTCCCTCATGCAAATTCCCTAATGTCAGGAACTACTCCTCACCCTCTTTGTTTTAGAGAAGGGTCAAACTCATATTTACTCCTCACCCTCTTTGTTTGAGAAGGGTCAAACTCGTCATCAAGGCATCTCACGGTCAATCCCCATCCTACATGTAATGCAATGCACAAATAGGATGTCCAAATGTCTCTCAAAACCTCTTTGTATAATTTATAAGAATTACATTGAAAAGACTCATTTTGATGTCATGCTCACATAAGGATTATGCAACATTTAACACATAGAAGTATGCATGATAGTTGTAATAAAACATCAAGTTAAAAGGGGGATGTGTACTCCCGGTAACTCACCTCTCTTAAGTCCCAAAGTAGGATGTTACTCTTTGCTTCACTTCGATTACTCCTCTCCTACAAGAAATAATATTCAACATTACTAATAGCTCTAGACTAGTTAAACTTCACTAATTAAGAATAAAATCTTAATTAAACATTGCCTAGAAATGAGTTCAAGTCTTAGAACCCAAAGCCCAAACCGTAGAGCTCAAACTCAAAAAGTACCCAAAACTAATCAGAGAATTACACGGGTCGTGTAATATATTACACGGGTCGTGTAACTCACGGGTTCAAACAGCACGGGTCGTGCTCCTTCAGCACGGGTCGTGCTTTACCTAGTTCCAGCTCCGATTTTGGTCATTTTCACTTCATTTTGGTCCAATTTAAAGTCTAATACTACCCCAAACTTCTAGATACCAAAAGGACATTATTTCTATCTAAATTACCCATCATTTGGTCCAAACAAATCATCCAATAACATCTTCATTGAATCAAATCCATGTTCTAATCCAAATTTACTTCATGAGCTTAGATCAAAGGAATATCCAATTCCATTCAACAATTTGGTCCATAACTTAAGGGATTCCTTCTTCCACTAATTGGAATCACTAGGAACTCACTTAAGCTCTTCATAGAATTCATTTAAGATGTAAGTTGATCCAAATTATCAAGGTTCCACTCATAGGTGGGGTTTTCCCCAAAAATTAGGGTTCATGAGTATCAACCAACATTCAAATGATTCTCCAAGCATGAAACCATTGAATTGAAAAGAGATAATCATTAGAATTCATATGCTACACCTTTGGGATCATAAAGTTCATCTCCCCCAACTATGAAACCCGAATTTGAACTCAATCTTCCCAAAATAGTGGGTTTTCAACATGGAGATTGGATTTCTTACCTTAGATCTTCAAGAGATTGATGCAATTCACTAAGATCTTGCTGGAAATGAACTTCTCTCTTTGAATCCCACTTGAAATCGTCCCTAGCCCTCTCTCTTCTCTCAAAATCGTGAAATGAGAAGAGAGTGTGGGGTTTTCCCAACTTAAACCTCCAGATTTTCCCTTATTTGCAATCAAGTCCCTCCAGCACCACAAACTCTTTCATATTTGCTATAAAGCCCCTCCCCACCACTACTTTAAGTTCTAGCTTTGCATAAGAGTCCCCTTCTAGAACCTCATATGGTAATTCCATATTTACCCTTAATTAGTTACTCTAAACTAATTATTTTTTCAAGATGAGTTAATTAATTTATTTGTTATATTGTAACTATTATAATTATTAGATTTTATTATTATTATAATTATTCATTAAATTATTTATCCTAGATTAAGGATGTTACACAGTGACTTGGAAAAGTACCAAGCAAGAGACGGTGGCTGATTCAACGTGCGAATCAGAGTACATGGCAGCGAGTGAAGCGGCAAAGGAAGCGGCTTGGCTGAAGAACTTCATCGGTGACCTTGGAGTAGTCCCGAGTATTCAGGAGCCTATGGAACTGTTCTGTGATAACGAAGGAGCGGTTGCTTTGACAAAGGAACCGAGAGATCATGGAAAGTCCAGACACATCGACAGAAAGTACCACTACATAAGACATAGGGTAGAAGAAGGTCACCTCATAGTGAAGAGGGTATCATCAGAAGATAATCCTGCAGATCCCTTGACAAAGGCTCTGAGTAGGGTTAAGCACAATCAGCATGCACGACGCATAGGATTAACAGATGACATTAGTTTTTGTAATTAGATAGGATTTGAAACTTGTTGCAATATAAATGTAATTGACTTTGGTGAATTAAAAATATAGTTTTGTTGATGAGTATTTGATACTGTCTTTTGTTGATTGTTTATTATTGTGTTTCAATTTTGCATGTTTACTTCCTGAGTAATTTAATTATTATTCGAATATCCATAGTCACTCATACTTTTTAGGGAGTAAGTATGAATGAAGACTGTCATGAATAGTCTTGTAGATTGTCTAATGAGTTAGACATAGCAATAAGATTGCTACAATATTCATGAGTACTTAGAAATAGGGATTTAAGAGAATGTGCATTTCTCATGGATAACACATGGTTCACATTTTTATGTATAATTAAAACGGGTTTTTGTTTTAATACTTTAAGTTAATACTTTTAACTTAAAGAGAAAAACATTGTCCTATCAAACCCTTTCAGTAACTTCCCATGGCAAAAGGTGATGGGTGGTGAAGGCAGTGGATAATAAATGCCACTTAATAACCAACCCTATTCAGAGCCTCTGTTCATATGCTAATATCATATGAATGGAGGCTTTGATACCACTATTGGGATTTGATCACATAAACACAATAACATATGCAGCGGAAGATAGATAAGATCAAATCACAGAAATTCCATGAACAATGTTCAGGATCATGCAGTTCATAACAGATCATAGCAACTTAAAACTTAAATAGAATATACCTCAGTAAGTCTTCTTCTTTGTGCTCTTGTAAGGGCCACGATTGCAAGGATGATCAGGATCCAAAGTGTGAATCCCTCTAGTGGCTTATACCTGGTGACATTAGAAAACCAATGTGACAACCAAAAATTTATTTACACGTATAAAATACAATTTGACGCTTAAATGTACAATGTAATGGCAAAATGGTCCAAGAATGTAAAATTATAAGAAAGTTATTGTTAAGACTTGTTATTAAGTCATTTTGGGATATTATTTCAGTTAGAAATTTGGTCATAGTGACCCAAGAGCAAAACGGGGAATAAAGGACCAAAAGTGAAAACTTTATTGCCAAATATTTAAAAATTAATATCTCAAAATCTAAAAGGAATTGAGAAAAGGTCTTCAAAGAAACTTTGGTAATATTTAAGATAATAAAAATATAGGAAAAAGATTCAGGTCATTTGGAGTTACAACGAAGGAGTTATGAAGGTTTTAAAATGGCCTAAAAGTGACAAAAATGACCAAAGGGCCATTTTCAAGGGTTGATAGCGAAAAATCTATAATGATTTGGACGAAAGCCAGTAGGGAAGAGTTGTTAAGCTCATTCTCACCTTTCTAAAGGTGTAAGATTTGAAAATGTTGGATAACATATGAGCAAGTTATACTCGTGTAAAGTTCAGGAAAAATAATAAGTAACAGTTGGAAATTTTTCCAAGGCAAGAACTAGGGGCATTTTTGGTATTTTGCAATTAATGAACCAAAACCCGGTTTTGGTGATGCTGTGTGCGCGTATATCACTCTGATCACGTGTTCTTCTAATCCATACTCCAATCATGCTTCCAAAAAGCTGAAATCGAAAATTATGATTTTCGTTCAAATAAAAAAAACACACCCAGACGCATTCGAAATCAGAGATCGAGAAAATAAATGAGAAAGGGAAATCGAGTAGAGGATGGAACACACAAGAAATCGAACACATATACATGTGTGTGTAAAATCGCGACCAGGGGAGCGAGAATCAGAAAACGCAACACACACTCGTGTGTACGCGAATCGTAAATCGAGAAAAGGAGAAGCAGCGCCAAGCAGCAGGTCGAGCACGAGGGAAGGCTGCTCTGTTGCAGCAGACCGACGCCCACATGAAAAAGGACGAAGAAGACAACATCGCCGGCGTCGTTTACCGGCGATTTCGGTGCTCGCGGTGGCCGACGGCGGCAAGGGAAGGCCGGGAAACTCTTCAAAGTTGATTTCTTGCCTAATCCCTTGGTCAGTTTCAAAAATTTCGAGTTCTTGGAATGAAATTAGAAAGGTATAAGAAGATTTTTCCAAACCCTAAATGTTAAACCCGAAAATTTGCTTATGCATGTTGAATTTGAGCATGGATTTTGATGTTTATCACTGTTATGAGTCAAGCTCACTTATGGAATGAAAGTATTGAACATTTGGATTAAATTCTTTGGTTACATGTTTGCAAAATGGATGAAGAATGAAAGATTTCATGGATTAACACTTGTGGTTGGGTTTTAAGACAATAACTTTCTGATTTGAGCTGCAAGTTTGTTAATAGTTTCGAAGAAAGAAGATTACATAACTTAGTTGTTTGATGTTGGTCATGGTTGACCTTTTGATAGCCAACCTTGCACATTACATTGAATTGGTTTATGGTGAAAGGTTAAAATTCCAATATCAAGTATATTGTGAAGGTCGATTCAAGTTTAAAGTTGAACTATCATATTTTGGGCACAAGTTGTTAATAGTTGAAGGTTGACAATATATGATACACAAAGGTCATTATATTTTGATCTTTATGCAAGTTTTGGAACTTTGTAAATGGTTGGTCTATTATTTTGAAATTCATAACGGGTGATGTAATAGGAATGGAATTATAGATTCCAATGTTTAATTGAACAAAAAGTTGGTGAGTGGAATGGAATCTTGAATTCAATCCTTTTTGGGATAATTTTTGGTATGTATAAAAAAAAGTAGAACAAAAGTGAATCTAAAATTTAATTGGAATGACGTTATGAAGTGTTGGGAATGTATTAGCGTCAAAATAATATGTTTTCAACGGTTTCTATTTTTAGAAACTTTATTCGTTGAAATTTTGCCAAAATGGCATAAACGTGTAATATGAAATATGTTTCGACATCTAACCATTGCGATGAGCTTATAAAGATGTATAAAATTGAAAGTAGTTGAAATAACCTTGTAAAATACCTAGAAATACCATTTTTTGTCAAATGGGACAAAAGGGTAAAAATGTCCAAAAATGGTTATTATGCTTTAAGAATCATACTTAGCCATTGGAATGTATTTAGACCATGGTTTCAAGTAGATCCAATATGATTAGACAAATATTGCACGTTTAGTTGTCTAATAAGTTATAATCTCTTATTGAACCAATAGAGATTGAAGGACGTTTGGAAGCAACGAAAGGCTAGAGAAAGTGGATTAGTGTAGCTAGATGTACCTAGCTACTAAGGTGAGTACATATGGCTTTTTCCCACTATGGGTACATGGCAAAATGTTTATATAGTTTTTATGTGACTTTCAAATTTGAATTGATATGCAAGTTTGTCTATCTATGACATGATTATGAAAGTCTTATACTATGTTTGAAAGTACGATTTGACATTAAGTAGAATAATGTTATGAAATTATGTTTTTGGCATTTAGCCTACTAAGTTTGACAAGTATGTTTTGGCATCAAGCCATAAAGTCTTGAAAGTATGTTTTGGCGTTTAGCCTACGAAGGTTATGAAAGAATTATTTGGTGTTTAGCTTATGAAGTTTATGAAAAAAAATGTTTTGGCTTCGAGCCTACGATGTTTATGAAAGAAAGTTTTAGCATTTAGCCTAAGAATTTTATGAAAGAATGTTTTGGCTTCGAGCCCACGATGTTTATGAAAGAATGTTTTGGCATTTAGCCTCATGTTGATTATGAATGAATGATTTGATAGTTAGCAGTATTATGTTTATGAATGACTGGTATTTGATGCGAGCAATGTATTATAATGAAAAGTAATGTGAATGAATGGAAAAATGTTTTTCCCGGGCCATGATGTTCCCACAAGGGAATATAGAGGAATCTACTGAGATGGTACCTTCCCCTTCGCGAAGTAGATGTCCTAAAACACATGATGCTAGGATGGACTGATTGTGTTCTTTTCATCTTAGTATAGACTTGGGATATCACCAAGCGTGATTATCCTAAGTATAAAAATAAAGCATGTTGAGATACCAGTCAAAGCATGTGATAAGATGCTGAGGTGGTTTGATTATGTTCTTACCATCTCAGTATAGACTTGGGGTATCACCAAGAGTGATTAAGGCCCTAAGTATAAAAAAAAATCCAAATGTGTTTGAATACCAGTCAAATTTAAGAAATGAAAGTTTTTATAATGAGAAACTTCTTATGAAAGGCTTTAAAAGCACAACGATGACATGTTTCAGTTATAATGATTTTAACAACAAGTGTTATGATACGATTTGGTTACAAAGATTTTGAAAATGATATATGTTATGTTTATAAATATTTTGTGTCCAAACCCATGTAGCTCACGAGACATTTTTGTCTTACGTATTTTATTTTATGCCATGTATCCCAGGTTCTAGACGTGAGAGATAGAAGCAAGTAGATGACCCGAAGAGATTGGGATCTTAGATGGAGTGAACATTGGCCGATGTACTGGTTTGTAATCCTAACTTGCTTTCTATGGTCTTGTATGGTATGAAGTTGTAACCCCCGAAGTTGTATAAACATTTTTACAACTAAATGGTTTTTGTTGGGACCAAACTTTTAAGACATGACGCGAGGTCATGAGAATTTTTTTTTAAAAGTTGACATTTTGTCACATAATGTTTTAAAACATGATAGAATAACGTTATCGTGCTTTTAGCGTTAAGGCGCTTTTAGTGTTATCGCGCTTTTAGCATTAATGCGCTTTTGGCGTTATTGCGCTTTTAAAAAAAATTTATGAAACATTTTGGGGCGTTACAAACCAAGCAGATCAGAAGCAAAGAACTCTAATCCTAGAGATGGAAGAGATTTCGTAGAGGGAAAGAGGGAGGAGGGAGTTGGCGGCTCAAAGGGTTTGAGATGCCTTAAGGTGTCACCCAAGGCCTCTATTTATGGTGTATAGGCTCATATGGTTTCAAACTTAGGAGCCTTTTGGCGGCCGCACCCCCTGGACTTGTTTCCATTGATTATATATTTAATCAATTACAATTCAGTCCCTTTAATTGATTTCAAATTAAATTTAGATTAATTTATCAATTAAATCATTCTTTTAGTTTCTAATTGATTTATTTTCCAATAAATTAATAAACTAAATGTCATTTCCTTTATTTTGACTCTGAATGTTTTTCTGGGTTCTGAGGGCAACCCAAAAGGACTCTACCTTTTACCAGAAGTATTATAACAAGTTGATGACATTGGATACTATTCCAACAGAATCAACATTTAAGATTATATTATTGCTACTAGTAATAATAACACATTCATATATGCCATTATAAGGATAAAATTTTTTGAAATAAAACAACCACGCCTATAAAAAATATCTCATCAAAAGAAAAGTACAAAATATATCATTTATCAAGGATTAAAGAATGACAAGTTGATATATTATGAAGTTCAGATATACCTGAAGTGTCAAACTCCTTAACGGTGTTCTTCTTCAGATCCTCCAGGTATATTGGGCAACTATGTTTCCAATGTCCCTTCAGCTGACAGTAAAAGCATATGGCCTCATTTGGGTCACTGGTGGGTGCTATGTCAGAATCAGACTTTCTCTTAAAACCTTGGTTGGACTGTACAACCTTACCCATTCCCTTTCCTTTGGGATGAGAAACTTTCTTCTTCTTAGCATCACCACGATGAATGACTATGACAGGAGCGGTTAACTTGAGCCACGAGACTGCTTTAAACTAGCCTAGATAGTTTTCAGCATACCATGCAGCTCCATCAAGGTCATGTCTGGATGCTTCTTGTCATAGTTCATAATGAACTCATGATGAACCAGGAAGCGAGTTAAGCACCATATCCGTGGCTAAGGCCTTTGGAAAATAGACACCAAGATTATGTAATTTGTCTATGTACGATTTCATATTCTAAACATGCGTACACACGAACGTTCCTTCTTCAAGTATACATGCCCTAAGGGATTTAACGATCTCGAATCATTCCGACACTCTTAAAACAATTCTCGAGTTCGGAGGACATGTCAACAAACGTCAGGCTATCAACCTCAGTAGATTGGGATTGCAGTGGAGGAGGAGGAGAACGACTTGATTTAGGTTGTGGGGGAAACATAATAGGAGGAAGGTTTGTGTTTGGATTTGCAGCAGACATCTATAAAACAAGTCTTAGTTAGTTTGAATTAATCCTCACTTTACATTTATTGGAGGTATGGGTCTTAGATCTCTTATGTGGGTATATAAGGGAGTGTAAGACCAAAAACTAGTTTAGTTTTTTTTTTCTCTCCTACCTTTTGAAGCCGACAACTCTTAATCCTCCCCCAGTTCTTGCATTTCTTTTGAAGCTAGTTGCAAGTATAAGTGGTGTAAAAGTGTTTCTCCTTAAGCGCTTAATTGTGTTAAGCACTTAAGGCCTAAGAAGTCACAAATACAAAAGGGAACTAGCATTCCATTGTGCCTTACTCTTGTTGGTGGATATATTATAGAAGAACTCTCCTTTGGGTTCTCTTGCCATCTTCATCAACTCTCCAAAACCAAGTGGGATCAAAGTCTTCAAAGGTTGTCTTCTAACAGGCTATGGTTGTCGAATAATCTTTCTATATTATGTAATTGGATCCTCTTTGTGGTTTTGTTAAAATGTTCTTAAAATAATAGTTATTTTAATATTCAGTTTGCCGCTTAAAATTGTTTTACACAAAAAGATCGTTTTTAGCTTCTCAAAGCCCATCGGGTACTATAGTAGTCCAACGATGTTTTTGAATTTTGTTTTAAAATGTGTAACGCCTCAAAATCCCAATTATAAAATTTCATTTATTGCCAAGGTTCCAACAAAATCTTTATTCAAAAAGTAAAACTGTTTTGACATAGTTATTAAACCGACAACAGAAGTATTTAAAAATCATAACATAAAACATCAAGATAAGGTCCCGTGAATGCGATGTGCTGCCGTCAATGTGACACCCGTAAATTTTTTTTTACAAGTAACAAAATACAGGTAATCACAAACTGAATACCAATACAACCATAGCAGTGAATCGGAACTTACACATAATATAATGATTGAATACAATTACATTTAATTCCCTAATTACATCATTTTACTTCATCTTCTTTAATGCTTGTATACCTGAAATACACAACATAAAATACATGTTCGTAAAACTATAAAGTCTTGTGAGTTACATGAATTTGGATTTGTATTATTTTGATACAAATGCTCATTTGAATGTTGTTTATTTATGAAATCTCATTAATACATTCTCCTTTACTTATTCTCAATTTCTTCCTCATTTACTTACCGCTTTGTGGAATATAACTCCACAACATTACTTTTACTAATAATCTATTTTACTTAGAATATATATTATACATCATACTCTTGTTGTCACAAAACTCACACATTATGAACTTCTTACTTACGGTTTGAATACACAACCGTTACGACATATGCTACACAAACAACCCCTCCCTATTGAGTCTTTATAACCACTCGTTAATTACTAACGCTCATACTTTCTACATATATATAAGATATATATACCGATAAATCATACATTAACTATTAAGTCATATAGATGACTTCTTTAAACATGCACATATCTTTAATATATATGAATGTACCTAGTATCAATATATTTATCCTTTTAAGGTTTCTTATGTCACTAGGTATACCTCCACACTTACAACACAACTCATATAACTGAATATCATCATGTATATAAATAAACTTAAACTAAATCTGAATCATAATTTCTTTCTATTCATGTTTATTTACAAGCAACTATGTATTCTTTTCCTCCTCGAAATGGAATTAATCCATCCGTGAGGGCGTACTCAGTTTCCTCTCCCTTCATGGAATAGAACATATATATCCATAAAGGCGTGCTAATTTCATCTCCCTTCATGGTATAGAACAAATCCAACCATATGGGCGTGCTAGTTTTATCTCCCTTCATGGCATAGAACAAATCCAACCATAAGGGCGTGCTAAGAACAACTACCTCGCGAAGGGAAATAACATTCTAGTAGTGCCTTCTGACCTCCCTTCAGACGGTTAAGGTCCTAGTTAATCCCCCTTCAAGCGGGTAAGATTCTGATTAATCCCCCTTCTCGCGGGTAAGATCCTGATTGATCCCCCTTCTCGCGGGTAAGATCCTGATTGACCCCCCTTCTCGCGGGTAAGATCCTCGGTCGGAATGTATTACTTTTACTTTCTTCTTTAGCTAACAGACTCAACTTTCGTAACTCATAACATTTCAATTGCATAAGATAGTCTATACTTGCTATTTACACAATTCACCTTTATTACATTAATCTCATAACTATTGTATTCCATGTCAATACATTTCACCCAACTTTCATTTGTTCTTTGTATGCGTACATTAATTTCATATCTTTCATTATATACCAATTACTTAACATGTATATGCACAACGAAGATAATCACTTTATTTCACTATATTATTACTACGAGGAGTTAAGTCCCCAATTACAACAATTCATCGTATCTTATTTCGTGATTGGAGCTATGTCCCCAATGTTTTACTCCTTCATCTATGTCATTCATAATACTTTTAAGGCTATATGACAACACATATACTTTACCACATTACTCATTATTTATGGGGAGTTATGTACCCCAATGCTTTATTTCTTCATTTATATCACTTTATATACCTTTTTAAGGTTATGTACCAATACATATACCTTAACTACATTATTCATTATTCATAAAGAGTTATATCCCCATATAACTTATTATCTTTCATAACATTCTTGTACTTTTACATATAATCTTTCTACCATTTCATCATTACTTCTATGTATTTTAAGGCTATAAGCCAAATACTAACTCTTATATCATTATTTATCTCTTACTTATCATTCATACACTTTTCATAATATGATATTCTCATTAGAACACCAATATCATTATCTCACATAATACTTATCGACATAACATAAGTATTAACACATATTCATCTCTTCATTTAGAAAACATAATAAATATTTCATAATATTTGCCATGTATCTCAAAATGGGTAAAAGCTACATGTACTCACCTTGGCTAGTTAGAGAAGTCTAACTAGGGTTACTCCGTTTCCTTCTCCCTTCCATTCCATGAATTTTACTCCTTAATTACCTAAGGACTTCATTAACATTCTAATTAATACATGATAGGTCTTAACAATACATATAAAGACCACTTGACCCATGTCCTAATATACTTATTTTCATGTTTTCACACATTATTATGCTTATACTAGAAGTTCGGGGATCAAACTACACAAATAGGGCAATAACGGGAGTGAATTTCAAGAATTCAGGTCACACGGGTCGTGTGGGACTCACACGGGTTGTGTAGGACCTTCAGACCCTCGGATTGCAGACCCAGGTTCCCCACACGGGTCGTGTAACCTAACACGGGTCGTGTCAGGCTACAGACCCATTTTTCCAGTCCCCAAATTTTTGTTCTTTCTTTGCAGTTTTAGTTCATTTCTTATTTCCATTTGTTCCCAAACTTAACCATACTTTACCAATATGTTCTATTGACCTTCTAACATGTTAAGAACATATTTTTAATCCCATTAAGTCTTATTTAATCCATGACTTAATGGTTAAGATCATAAGATGTCACAAGAGCTATAAAGAAGCTCATGTGCACATCAATTCTAATACAAAAGTTCATTTCTTTCCAACTTCTTTATACATGTTTATACAACCAAGGGGAACTAATTTAGGGGTTTTACAACCCAAAACATACTTCATTCATTACCAAAACATGACCTTAATTATCTATTCTTATGGGTTTCATTCATGGAATGACCAATTCCATTCCACCCTTCCAATTACCATTTTGTTCCAACTTTTTCTTGATTGCCTGGAATAATTAGGAAACCACTTATAAGGGTTTCTTTCATCCATAAACATAATTATAACTACTTAATTACATCCAATTGACATCATGATCTTAAACCCCAATTTCTAGGGTTCTTGAGCTAAGAGTCAAAACCATGATTCAACATCATCCATGGGTTGGATTGTGCATCATAGTTGATTAGAACATGAACTAAAGGCTGGAATCATAGGATTAACCTCACCCCACTATTGAATTTCGGATTCCAACATCTAACCAACGAGAAGAATAGGTTACCTAGCTTGGAAAATATGATTTCTTACCTTGGGAATGCTTGGAAATCAAGATTCCAAGCTTGTTTCTTCGATTTTTGCTTCAATTTGTCCATAGTATTCGATATTTTGGCTGATTTTCTTTCCTCTGAAGTTATTTACGTATTTTTAAAGGAGAATGGGAGATTTCCTCCCTTTTATACTTCCATACTTTACAATAATGACCATTTGGTCCCTCTACTTTACTAATTTTCACTTTATGCACAAAACTCTCTTTATTTCTTGGAACTTTTAAGTATTAGAGTTTTGCCTCACTTATAAACTTATTTCACATATTAGAAATATTTTAACACATACAAATCTCATTATGAGGTTGAATATTTCAGAGTGACGAAAATACCCTTTTTGCTCAAATTATTAATAATTACTTATTAATTATTCCTTTACTTCTTACTTTCCATTTGAACATATTTTTGGGTCGTTACAATACCTACCCCTTAAAAGGATTCTGTCCCCAGAATCACTTAAACACAGAATAGATTTATATAACATAAACATTTCTTTTACAAACGTATGATTCTTCTTATTACAATCTTCAATCACTTTATTCTTAAATTTTGAGGGTTATTACTCTTCAAATTTCATAAACTTCATTCAACACTTTATAAATTTTTACTTCCTATGAAGCTTTTCATAACATTTCTCACTTATTTACTTTATATAATAACATTTTCTTTCTTATATCTTTCAATAATGGCAACGTACTTTGCTATTCTTCTCATACCTTCCCTAAAACTTGAAAATTTTAAACTTTTCATACATTTATTTATAAAATCTTCAGTAATATAACTAAACATAACTTGTCTAATAGCAAAATTCATAAAACATACTTAATATTTTCTTATAACTTTCGTCCCGTATCAGACATTTTATAAAAACTGCGTATTTTCTTCCAATTACACTCTTATTCATATCACATTTCTCTTCACAATTCTTGCTTTTAACAACCATTAAGTTGTATTTCATTCACATACTCTTACTATTTCACCTTCTTATTAAGTTTTACAACTATATTTCTACTATATTTTCGATACTTTATGTAAAACCACTAAGCTTTATCTCTTACTTTATAATACTTTTGCATTCTTTTCTTGTGGAAGATTTACAACTTTTTACTTTTTCTTACTATAGAAAAATTGACTCTTTTCAAAAGTCAATCCATACTCTTACTATTCTTTCTTTTCTTGTCATTAAACTTTATCCTCACCAAACTATCATTCTCTTTCAAGTAAATTTTTTATACGGGTAATTTACTTTTATGCTTTTTCCTTAGAAGTTTACCGTTTCTTATCTTTACTTATTATGGAAAAATTAACTTTCCAAAATCAATATTTAATTGAACTATTTTTTTATTAGACTTTAGTTCTCATAAACTTTTCTTTTATGTCTTAACTTTTATATTCTTCTTTCATTAAGTCATTCAGTCTTTTAAACCATTCTTTATCATTTCTAATAACTCCTAATACATTCTTATATGTAAGAAATGAATTTCTTTCTTTCTTTTATACTCTATATCATTGCTACATATTCATAATTCCTATTGGGACAGAATCTGCCGAAACAGGATACCCTGCACGAGAAATAGCATATCTCACACTAGAGGAATCGAAACAACTCACCGCTTTTTGATTTAGAAACTAGACATCCGTAGGTTGCTTTTCATGTATAGCACAAAATTTTTGGCCTTGTAGATTTGTACAGTTTTTCTGTTGAAGTTGACTTACAAATTCTGTCAAACTTCCTCATTTCTACTCTTATTACTTTTACCACGAAGTTATCACTTCGTATAGTTGATTACTATTTCCCATACATTCTTATTAAATTATTATCTTATTATTCATTAACTTACATGTATTAATTTACAAATACATGTCTTATATCTTATTGTACACATAGTACATTTACTTCTTAATATATTAACACCTTGCGTGTTAGTTTCTTTCTTGTACTTCTTACTTCATACTAGTGCTTAACTTAGCACTTCATACTTTTTCTTAACCTTATCATAAGGCTTTTTAAACACTTACCATGATCAATTTTATAACCATGGAAACTTTATTATTATAACTAACACTTATGATTCTATACTTATAAAGCATAGCAATCCAACTTTTATTCTTTTCTACTCTTTCACAGTTTAAGTCTAGAAGTGGAATAATCCAATCCTAGTTCACTTAAACTATGGCTCTGATACCAAATGTGACACCCGTAATTTTTTTTTACAAGTAACAAAATACAGGTAATCACAAACTGAATACCAATACAACCATAGCAGTGAATCAGAACTTACACATAATATAATGATTGAATACAATTACATTTAATTCCCTAATTACATCATTTTACTTCATCTTCTTTAATGCTTGTATACCTGAAATACACAACATAAAATACATGTTCGTAAGACTATAAAGTCTTGTGAGTTACATGAATTTGGATTTGTATTATTTTGATACAAATGCTCATTTGAATGTTGTTTATTTATAAAATCTCATTAATACATTCACCTTTACTTATTCTTAATTTCTTCCTCATTTTCTTACCGCTTTGTGGAATATAACTCCACAACATTACTTTTACTAATAATCTATTTTACTTAGAATATATATTATACATCATACTCTTGTTGTCACAAAACTCACACATTATGAACTTCTTACTTACGGTTTGAATACACAACCGTTACGACATATGCTACACAAACAACCCCTCCCTATTGAGTCTTTATAACCACTCATTAATTACTAACGCTCATACTTTCCACATATATAAGATATATATACGGATAAATCATACATTAACTATTAAGTCATATAGATGACTTCTTTAAACATGCACATATCTTTAATATATATGAATGTACATAGTATCAATATATTTATCCTTTTAAGGATTCTTATGTCACTAGGTATACCTCCACACTTACAACACAACTCATATAACTGAATATCATCATGTATATAAATAAACTTAAACTAATTCTGAATCATAATTTCTTTCTATTCATATTTATTTACAAGCAACTCTGTATTCTTTTCCTCATTGAAATGGAATTAATCCATCCGTGAGGGGGTACTCAGTTTCCTCTCCCTTCATGGAATAGAACATATATATCCATAAGGGCGTGCTAATTTCATCTCCTATCATGGTATAGAACAAATCCAACCATAAGGGCGTGCTAGTTTTATCTCCCTTCATGGCATAGAACAAATCCAACCATAAGGGCGTGCTAAGGACAACTACCTCGCGAAGGGAAATAACATCCTAGTAGTGCCTTCTGACCTCCCTTCAGACGGTTAAGGTCCTAGTTAATCCCCCTTCAAGCGGGTAAGATTCTGATTGAACCCCCTTCTCGTGGGTAAGATCCTGATTGATCCCCCTTCTCGCGGGTAAGACACTAATTGATCCCCCTTCTCGCGGGTAAGATCCTCGGTCGGAATGTATTACTTTTACTTTCTTCTTTAGCTAACAGACTCAACTTTCGTAACTCATAACATTTCAATTGCATAAGATAGTCTATACTTGCTATTTACACAATTCACCTTTATTACATTAATCTCATAACTATTGTATTCCATGTCAATACATTTCACCCAACTTTCATTTGTTCTTTGTATGCATACATTAATTTCATATCTTTCATTATATACCAATTACTTAACATGTATATGCACAACGAAGATAATCACTTTATTTCACTATACTATTACTACGAGGAGTTAAGTCCCCAATTACAACAATTCATCGTATCTCATTTCGTGATTGGAGCTATGTCCCCAGTGTTTTACTCCTTCATCTATATCATTCATACTACTTTTAAGGCTATATGACAATACATATACTTTACCACATTACTCATTATTTATGGGGAGTTATGTACCCCAATGCTTTATTTCTTCATTTATATCACTTTATATACCTTTTTAAGGTTATGTACCAATACATATACCTTAACTACATTATTCATTATTCATGAAGAGTTATATCCCCATATAACTTATTATCTTTCATAACATTCTTGTACTTTTACATATACTCTTTCTACCATTTCATCATTACTTCTATGTATTTTAAGGCTGTAAGCCAAATACTAACTCTTATATCATTATTTATCTCTTACTTATCATTCATACACTTTTCATAATATGATATTCTCATTAGAACATCAATATCATTATCTCACATAATACTTATCGACATAACATAAGTATTAACACATATTCATCTCTTCATATAGAAAACATAATAAATATTTCATAATATTTGCCATGTATCTCAAAATGGGTAAAAGCTACATGTACTCACCTTGGCTAGTTAGAGAAGTTTAACTAGGGTTACTCCGTTTCCTTGTCCCTTCCATTCCATGAATTTTACTCCTTAATTACCTAAGGAGTTCATTAACATTCTTATTAATACATGATAGGTCTTAACAATATATATAAAGACTACTTGACCCATGTCCTAATATACTTATTTTCATGTTCTCACACATTATTATGCTTATACTAGAAGTTCGGGGATCAAACTACACAAATAGGGCAATAACGGGAGTGAATTTCAAGAATTCAGGTCACACGGGTCGTGTGGGACTCACACGGGTCGTGTAGGACCTTCAGACCCTCGGATTGCAGACCCAGGTTCCCCACACGGGTCGTGTAACCTAACACGGGTCGTGTCAGGCTACAGACCCATTTTTCCAGCCCTCGAATTTTTGTTCTTTCTTTGCAGTTTTAGTTCATTTCTTGGTTCCATTTGTTCCCAAACTTAACCAACTTTACCAATATGTTCTATTGACCTTCTAACATGTTAAGAACATATTTTTAATCCCATTAAGTCTTATTTAATCCATGACTTAATGGTTAAGATCATAAGATGTCACAAGAGCTATAAAGAAGCTCATGTGCACATCAATTCTAATACAAAAGTTCATTTCTTTCCAACTTCTTTATACACGTTTATACAACCAAGGGGAACTAATTTAGGGGTTTTACAACCCAAAACATACTTCATTCATTACCAAAACATGACCTTAATTATCTATTCTTATGGGTTTCATTCATGGAATGACCAATTCCATTCCACCCTTCCAATTACCATTTTGTTCCAACTTTTTCTTGATTGCCTGGAATCATTAGGAAACCACTTATAAGGGTTTCTTTCATCCATAAACATAATTATAACTACTTAATTACGTCCAATTAACATCATGATCTTAAACCCCAATTTCTAGGGTTCTTGAGCTAAGAGTCAAAACCATGATTCAACATCATCCATGGGTTGGATTGTGCATCATAGTTGATTAGAACATGAACTAAAGGCTGGAATCATAGGATTAACCTCACCCCACTATTGAATTTCGGATTCCAACATCTAACCAACGAGAAGAATAGGTTACCTAGCTTGGAAAATATGATTTCTTACCTTGGGAATGCTTGGAAATCACGATTCCAAGCTTGTTTCTTCGATTTTTGCTTCAATTTGTCCATAGTATTCGAGATTTTGGCTGAGTTTCTTTCCTCTGAAGTTATTTACGTATTTTTAAAGGAGAATGGGAGATTTCCTCCCTTTTATACTTCCATACTTTACAATAATGACCATTTGGTCCCTCTACTTTACTAATTTTCACTTTATGCACAAAACTCTCTTTAATTCTTGGAACTTTTAAGTATTAGAGTTTTGCCTCACTTATAAACTTATTTCACATATTAGAAATATTTTAACACATACAAATCTCATTATGAGGTTGAATATTTCAGAGTGACGAAAATGCCCTTTTTGCTCAAATTATGAATAATTACTTATTAATTATTCCTTTACTTCTTACTTTCCATTTGAACATATTTTTGGGTCGTTACAGTCAAGCCTTGCCCTTCTATTTGTCAGTTGAAGTACCTGAAATGTTTTAAAATCAACGGGTAAGCACAAAGCTTAGTGTGTCCACAAATTACAATACATGCCCACACATTAACAACCCATCCTCGAGAACGACCCGACCCTACCCGCCATACAACAGCTACGGGCGTCCATCATACAACAGCTGTGGACACGGGGCGGTTCTACCCATCATACTACAACTATGGGTTCCCGGTTTTGGCACAGCCCATCATACAACAGCTATAGGACAAGGCAATAGTCCAACCCGTCAAACAACAGCTACGAGTGAACACGCATCAGTACTGAGCCCAACAACCGATAACCACAATTATATAACAAATCATATAACTGTGAATAAGACACAAGATGCCTAACATGCAACATCATATAGTAAGGTGTGGATACTCACCTGATTCGTAACCGTGCGGATATACTCTAATATCCCAACTAAGCTCGTCCAATCACCTAAATCCCACATACACAACATATTAATCACTAACCGAACTCCTATAGGCTCACCTAAAGGTCAGACCCATCATTTGCCACAAAACAAGGGTCGAATGCAATTTCCTGGTCAAACAGTCAATCGTCACGGCGCGGCTTCTCTCCTTACGCGTCGCGGACTATCGTTGCATACCTACGGGGTTTACCCGAATCTGCGTCGCTGACATAGCCAGTCCGAGTCCGCCGCGGACTCGTATTAGTCCGAAATCTCGGTTAACCCTTAACCAGTACAGCCATCGGTTAGGGTTCATCCCTATACCCTTGTTGGGATCAGAAACTACCCTCAGGTTACTTTCTTATGGACATGCAAGTCCATGCATGTCCATGGTCCAAAACCCTAAGTATTACAAGTCATCTAAGACCACTAACCAAGGGATAACACTATAATACATGATAAAATGGAAAGTCAGAAGGGTAGATCATCTTACCTTACTTCTGAAAAACGGAGGCATGCACACAACCAGTTGCAATCCGTCCCTCACTTCCTATCTCCTTCTTCAATTCTTCCAAGATCTTCAAAGCTTCGAAGTAGCAGAGCTACTGTAGAAACCAGTCGCATCTACCCCAGTAAACCTCCTAAAACACGAACCCTAGGGCTGGGACCCTTTATATAGGCGTTTAAATCCGAATTAGGGTTTTTCACTTCTGTGGCGCACCGCGTCGCGGCCCAATAAGATACGTGTCGCGCGTATCAGCCATCCGCGAATCCAGTTCATTCCCACGCTGCGCCGCATACCACTTTAAATCGCGCCGCAGTAGAACTGGTCTTACAATTCTCCCCCACTTGGCTGGATTTCGTCCCAGAAATCCGCGCCTGTAAACAACTCTGGGTAATGCCTTCGCATTTCTTCCTCGGGTTCCCAAGTCCATTCAGACCCTTAACGATGCTGCCACTGCACCTTAACTAACCCTATTGTCTTATTTCGTAAAGTTTTTGTCTTCCTTTCAATGATAGCAACCGGTCGCTCCACATAATTTATGGGTTCATCTATTTGAATGTCTACCAAAGGAACAATTGTAGTTTCATTGGTAATACACTTCCTGAGTTGCGAAACGTGGAACGTGCCATGAATCTGGCTAAGCTGTTCGGGCAGCTCTAATCGGTATGCTACCTTACCCACTCGTGCAACGATTCAATATGGTCCAATGTACCTAGGGCCAAGCTTTCCTCTCTTCCTAAAACGAATAACTCCCTTCCAAGGCGACACCTTAAGAAGGACATAATCCCCAACATGAAACTCGAGATCGAACCGTCGCCTATCTGCATAGCTTTTCTGCCGACTCTGACCAGTTAACAACCTCTCCCGCACCCTCTAAATTAGTTTTGTTTTCTTGAGTACTACCTCAGTACTACCCAACGCCCGCTGGCCAACCTCGCCCCAGCAAACAGGAGTCTGACATTTCCTTCCATATAACATTTCGAAGGGAGCCCTGTCGATGCTCGCATGATAACTGTTATTATAGGAAAACTCAGCTAAAGGGAGATGGGAATCCCAACTCCCACCGAAATCAATAACGCATGCCCTAAGCATATCCTCCAATATTTGAATCATCCTTTCACTCTGCCCATCCGTTTGAGGGTGATATGTCGTGCTGAAATGAAGGCGAGTGCCTAACTCCTCATGAAACTTCTTCCAAAACCTAGAAGTGAATCGGACATCTCGGTCGGATATCACCGAGACCGATATACCATGCCGAGAGATAATTTCGTCTACGTGGACTTTAGCTAGTCTCTCTGTAGAAAAAGTCTTTTGGATGGGAATGAAATGAGCACTTTTAGTCAATCGGTCTATAATAACCCATATGGTGTCCATTTGTCGAGGGGTTCTTGGCAACTTCGTGATGAAATCTATTGTGATTTGCTCCCATTTCCATTCTGGGATCTCAAGAGGCTGTAACCTACCATGAGGCCGTTGGTGTTCGGCCTTGACCATACGACAAGTCATGTACTTTTCGACCAACCAAGCTACTCCCCTCTGCATGATCGGCCACCAATAATATTTACGCAGATCCCAATACATTTTCCTCGCTCCGGGGTGGAAAGAGAACTTGGACTTATGTGCCTCCTCCAATAGAGTTTGACGAACCCCTGCAAGTTTAGGTACCCAAATTCTCTCATAGCGAGTTAACAAGCCTCCGATATCCTTGACCATAGTTGACAACTGTCCCATATCAGCTCGAGTAGCGGTGTTACAATCGTCATCCTTAGATAAATGCCCAGAAGGGGCACACCCGTAACTTTACCACTTACAGCATCCGCCACCACATTGACTTTTCCAGGGTGATAGTGTATCTCGCAATCATAGTCCTTCAATACATCAAGCCACCTTCTCTGTCTCATGTTAAGATTTGCCTGATCCATCAGATACTTCAAGCTCTTGTGGTCTGTATAGATGGTACACTTTACTCCATAAAAATAGTGTCTCCAAATCTTGAGAGCGAAGACCACTGCTCCCAATTCCAAGTCATGAGTAGGGTAGTTAGCCTCATGGGGCTTCAACTGTCGCGAGGCGTAAGCAATCACTCTGCCTCGTTGCATCAAGACTGCCCCTATCCCAGAGATAGATGCATCACAATAAACCACCATATCCTCCATGCCTTCAGGCAAAGTCAAAACTGGAGCGTCACACAACTTCTGCCGCAAAGTCTCAAAAGCCTGCTGTGTTGGGAGTTGAATTCAATCAAGGGATGGATTGACTAACTGTTTAACAATATGAATCAAGAAAATAAGCAACACAGATAATTGATTATAAGAGTGAACATTAAAGAACTTAACAGGAATTGGATAACATGTGTCGAATGCTTGTATTTCACGATTAGGGTTTTACAATTAGGATGATGATCAACTCACACCCGACACGGTATGGTATCACTGATATTTATACTTGATCAGTGATACGCATAGTACAACTTTATTATATAGAATATCCTATCAGAGTACTAACCAATAGGATACTTGATTCATGCAACACGTAATGTACTATTATGCGTGCCTACAAAAGGTATTATAGTTGGAAGTCTTCGGATCCTCCAGGACAATCCCTTCGGAGTCTTCTGACTTCAGGGTCTTCTATTATTGTTTTGCTTCGGGGTCATTTGACTAGGACTACGGATGGTTGAGCACTTCAGCACAAATAGACTCAACAATCTCCCCCTTTGTGTGAAGTGCATCCGAAGCCTATTTCTTGTAGTGAGTTTTGTAAACATGCTTCAAGGCTTTTCTCACTATCAACCACCATTTGAGATAATCTTTCACCTTCTTCTTTTCTTGAGCAGTGTTTACAAAGCAATGGTTCCCGAGGCCTATCATTTGGGTAATGGATTCCGAAGGGTAAAGACCTACGTAATCAAGCTCGAAGAATTTTGTAACCATGGTTTCATTATCATTGGTTAGTCCTTTGAAGATAACACCCCAGGGCTTTTCCACGATCTGCCCAGCCTTCAAATGCCTAAAATTTTCTATTGTTGTTGGTGGGGGTGCTAGTGCTTGTCAGAAGAGTTTTGCCACAGTTATGTCGAACCTGGCAACTCTCAGCAAATAATTTTTGAAGAAGGAGTGGATGTGATCCTTTGCATTTTTGAAGACCGAAATTGACTCGGCTTCGTTCCTGGCTGAGTACTTAAGGATATCAAGAAGCACGATGAAGTCAGTTGGATTCATTATTGGGAAGTCTGCTATTGTGAATTTTGAATCCTCTTTATTGATACTACGAAGCACAAAGAAGTTAATGTTCTTGAAGCCCACAAACGTTTCTCCTTCTTTGATTGATATAATTTTTACAATTTTCTTTTCACTCTATACATAGTTCAGAGCTTGAATGAACTTTGCATGGAATGCCACCTTCCTCTTTTTGAACTCAGTCAACTGTTCCTTTGGCACACTCCTTTCAAATTGTATAAAGGCAAAGGTCTTCGGACTGTAAGGAAGATCAAGTTGACTATCGATGTTGGTTTTGGTCTCAAAGCTTCGGAGAGGAAGTATATTATGGACTGTGAAGTCATTGAAGCCAATGGCAGTGATTAGTTCTGCAGTCCAAGTTTAATTTTCATGAGCTATGTTGTTTATCATGAGCATCTTCTTGTAATCTTCCTCTCTCTCTTTATGGACTTGCTCCATGTGTGGAGCAATCCTTAGCATGTTGCCTTATGGTCTAGAGCTAGAACCCCCTGCCTTAGTTGTTGTTCTGGTTGTGAAGGCAGGACCGGCAGTGGAGATGAATGGTATGAAAGGTGGTCTTCCCAGAGTGGTGGATTGATAAGTGTTTTTTGGTTCGGAGGTTGTTTTTGGTTCGGAGGTTGTTGAACCCAAAGCATGAGATCCTGAGGCTGCTGATTCTCCCCCTTGTGAAGGATGGACCAGTGGTCCAGCCTGAGCAATCGCCTGAGGATTTTGCCTGCCAGCTTGAGATCGCTCCATTTTTAAGGAAACATTGATCATGGGTTGCAGAGTGTTCTTCAACTTCGTAACAACATCTGTCAAGATAGCTTGGTTGGTATTTCATAGTTCATTGGCAAAAGTAGCGACTGCGGAAGATGATAGTTCCGCAGTTAGCTCTTCCACACGTTTGTGGGCATTAGACAAGTGTTTGGCAAAGCTTGTCTGGTACTGTGAGTTAAAGGTTTTGGTCACATCTTGAAGGTCAGTTAGAGCCTTCGCCACTTCAGAGTTTGATTTCTCCATTTTGTTCACCAATTCATTGATACTTTTCTCTGTTTGCTCCTGAAGGAGCCTGTGTCTCTCATCAACTTGTTCAACCGCAGTGTTGAACTTCCTCTCCAAAGTACGTTGTACTTCGATCTGATGATCAAGAATACGCTTCTCCGAAGCCTTGACCATTTCCTCCATTTTGTCAGTCAAGGTCTTTTGAACTTCAGCCATTTGATCCTCAACACTTGCTTCAGGCCTTTTTGTGGGATCAAAGCCAGTGTTAGACTGGATAAGAGCATCCAGTTTGCGATTAAGGATCTTCTATTGTTTGCCAAGGATGAAGTCAGAGTCATCAAGGCTATCATCATCATTTTCTTCTATCATAATTGGTGCCATGTGGAAGGCAGCCACCGCTTCTTCTGTTGATGGAGGTCTTGAAAAAATATTGGATTCAAAATCAATGTCATTTTGGAATGGATAGTCAGGAAGAGATGTATCCAAACCAGAGGATAGAATATTTAAAAATGGTTCTGATGTGGTGAATATTTGTTGAGATGTTTGAGGGGTAGAGATTGGTGGTGTTTCAGTGGTGGTAGATATGGGAGGCACATCAGAAGATAAGGTGTGGATGGTGGTTGTTTGTTGGGCGGTGGTAGGAGGTGTGTCTGTGGAGGAAGTAAGTATTGTGGATGTTTGAGCAGTTGAAATTGTAGAGGTAAATAGAGCTGTGGTTGGAGGCACATCCGAAGTTGTTGTATGAATTGTTGAAGTTGGTTCGGAAGTGGTTGGAGGTGGAGTTGGCGGTCTAGTGTCATGAATGTGAGAGGACTGATGTTCATCCTCTTCTTCTTCTTGAATGTTGGCTGAAGGAGTCTTTTCTGAATCCGAAGAGTCATCCGCCACCAGTAACTTCCTTGTTCTTTTCGGTTGTTTCCTCTTCGGAGTAGCTTGCTCTGAAGCCTTTCTTTTCTTTTCAACTTTCTTAGGACCACTGGGTCCACCTGTAGTTTTCTTTTTGTCTTTGGCCTTTGCTGGGGCTTTGGCAGGTGCAGCTGGTGTAATCTTGCGAACTGGGTAAGGTATTACTAGAGTGTTGCGATAAGTGTTGACTTCATTGCAATCCATAGAGACTTTCACAAGCATCTCTTGTGGAATTTGTGCACAAAATTCAGAATGGACCTCATCCAATGGAGGAACTGTGATATGTGTGTATCTCATCTCAAGAAAATTAGGGTTATATACGAACCCTATTTGCTTGTAGTAGGCATCAACTACTATCGCCCAAAACCTAGCATTTGAAATTTCAGTCCCCTTCAGAGTATGGTTGATGTGGGAGCAGAAATCAGCCCATAGGATTGATGCAAAATCAACCTTCACATCGAAGTATATACCATATAGTAGACTCTGGAAGGATTGACTCGTAGAGTCTAGACTTGAAGTCCTTCCAGATAAGCATCTAAGGAAAATGCTAAAGAAATACCTCCATAGATCCGGAAGTTGTTTCTTCTTGAAGTTACTGATAGTCTCCAACTGTGGCTCGTACCCCATAGCATTAAACATGTCCACCAGTTGTTCAGCAGTTGGAATGACCATTTCCTTAGAGTTGTAAAGAGGAAGATGAAGAGCTTCAGCAAACTTTTTCTTTGTCAGTTGTACCTTCTTGGTCTTGCCCCTTGAGTCAATTGCCTCGTAGAATACTGACTTCACGTTGTTGTTGGTGTTGAACAGAGCAATAGAAGTATAGTGTGCTCTGTGCACCAAGGCAGTAGGAATCGCTGGAGCATAGGTCAAAGCATGACCTAGAACAGATACCTTCAAACATTCGACAAGTGCGACGATTGGTTGAGGATAAAGGTTTGGATCAGTGCGAAGAACAAGGTTTGCAGATTGGTTCTTGAGCACTGGGATTGAAATTGCTTCAGTGGTTTGCGAAGATGCTTCAGTTGCAGCAGCCATTGTTGAACAGACGAAGAAGATGAAGAGACTTTAGGGTTTCTTGAGAGTAATTTTGCAGAGAGATGTTGAATGATTTGTTCGCGTAAAGAGGTAAACTGAAGCGGTGTGAGGAATATATAGTGTTCGTGGTCCCAAGGCCATTTAATGGACGTTTGAATTGGTCCAGTAGTACCAGGACACCTCAGCACCTGCGCGTCCCACTATCCCTGCAAAAGTGGAAACGTTCGGCTGTCAGTTGCAATGATTTGAAATTGAACCGCCACTTTCCCTCGATCTTATTTCTTTGATTTGCCATGATTTTCTCAGTGATAGCTGTGTAACAACGGTTATTAAATTCAAAAGAATGTTTGTCTTTGAGATTATCATAAATGTGAAAATCATTTGAGCAATAAATTGACTTCGGATCTACGTGGATATTTATGACCGTTATAAGTACTCTTCGGAGTGGAGAGATAGAGTAGGTATTATGATTAACTACGAAGCGTGTTTTGACACTTCGGATAGTGACATTTGTTTGTGAAGTGTTTGTCAATAAACCGAAGTCCATTTGTTTTCTTAATGTTTTTCTTGAATATTTGGTTTTACTTTTGAGTGATGCATTGTGACATTTATCCTTAACTTCCCTGAATATTATGAAATGAAGATTTAACAAGTTAATGTTCAGAATCATTCGAATCATGTTGGAAGTCCATTTTTCATTTCGAAGTTTTTTTGATTCAATATCAGTCATGAATGTATAAGTCTAATCACCCTATTGTCAACTTGATTTCGCATTTAGATCCAAAGGTTTGATTGATCTTTTGTGTTTCAAATTTTTCATGCCAAATAATGATAACATCCTTTGCATTTAAAATTTAAAAGGTTTTCATTCTTGAATTGAGCATCAGAAATGTTTTTAGAAATTGGATTGACTTTGAAGAACTTTTTGAAAAAACTATTCCCTTTCATCAATTGAAGTGTTTGGATACTAAGCTCTGATGACAAGCCTTTGAGCTTCGTACACCACCCCAACTTTATCATTTAAGATAAATTACATGAAATGTTCATATTCTCTACATGGTACTCAACTATGTTATAGGAGTTCCTTGTATTGTTATTTAAAACAGAAGAATAAGCCTTTGAGTGCTGATTTATCTTTCTTTTGCACTCCTTTGTTTATCTTTTTGATTTGTTTGTTGTCTTTGAATCTTTTGACAATTTGTTTTCTGTTTATCTTTTTGAGTTTTTCTTTTCATTTTCATTTTGTATGTTATCTTTTCCTTTTTAGATTTGATTATCTGAAGAGTCAAAATTTCACCATTTAATTTCTTCCTGTGGTGCTCTTTATTTAGTTTTTTCCAATCCTTGAGTTTGAGGAACTTCATTTAGCTCAATTTTGAAACATTAATGAAAAGACTTTTAAATTTACTTATCAAACAATGTTGGTATGACTTTTGAAGAAAACTTCGGAACACTTGAGTTATCCTGAGTAGTTTTGAGGCTACTTGATTAGTTTAGCATTAAAGCGAGTCAAGGTCAGTAGGGAGGTTAGGAATAGACATTATGTTAATGATATTGGAATCAAACAAGGCTTTGATCTGTAAAATAGCCTTGACCTCACTTCGAAGTCTGTTTCTTTACCAATGTTTCAAATCGATTCCCAAATACCTTTTAGTGCAGTAAGGTATGATCATCAGAATCTAAAATCAAAGTTTTGTCCTTTAATCAGTTGATTCATGAAAAAAGGTTAAACTTTGTCACTCATGCACTAAGGATTGTGTTTTGAACTTTAAAGTGTTTGCCAGTAATTTTGTTTTTGATTTTTCTTTGAAATAGCCTTTTATTGTGAGATTACTTATCCTTAAGATACGAAGTCAGAAGATGTTTCAAAAGATTTTGACATTTATGACAATTTTATTAACTAAAATTGTCTGATCCGAGGTGCACCGAAGCGACAGAAGGCTTCGGAGTACTGCAGTGCAACATTTGTTGTTTGACTTGTTTTACTCCGATGTGCTCCGAAGCGATAAAAGTCTTCGGAGTGCTGCGGAGGGTTATGAAATTTTGTTTTGCAATTGAAAAGACTAAGGAATGAATAAGCAAATCTGAGATTTATTGTAGGGTGGATCCATCAATCATTCCAAGTCCACGAACTATTCTTGTGAATGCCTCTTCATTTAGAGCCTTTGTGACGATGTCTGCCAGTTGTTCTGTTGTGTAAACAAAGTGCACCTCAATATTCCCCTCCTCAACATGACTTTTGATGAAGTGATAGCGAAGAGCTATATGCTTCGTCTTGGAATGTTGAACAGGATTGTGGCATATATGAATTGCACTTTGTGAATCACAAAACAAATGTATTTTTCTCATGTTGATGGCATAATCTTTCAGTTGGCTTTGGATCCAAATGATTTGTGAGGTGCAAGCTGCAGCTGCTACATATTCCACTTCTGCAGTGGAGATAGAGACACAAGTTTGCTTCTTAGATTGCCAGCTGATTAGCTTTCCATAAAGGAATTGAAAACCCCCCGAAGTGCTCTTGCGATCAATAGAGCATCCACCAAGATCCGAGTCTGAATATGCTTGTATGTAGAAGCCTGAGTTTGCTGGGTACCACAAGACATAAGCAGGTGTGTTGTGAAGATATCGAAAAATTGTTTTAACCGCAGCCAGATGAGGTTCTCTTGGGTCAGCCTGGTATCTTGCACAATTGCAGACTGCAAACATGATATCGGGACGACTGGCTGTGAGATAAAGTAATGATCTGATCATGCTTCGGTATGTCTGGATGTCAGTCTTTGGTTTATCCAATGAAGGATTTAACCTTGTACCTGCAGGAAATGGAACTTTTGCTTTGGAACAGTTAGTCATTCCGAAGCATTCAAGAAAACTCTTCGTGTATTTTTGTTGATTAATAAAGATTCCTTCCTTAGATTGTTTTATTTGTAATCCAATGAGTTTTTCAAAGTCTTTTGTGAGATTAGGGTCAGTGGATCCGAAGATTATGTCATCCACATAAATTTGGACCAACATCAGATGACATCCAACTTTCTTTCTAAAAAGTGTTGGATCCACTGAACCCTGTCTGAAATTTGATTCTTTTAGAAATTTTGTCAAGGTCTCATACCAAGCCCTTCGAGCTTGTTTTAAACCACAGACAGCCTTGTCTAACTCATAGCAATGGTTGGGATGTTCTTTACTTTCAAAACCAGGTGGTTGTTCAACAAAAACGGTTTCCTTGAGATCACCATTTAGAAAAGCACATTTGACATCCATTTGATAGACATCAAAGTTTTTATGTGCAGCATAAGCTAAAAATATCCTAACTGATTTGAGTCTGGAAACAGGAGCAAATGTCTCTTCGTAATCAATCCCCTCTTGCTGACAATAACCCTTGACAACTAGCCTTGCTTTGTTTCGAACCACATTGCCTTCGGTGTCTAGTTTGTTTCTATATACCCATTTTAGACCGACAATTGAAGCATTTGCAGGTTTTGGAATTGGCCTCCAAACTTTGTTTCTTTCAAATTCCTCTAATTCCAACTGCATTGCTTCAATCCAGTCAGGGTGATCAAAGGCATCCTTAACATTCTTAGGTTCAACCTTGGAGATAAAGACATTGAACATACACAACTCCGAAGTTTTGTTTAGATCAAGTTGTTTTTGGTGGAGTTGTGCACGAGTCAATACTTTATCCTGAACGTTACCGATGACCAGAGATGGTGGATGATTTTTCGTCCATTTGTCCAAAGGAGGATTATTTGGATCAAAATCAGGTGGTCCTTCAGAATCAATATCCTCGATATCTGAAGGATATCCCGAAGTGGAAGGAAAATCACCCATTATTAAATGATTGTCTGAGTTTGTTACATTTGTCTGTGTGTGTGTGTGTGTGAAATTGTGAAGAAGAGGACCCAAGTAAACCTTGAATACTCATCAACTATCATAAGAATGTATTTCTTCTTCCCAATTGACTCTACTGTGGATGGACCACACAAATTCATATAAAGAAGTGAAAGAGGTTCAGTGATTCTTGGGTTGATCACAGTTGGATGCCTTTGTTTTGTTTGCTTGCCATGCTCACAAGCAGAACAAAGTGAATCATTATCAAATTTAAGTGCAGGCATTCCACGAACCAAATCCATAGCCACTAACTTGTTTAAGTCTTTGAAGTTCAAATGAGCAAGTCTTCGGTGCCATAGCCAGCTGATATCGAAGTTGGCTTTTGAGAGAAGATACAAAGATTGCCCACCAGTTACAGGCTTCAGATTTAAGGAAAACATTGATCCCTTCCTTTCAGATTTCAGTAAGACTTCGTTTGTTTCTTCTTTTGTGATGACACTCCCTTGGTTTTTGAATGTAACTGCATTACCCGTTCCAACCACTAATTGAGATATACTCACAAGATTGTGTTTTAACCCTTCAACAAATGCCACTCTGCTGATTGTAAATTGACCATTTGTTATTTTGCCATAACCCCGAATTGGACATGTTTCATTATTATTGAAGCGTAAATTTCCAGCATCATCCAAAGTCCTATAATCCCTAAGATATTCCCTCTTCCCTGTCATATGTCTTGAGCAGCCACTATCCATGTACCATTTAGAATCATACCGCTCATTCAACATAACATGCAATTAATCTAGAAGGAGTTGGTACCTAATCAATCTTGGGTCCTCAGGGTAAGCGAAGGATTCTTGAATCCATACTACGGCCTCTTCTGATATTTCATTTGCATTTAAGTTGATCAAATTCTCCGAAGCCTTATGTGATGAACATGATTCCAAAGAGTTTGAACATGATTCTGAAAAGCTTTTTGTCAAATTTGATGAGTCCGAAGTGACTGACAAAATGCAAGTCTTTGAAACCCATTTTTGTTTGGATGATTTTGACTTCGAGGTTTTTGTTGTTTTCTTTTCACTTGAAAATTTTGAACTCATTGATGATTTTGAAGATTTTGTTTTAGCAATAAAATTATCATTCAGATCATTTCTTTTCCAGTTTTGTTTGGATTTTTCAATTGTTGACTTCCTTGAGATTGAACTACACAGCGTAGAGGTACATAGGTACTCTTCGTATGCCAATTTGAAGTCGTTTAGTGAAATGTATCTATCAAATTGTTGCCTTTGGAAAATGTTTTCTTTGTGGGTTTTTGAAATTTTGGATTGGGAAAGTTAGGTTTTGTTGGTGTAAAAATTGGTTTGACATGTTAATTTTTGACTTCTGAAACCTTTGAGTTAAATGGTTTTGTTCCAGAAGCTGTAGCAATTGTCTCAGTTGGTTTCAAACCTCCGAAGGGAGTTTTTCTTTTGACAAGATTTAGAGGTTGTTTTGCTTTCAAATTCACAGCAATAGGTTTTTGAATTGGTTTTGTGATCATAATTGCTGGTTTTGTTTTGGAGGTAGAAGCATGGGATTTTGTATAGGAGGTTTGGAAACAACAATTTTTGGTTTTGAAATAACCTTTTCAGAAGATTGTGATAGCTGTACACTTTCACATGATTCCATTAATTGAAAGACATCCATCTTCGGAGCTATGGGTTTCTCCATAACTTGAATTTGTTTGTTATTTCGATTTGTGTAAATGTGATTATCATTTTTGACATTCAAAAGATGTGACATGTTTTTGGGAATCTTTTCTTTTTCATAACAAAGTCGATTGTAGATGTTATGACCATACAAATCTTGTTTTCTTATGTTGATTTTTACTTCCATTCTTTCATTCATGTCGTTTTCAACCATTTTTGAAGATGAAAAGAATCCTTCCTCAGTAACTGTGGAATTATCCTTCTCAAGAAGTTTTTCTAAATCATTTTCAACCAAAGGTAATCCAACCGGTTTCACAAAGATGGCATTTTTGAAATAAGATATCTTTGGATAGATACAAGCCACATGAACTAGCCTTTTTGAATTGTCCTTAAGATATTGATCATAAGAGACACAATCATCTGAGATTTATAATTTTGATTTCATAATTTCTTTGTTTTAAAAAGTTTTAGGTTCACAAACAACTTTTGCTTTTCCTTTGTCCACCGAAGACAGTTGTGATATGTCTTCGGAGGGCGGTGCGGATGCGGAGGATGATTTCAATAAAGTTAATGAAGAACAATCAATTTCCTCCATATCCGAATCGCTTTGAGAATCATTCTCAGATGCAGTTTCAACAGTAACTTTTTCTTTGTTTTCAATTTGAGGAACATTCTTTTTCAAGATTGGGATTTTTTGTGGCAATAATTTCAACAAGTTATTAGTAGTGAGATGTTTTTCTACAGATATCAAACCATGTTTATACGAAGAATTGGTCACTTCGGACCCTGATACTATAGATTCACACTCATAAGATATACTATCAACTTCCTTAAGCTTAAACTCAATAAAAGGTAATAGTTGTCTATGTTGAACATTGCACACATCAGCTGGATGATAGATACGAGTAATATGAGCATATAAACATTTTGCAGTTTCACAAAATATATTGCGTTGTCTCAAAATTACATCATGATTGTTCAAAAAATTTTCTCTATTCTCTTCTAGCAATGAGATTCTTAGGTTGGATTTTTCTAGGGCTAGCTTCAAGCTTTCTACTCTCCCCCTCAAGCTGAGAATCTCCTGCTCACTGATTGTCTCCCTAGTTTTCGCATCAATAAGCATTTTATGCATCACAGAACAATCACGAGTTATTTCATTTATGATAGGAGTTGATTGAGAAATAGGAATTTTAAAAGTTGAGAGAAGTTTGGATACTTGCTCAGGAATAGAGAGGCGTGTGTCATTTGCCATCAAACAAATTTCCTCATCGTCATCCGAAGTGTCGTCAGACCAGGTCTTCGGATTCCCAGCAACAATCATCTCATTCACCTCCGAAGTCTTAAAACCAAGACCAGCAGTTGTTTCATAACCCAGTTTCTCCTCATCACCCATCTCCTCAGAAGTACTTTTCAGAAAGCTCTTACCATCATCATATGTCATGAAAGCACTATGAGTTGGCTTTCTCACTTCTTCATCTTCTGAGTCAGAAGACCAGACTTGATAAGATCCTTGATCATCCTCAGCAGCCATCAGGGCTAAGTCTTTGGTCTTTTGCCTTACTTCTTCCATTTTCCTTGCATAGTAAGCTTCATCCTTCACTTGAAGTTTCTTCTCATTTTGTTTACGAAGCATACAATCTTTTGCAAAGTGATTCTTGCCATGACAATAATTGCAGTCATAGTCTGAATCACCAGAAATTTTCTTCTCTTCTGTTTTCTCTTTTGATGACTCCGAAGCCTGGTTTTCAGATGGCTTTGGAGTTGAAGACTTGGAATTATCATCCTTCGGAGTGTACATTTACGGTTTGGGTTTTGGACTGAAGTTTGGTTTGTTGAAGTTCTTGACAAACGGTTTCCCTGAGTTGTTTTTAATGAATGGTTTCTTGAACCTTCGACTGTTTTCAGCATAGAGAGCAACGGTCTCACCATTGTCATCAACCATATAAGCAGCAACATCCTCATCACTGTCTTCGTCTTCTTCTTTTGAAACAAGTGCTAGTGGTCCAGATCCAGCAGTTTCACTCCTTTGACCAACAATATCAGGTTCATGAGATTTGAGCAAATTGTACAGAGCAGCTAACTTGTACTTTTCAATGTTCTCATAAGATTTTACCATTAACATGATGGGTCTCCATTCCTTGCGAAGATTGTAGAGAAATTTGATGTTGATTTCTTGTTGGCTTCGGGTCTCACCATACTTATCCAGGGTATAGATCATGTTGCTGAGATGTTCATAGCATGCTTCGAGGGACTCATTCTCTTCTTGTTTGAAGTTCCCAAAGTCTGCTAGAATTTCTTGAACCTTGCTTGTGTGAAGAATCTTGTCACCTCCAAAACGAAGTTCAAGATTATCCCAATCTCTTTGGCAGACTTTGCATCAGCTATATGATGACTAACGTCAGGACCCAATCCACTTCGTAGCTCGCGCATGGCCCTTTCGTCATTTTCAAGTTTCTTCATATTTGCAGCATTCAGAAATACAACTTCTTCTCCATCGGGGACTACGAAGCGACCAGCAATTTCTGTATGAGGACCATCAGTTACAGATCTCCATAGATATTTATCAATCCCTATTAGATAGTCCTTCATTCTTCCAGCCCAATAGTCATAGTAAGAAGTTACTAGAACAGGGGCTTTTGTTGCAGAACCAATAAGATTTGCATAGTTGAGCATGTTTGCGTAAGTTGCTGTAGAGTCAGCTATTTTGATTGATTGTTCAACAGGATCTTTTCAGAAAAACTTATCAAAGAAGGTTGATTACAGTTACGGAAACCTAGATCTAGGAACCAAGCTAGATCTAGAACTGTAACAAGAAAAATAAGCTTCAATGGAATAAGTTTTTGAGCTGTCCTGCTCTAATACCACTTGTTGGGAGTTGAATTCAATCAAGGGATGGATTGACTATGTGTTTAACAATATGAATCAAGAAAATAAGCAACACACACAATTGATTATAAGAGTGAACATTAAAGAACTTAACAGGAGTTGGATAACATGTGTCGAATGCTTGTATTTCACGATTAGGGTTTTACAATTAGGATGATGATCAAATCACACCCGACACGGTATGGTATCACTGATATTTATACTTGATCAGAGATTCGCATAGTACAACTTTATTATAGAGAATATCCTATCAGAGTACTAACCAATAGGATACTTGATTCATGCAACACGTAATGTACTATTACGCGTGCCTACAAAAGGTATTACAGTTGGAAGTCTTCGGATCCTCCAGGACAATCCCTTCGGAGTCTTCTAACTTCAAGGTCTTCTATTATTGTTTTGCTTCGGGGTCATTTGACTAGGACTTCGGATGGTTGAGCACTTAAGCACAAATAGACTCAACATGCTGCTGCTCCTCACCCCATCGAAAAGCAGCGTTTTTCTTAGTTAGCCGAGTCAAAGGTACAACAACCTTTGAGAAGTCCTGGATGAAACGACGATAATAACAGGCTAGACCCAAGAAACTTCTAATCTGCGAGGGAGTCTTCGGAACCTCCCACCGCATAACGGCCTCCACCTTAGCCGGGTCTACCATGATTCCTTTCTCGTTGACGATGTGACCCAAGAACTGGACCTCTCACAGCCAAAAGTCGCACTTGGACAATTTCGCATAAAGCTTCTCATTCCTTAAGGTCTCCAATACCTCCCTTAAATGTTGTTCATGTTGCTCCTTGCTACGAGAATAGACTAAGATGTCGTCAATAAAAACTATAACCGACCGATCTAACATCGGTCGACACACCCGATTCATTAAGTCCATGAAAGCTGCGGGGGCATTGGTAAGTCCAAACAGCATCACAACAAACTCGAAGTGGCCGTACCTTGTCTGACAAGCCATTTTATGGACGTCTTCCTCTCGTACCCGCATCTGATGGTATCCTGACCGTAAATCAATTTTCGAAAACCACGAAGCGCCGTACAGTTGATCAAATAAGTCGTCGATGCGAGGTAATGGATACCGATTCTTTACCGTAAGCTTGTTCAGCTCACGATAATCTATTCACATCCTATTGGAACCATCCTTCTTCTTAATAAATAAAATAGGTGCTCCCTACGGTGAGCAACTTGGTCGAATAAATCCATTATCCAGTAGTTCCTGAAGTTGAATAGACAACTCCAGCATCTTTGGAGGTGCAAGACGATACGATGCTTTAGCTATCGGAGCCGCATCGGGGGTTAAGTCGATCTTAAATTCCACCTGCCTCTTAGGTGGCACACCAGGCAGGTCCTCGAGAAAAACATCAGGAAAATCCCGAACCATCGGTATATCCTCCTTCCTCTGCTTTGACTTCTCTTCTCGTGCATCCAAAACATATGCCACAAACCCCGAGCCTCCATGTTGAAAATGTCTGCGTGCTTTGGCAGCCAAGCAGAAGGCTGCACCCTGATTCCTCCTCTCGCCCTGTACTACTACTTCTCCCCCACTTGGGATTTGAATCCACACTCGCTTGTTCTTACAATTGATCCATGATTCGTGCCGACTCAACCAATCCATACCAATAATAACTCGAGTGTCGCTCAATGGTATAGGGTTGAGATCAATTGTAACACCCCAAACTTTCACACAATTTTTTTTTTCAAAAACTTATTTTACAAATACTTCATTATACAAAACATTTAATTTTACAAACGGGGTATCACATTTCCGTATCATCACCAAAGTCTAAACCTTTTATTGCACGCTTTATACAATAACAACTACCGTCCCACAGCCCACTCTTCTAACTCTTTTCCTGATTACCTGAGTACATAGCATTTTAAGAAAAAAAAATACGTAAGACATAACGTCTCGTGAGCAATGTGGGTTTAGACCCAAAACAGTTTCCTTATATTTCATTCATTCTCAAATTTAAAATATTCAATTTCCTATGAGCACACCCATAGGTATTCCTTATTATTCATGAGCACCTTCCTACGAGCGCACCCGTAGGTTTTATACGAGACGCACCCGTATAACTCCTTCCTCAACAGCATGAAACGGATTCATCCATCAAGGTATAATTAGACAACTACTTCGCGACGGGAGGTACCATCCCAGTAGTGTCTTTTGACCACCCCTACCGCAGCAGGCCGTGATCTTTATCTGGATACTTCTCAACTCATCAACAGGGCTCAACACTTTATTAATTCTTTGTATTTCTCATTTATCTTTTGTACACATTGTACTTACCATTTCACACGATCATTTTCAGTTTCACAAAACATTTTGGTTCCATAGAACCATTTCAATTACCATAAAACCATTTTGTCCGACAAACCATTTTATATAAAAATTCATTTCTTTTATATAAAATCCATTTGCTATGTACTCGAAAAAAAATCCACACATTACTCACCTTGGCTAGTTAGAGAAGTCTAACTATAATTACACCCTTCCTTGTCCCTTCCATTCATTGCCCTTTTACTTCTTAAGTACCTAAGAAGTTTATTCACACTTTATTAATAACATGTTATACTTTAACAACATGTAAGGACTACTTTGTTATGTTCCACTAGGCTCATATCACAATATTTTTGTGATATTCATCCCTTAACACACCTTTTAACCTATTCATATTATCTTTTAAATGACATTTTATTGACCATTATACCCTTGAAAAGTCACATACACAATTTAGACTCGTTTTTCATGTTTTCATGCTCTATAACACTTATGGGATCAATTGGAGACCAAGGCTACATTTCTAGGGGGAAAATAGACTCTTTACCACCTTCCAGTAGGTTACACGGTCGTGTAATTTTGCTCATAAAAGTTACACGGCCGTGTAACTCCCAGATCCTTCAAAAACTTGAATTTTTCACTAAAAATCATGTATCGGGCTCGTTTTAACTCCAAACTTCACCAAATTTTGACCATAGGTTCTATTGACCCTTTATTATGTTAAGAACATGTTTTCACTTCTATTAAGTCTTATTTAGTTCATGACTTAATGATTAAGATCATAGGATGTCACAAGAGCTCTAAGGAAGCTCATATGCACATCAACTTAAATTTTAAAATCTAGTTTTGTCCATTTTCTATCCATATACTTATATAACCAATGGATGATTTAATTTAAGGTTTTTTACAACCCAAAACATACTTTGTTAATTACAAATTCATGATTTTCATTAACTATTTTCATGAGTTTCATTCATGGAATCACCAATTCCATTCCACCCGACAAATTTCAGTTTTTGTTCAAACTTTCATTTTATTAATTGAAACTCTTAGGAAACCACTTCTAATAGTTTCTTCATACATAAACATCATTTATGACTCATTCTAACCAAATCTTTATGTCAAATTAACACTTTGATCCTAAACTCAAATTTCTAGGGTTTAATTACACATGAAATCACCAAACTTGATTTTAAGTTATCCATATGTTGGATAATGATCAAAATGTGATTAGAAACATAAACCAACTACTTTTACTTGTTTTTAAACCATGGAATCACTGATTCCAAGTTTTTCCAAAGATTTTCCATTTTTAACATTTTTACCCAAAATCTGAAATTACTCTAATTTAACAACTAGGAGTGGTTTATTACTTCTATTAAGACATATTAAACTCATTAAGAACCATTGAACCCAACTTGTTCTTACAAACCCGTCGGTTAGGGTTATTGAGCTCAAATTCTCATTTTCTTGATTTTTAACACCTTCAATAGATGAACTATGTTTAGTTATTGATTTAGACACAAATTAAGGCTAGGAATCATAGGATAATCCTCCTCTAGCCACTGAAATCACGAAGCTACAGTAACCTACCCACGGGAAATGGGTTAAACAACCCTAAAAACAAGTTTACTAACCTTGTTTGGATTGGAATTCTTCAATTCCAATGTAATTTCTTCCAATTCCACTTCAATTCCTCATGATCATCACCAACCGACCCTCCTTGCCCTCTCTAGAAGTCTCCCCCGTGTTCTATGAACTGGGAGAAGATTTTTTTCCTTTTTATACCTAGCTACTTTGCCCAATTGACATTTTAGTCCCTCTAGTTCCATTTTTCCCAAAATGGCACAAAAATTCATTTTATAGTATTATAAATTTTGTTTTCTTTCATTCTTACCCCAAAATTATATTTTCTTTACATTAAAGTCATTTGTGTGCCAAATGACCATTTTGTCCTTTCTTTCAATTTCTACTATCACGGTACCGTTCAAACCCAACTTTTCACATATGTTTATTTTATAGGTTTTACCGTTATTTTCGGGTTCTTACACTCTCCCCTCCTTAAGAGGATTCCGTCCCCGGAATATTTTCATCTTTTGCGTAGTACGATTATCTTTTCTTTTCTTACACTTTTATCTTTGAGAAAATAACCTTTTACTCCCTTAACTTTTTAATCTTTTATTTAAGATGCGTAACTTTCTGAATAGTTTTCAGGAACTCATGTTTTTAAGATTATCCCACTTCCACTTCTTCTTCTTATAACAGGTATATTCATCTGAATATCCTTTTAGTAATTTACATTCATACACCTAACCAAAATACATTTTTGGTTATTTTACCCTCTTTTCTTTATAATATTCAGAATTCTTATCATAACATATATAATACCTTTATAAATGACCAAAATACCCTTTTAGTCATTTTATCCATTTTCTCAACTTTTTAGTCGCTCACTTATACTTCATACTCTTTACTTGCAAAAGTTTTTCCAAATACAATTAAACATAATTTGTATTTATACAAAATTCATAAATACACTAAATCTTTTCTTGCAAAATTTTGTCCCTTGGTGGACATTTTCCTTAAGCAAATTTGTTTTACAACCCTCCTCGTTCTTTTCACTCTTTACTTATAATATTATTCATTTATTTTCACTCTTCTCTTTTTTTTTTCATTCCTCTACTCATTCATTATTACATAGATAATTTATTACTTTTCTTCTTTCCAGAAATTTTACAACTACTTATCTTTTATATATCTTATTCTTTAAGACTTTTAAACTTCAAGTTTGTTCTTCCTGTTCTCTACTAACGACTTCCGGTTCATTCCCATTTATAAGGTATGTATTCCCTTTCTTTCGTTACTCTTTACATCCTCACTTTTCTGTTTGGGACAGAATCTGTCGAAACAGTACCCCTCACACGAGAATTTACATATCTCACTCCAGGAAAGTCACAATGACGTACCACTTTTTGTTTTAGTAACTAGGCATCCGTAGGTTTCTTTCTATGTATGATACATACTTTTTTAGCCTAGTAGATTTGTATAGTTTTACTGTTGAAGTTGACCTACTATTTCTATCAACTTCCTTATTTTCTACTCTTGACACTTATATTACGAAATTATATACTTCTTTTTACTCCCTACTAGCTTCCATACATTCGCAGTAGATTACTATCTTTTCTACTCTGTAACTTACATGTATTACTTTCCATAAATACATGTCTCGTATCATTCTGTACATATACTACTTTCACATCTTAACATTTATTAATGACTCAATTGTTACTTTAATTCTAAATTCTTAATTTATGAAATCTCAATTTCACATACTTCTTACTTACTTCCATACTCTATAGTGCTTTCACTTATTTCTCGTAAATTATATGTATTACTTTCATTAATACATGTCTTATATTACTTTTTTTTACTTATAATACTTTCACAATTTGACATATTAGCAACTTACATGCTTCTTTCATCCTCTTTTATTATTTATGAGATCTCAGTTTCACTCACTCGTTATATTTATTTATGTAATCGTGTCTTTTTTTTCAACTTTCGTATAGTACTCTTATAAGTACACTTTTCATTTTTTCGTTTGTCTTTCACCAACGGCCTTTCAATCATTTACCATGAAGAATTTTTTTTATTATGTCACGTATTCTGTTTATTGCAAAGATATATAAGATTCAACTTTTTGTACTTATTATGCCCTTCCCAAATATCGTTCTGATTATTTACTCCGAATAACATTCTACTTTACCATTCATACTTTACTTACTAACATCTCATATCCATTTTTAATTTCTCTAAAATTACCATTTCCCCCATTATTTCTCATGTACCAAAAAGGAATTTAACCCACACATCTTTATTAATACTTATTTCTCACACTTAATTCTTTTATTACTTTCACATGTAACTTAGGTTTTACCTTTTATCACCTGATTAGAAAAACTTACATTACCAACTCAAGCATTTACTTCTTTCCTCATTGTACTCCTTTAACATACATTATTTTCGTATTCATATAGTATGACTCTTCTTTCATAGATATTAAACCTTTGTATCCCACTCCTTTTCTATACATTTTCTAGGCTTTAAGCCCAAACTTATTTCATCATATCTTTTACCGTCATTTTCTATGTGTTATAAGGCTATATGCCCAACACATTACATTATCTTTTCGTTTACACCTCATTCCTTTATACGCTTTATTTCTACATATGTTAAAGCTATAAGCTTATTCATTCCTTTACAGTATTATATATCTCGTATTCCATGTCATACTTTCTTCTTATGTATTTTATGATGAAATACTGGTACCATATTTTTTTTCTATATCATTTATTCTCTTGTATTTTGAGGCTGTATGCCAAATACTTTATCTCATTCTTTCGCCTCTTAGTTTATAGTATTCTAATTAGGATACATGTTTCATATCCACCTTTACACTTATATATTATATAAGTTTCATACTTACTCATTCTTTCACACTCCTACACGTATATATATACACTACATTTCATTAATACTGGCCATGCACTGACCGTTTTTCACAATCATTGAATACTTTTACCCGTTATATTCATTCACATTCGGAAGTAGCAACTTCCTATCTGTTTATTATAGTCCTTATTTTCATTATTTTATCTTATCTTTGATTCTCTACCTAGTACTTACTTAGGCATTCACTCTTATTCCTTACTTCATATTGATTATGACCTTTAGTCATGTTTCTTAAATGCTTTCGGTTTTTTTTTTCCAATTCATGTTCTTGTAATCACATTATGATAATGTAAAGTACTTAGGATATCATAATCCTTAACAGTCTTCCATTTTTCATTTCTTTCTCATTCGGGTATCTTACTTTATCATATTACTCATTATAGCACTATACTTATGTCTTAGCTATTTGCTCCAACTAGTAGATATCTTTTCTTGTCATATTTCCTTCGGGTTTGGAAATCATGGCTTCCCATTTCTTAATTTTCTTTTTATTCCTTATCTAATACTTGGTTAAGTATTTTACTTTCATTTTATACTAACATATTTGATCATAACTTTTAGTACACATACTTTAATTCCCTGGTTGTCCCTCGGAGACATATCATACTACCTCTTAATATTTATTCTTTACCCCTTTCATACAGCCATGGGGTTTTATGGACGTATATGCATTCATATTCTTTCTTTCTTTGGTCACTGTAGTGACACTACTTTTATCTTTATTCCATGATCATAATTCAGTTTCGTTAGACAACGGCATTTTCAACTATACATTTCTCTTATATTTATATTATATAACCCCATTTCTTCCCTTACAAAATTCTCGATAGATTTATACATTCTTGTCATCCCTTTTATCGTCTTCTATCATACTTTATCATATTTATTACATATACTTTACATTATTCCACATAAGGGATAACGGTTACCACAACCGCATATTTGGATTTTCCCTAATACATTCCACACACTCCTTATCTTGTTTTCTAATTCTTTACGTTCATACTTTAATGTTTCCAATCATACTTGGTTTTTATTACATAGGTATATCAACTCTATGTCATTCACCTTCCACACACACCCTTTACAGATTCCCATGATTCCCTTGTGGTTCCGCCAAACTCAAATATATATCCTGTGATTATGATAGTACGGGCCCATATTATTATAACCACCTATACATATTTGCTTCCGGCTTCACCACCAGGGCTCATGTTCCACTGTTTCAGGTTAACCCTCACTTCTTTTTACTTTCGACCTTATATTAAAGTATGTATCCTACTAGACTCTTACACAGTTTAAGTCTAGGTTCAAGTTTTTGACACCTAGTTCGCTTAAACTATGGCTCTGATACCAAATTGTAACACCCCAAACTTTCACACAATTTTTTTTTTCAAAAACTTATTTTACAAATACTTCATTATACAAAACATTTAATTTTACAAACGGGGTATCACATTTCCGTATCACCAGAGTCTAAACCTTTTATTGCACGCTTTATACAATAACAGCTACCGTCCCACAGCCCACTCTTCTAACTCTTTTCCTGATTACCTGAGTACATAGCATTTTAAGAAAAAAAATACGTAAGACATAACGTCTCGTGAGCAATGTGGGTTTAGACCCAAAACAGTTTCCTTATATTTCATTCATTCTCAAATTTAAAATATTCAATTTCCTATGAGCGCACCCATAGGTATTCCTTATTATTCATGAGCACCTTCCTACGAGCGCACCCGTAGGTTTTATACGAGACGCACCCGTATAACTCCTTCCTCAACAGCATGAAACGGATTCATCCATCAAGGTATAATTAGACATCTACTTCGCGACGGGAGGTACCATCCCAGTAGTGTCTTTTGACCACCCCTACCGCAGCAGGCCGTGATCTTTATCCGGATAATTCTCAACTCATCAACAGGGCTCAACACTTTATTAATTCTTTTTACTTCTCATTTATCTTTTGTACACATTGTACTTACCATTTCACACGATCATTTTCAGTTTCACAAAACATTTTGGTTCCATAGAACCATTTCAATTACCATAAAACCATTTTGTCCGACAAACCATTTTATATAAAAATTCATTTCTTTTATATAAAATCCATTTGCTATGTACTCGAAAAAAATCCACACATTACTCACCTTGGCTAGTTAGAGAAGTCTAACTATAATTACACCCTTCCTTGTCCCTTCCATTCATTGCCCTTTTACTTCTTAAGTACCTAAGAAGTTTATTCACACTTTATTAATAACATGTTATACTTTAACAACATGTAAGGACTACTTTGTTATGTTCCACTAGGCTCATATCACAATATTTTTGTGATATTCATCCCTTAACACACCTTTTAACTTATTCATATTATCTTTTAAATGACATTTTATTGACCATTATACCCTTGAAAAGTCACATACACAATTTAGACTCGTTTTTCATGTTTTCATGCTCTATAACACTTATGGGATCAATTGGAGACCAAGGCTACATTTCTAGGGGGAAAATAGACTCTTTACCACCTTCCAGTAGGTTACACGGTCGTGTAATTTTGCTCATAAAAGTTACACGGCCGTGTAACTCCCAGATCCTTCAAAAACTTGAATTTTTCACTAAAAATCATGTATCGGGCTCGTTTTAACTCCAAACTTCACCAAATTTTGACCATAGGTTCTATTGACCCTTTATTATGTTAAGAACATGTTTTCACTTCTATTAAGTCTTATTTAGTTCATGACTTAATGATTAAGATCATAGGATGTCACAAGAGCTCTAAGGAAGCTCATATGCACATCAACTTAAATTTTAAAATCTAGTTTTGTCCATTTTCTATCCATATACTTATATAACCAATGGATGATTTAATTTAAGGTTTTTTACAACCCAAAACATACTTTGTTAATTACAAATTCATGATTTTCATTAACTATTTTCATGAGTTTCATTCATGGAATCACCAATTCCATTCCACCCGACAAATTTCAGTTTTTGTTCAAACTTTCATTTTATTAATTGAAACTCTTAGGAAACCACTTCTAATAGTTTCTTCATACATAAACATCATTTATGACTCATTATAACCAAATCTTTATGTCAAATTAACACTTTGATCCTAAACTCAAATTTCTAGGGTTTAATTACACATGAAATCACCAAACTTGATTTTAAGTTATCCATATGTTGGATAATGATAAAAATGTGATTAGAAACATAAACCAACTACTTTTACTTGTTTTTAAACCATGGAATCACTGATTCCAAGTTTTTCCAAAGATTTTCCATTTTTAACATTTTTACCCAAAATCTGAAATTACTCTAATTTAACAACTAGGAGTGGTTTATTACTTCTATTAAGACATATTAAACTCATTAAGAACCATTGAACCCAACTTGTTCTTACAAACCCGTCGGTTAGGGTTATTGAGCTCATATTCTCATTTTCTTGATTTTTAACACCTTCAATAGATGAACTATGTTTAGTTATTGATTTAGACACAAATTAAGGCTAGGAATCATAGGATAATCCTCCTCTAGCCACTGAAATCACGAAGCTACAGTAACCTACCCACGGGAAACGGGTTAAACAACCCTAAAAACAAGTTTACTAACCTTCTTTGGCTTGGAATTCTTCAATTCCAATGTAATTTCTTCCAATTCCACTTCAATTCCTCATGATCATCACCAACCGACCCTCCTTGCCCTCTCTAGAAGTCTCCCCCGTGTTCTATGAACTGGGAGAAGATTTTTCTCCTTTTTATACCTAGCTACTTTGCCCAATTGACATTTTAGTCCCTCTAGTTCCATTTTTCCCAAAATAGCACAAAAATTCATTTTATAGTATCATAAATTTTGTTTTCTTTCATTCTTACCCCAAAATTATATTTTCTTTACATTAAAGTCATTTGTGTGCCAAATGACCATTTTGTCCTTTCTGTCAATTTCTACTATCACGGTACCGTTCAAACCCTACTTTTCACATATGTTTATTTTATAGGTTTTACCGTTATTTTCGGGTTCTTCCATCAATCGGGAACTTTATTCCTTAAATACTACTACACTTCCCCGGTAAACGCTAGTTGCTTGTACGGTTTTATCATCTGCAATCTCTACTTCTAACGGGCGATGAAGGGTTCCTAACGCAATACCGAAACTCTTTCCTAGCATGGCAGACACAAAAGAATGAATAGCACCCGAATCAAACAGTACAAAAGTAGGCGCATAGTTGACTAAGAAAGTTCCTAGTCAAGCATAACAGATACATTAAATACATACACCAAAACATGAGGCAAGTAAAGAAAGAGTACCCGTAACGACGTCGGGCGCATCCTGTGCCTCCTCGGCGGTCATGACGAATGTTCGACCCTTGGTCTTAGGGGTTTCCCCTTTCCCCTGCCTACCATCGGTAATTCGGAGTATAGTGGGTGTCAGATTCTGAACCGCTCCCTGGGTCAGACGGGGACACTAGGCCTTGAAGTGACCCACCTGATTAAAATTAAAACAAATATTGACTTCTTGCCGACAATCTTTAGCATACTGGCCCTCCTTTCCACACTTACGGCATATTAGCACCCAGAAATGCCCCTCGTGATTCTTTCCACACTTACTACACTTACCCTGGCTCCTTTGCCCTTGCTTTACCTTATCTTCCCCTCGAAACTTCTTTGACGCCTACTGAGTCTGAGTAGGCGGCGGACACTTCTGCCTTTGTTGGGTTTCCAGTTGCAACTCTCGGGCCCGAGCGGCCGCGATCATATCAGTAAGTGCCTAGCAGCAGACACAAATTCCCGAATGTCTGTGCGAAGCATCACCAAATATCGACTCATTCTCATGCGCTCGGTTGCCGCAAACTCCGGACAGAAGAGTGCTTGCTCATTAAACTTTTTGGTGATCTCCGTCACCGTCTCAGTGGTCTGGGTCAGATTCAGGTATTCCTGCGCCAAGCATTCCATTTCCACCTGTAGAACATACTCTAGTTTGAACTGATCCTTGAATTGTGGCCACGTAATAGCATCCAACTGAGCAAGGGTGAGATCTTTCGTTCGTATTTCCCACCAATCTTTCACACCCTCTCTCAAAAGGTTCACCGCAAATGTTACCTTGGAGGTCTCAGGACATGAACAGGTGCGAAAGGCACCCTCCACCGCGGAAATCCACCGCATGCTAACAATCAGATCCCTGCCCCCTTCGAACATCGTAGGCGAACAAGCCGAAAAGTCCTTATAACTCGCGTCCCTTGCCTTTGATGGCCCCTGCGTAGCCAGTTGCTCCTCGAGCATTGCCCATAGCCCAGTCTTAATAGTACCAAAGAATTGAGGTATCGCAGCCATCACTTCTCGCTAAACCTCCTCTGCTATCAGGTTGCGGAGATTTTCATCTGTTGGAGTTCCCACGCTCGAGGTACCCGCATCTGCCCCACCGTTACTTCGAGTGATTGCCATTCTGAAATGCGCAACAATTTTGATATCAATACTCGGGTCACACCCATTACCGAACTACTCGACTTTCTAGGACTTTGGTTGACTACTCTTGGCTCAAGCGTGAATCCTGTGCTTTCGGTAGTACTGGCCTGGTACTACCTTCCACACCTATTCGCCCTTGTTCCAAGTTCATCAACCATCCTCCTAAATTGTCACACATACGCTAATGAACCATTTCCTATGACTCCTGCGGTCATGCACCGTGGTTCCTAATCATTTGACCTAATTCTCACACCCACCCGTGCCTAAGAGAACTACTGCTAACGTCGTCGAGTCGTCTCACGGACACACAGCCGTACACCATCGAGAATAAGATAGACTTTTGAATAACTGATCCTACCCTAAAGTCACAACCAAACAAGGAACAGCCAGTAAGGCCAGACCAAGAATTCTTAGGCTATCTTATCCTAATTGTATATAACCTCCTAGCGTTCACTATGCAACCTAACGACACTAGCATAAAATTCCAAAGCAGCACATATTGCACAAAACAGTCTATAGGGTATCTTAACTCAGGAAATTCTACATTCTAGCATATATCACATAACACAAACTTGGCATGGGTAATTGGGAATCACAAAACTTACTTGAGCCCGATTGACGGTTCGCATCGCATCTTCTCTTATTTAATTTAACTTCCAAAAATCATTTTCTTAACAAAATCACTCAGTCCTAAGTTTTAGTTTGGATTCCCAATACAGTTCATCCAAATCCCTCAAACCAAGGCTCTGATACCAACTTGTAACGCCCCAAAATCCCAATTACAAAATTTCATTTATTGCCAAGGTTCCAACAAAATCTTTATTCAAAAAGTAAAACTGTTTTGACATAGTTATTAAACCGACAGCAGAAGTATTTAAAAATCATAACATAAAACATTAAGATAAGGTCCCGTGAATGCGATGTGCTGTCGTCAAGCCTTGCCCTTCCCTTTGTCAGTTGAAGTACCTAAAATGTTTTAAAATCAACGAGCAAGCACAAAGCTTAGTGAGTCCACAAATTATCATACATGCCCACACATTAACAACACGTCCTCGAGAACGACCCGACCCTACCCGCCATACAACAGCTATGGGCGTCCATCATACAAAAGCTATGGACACAGGGGGGTTCTAGCCATCATACTACAGCTATGGGTTCTCGGTTTTGGCCCAACCCATCATACAACAGCTATGGGACAAGGCAATAGTCCAACCCGTCATACAACAGCTACGAGTGAACACGCATCAGTACTGAGCCCAACAACTGATAACCACAATTATAGAACAAATCATATAACTGCAAAAATAACACACAAGATGCCTAACATGCAACATCATATAGTAATGTGAGGATACTCACGTGATTCGTAACCGTGCGGATATACTCTAGTATCCCAACTAAGCTCGTCCAATTACCTAAATCCCACATACACAACATATTAATCACTGACCGAACTCCTATAGGCTCGCCTAAAGGTCAGACCCATCATTTGCCACAAAACAAAGGTCGAAGGCAATTTCCTGGTCAAACAGTCAATCGTCGCGGCGCGGCTTCTCCCCTTACGCGTTGCGGACTATCGTCGCATGCCTACGGGGTTTACCCGAAGCCGCGTCGCTGACATAGCTAGTCCGTGTCGCGGACTCGTATTAGTCTGAAATCCCGGTTAACCCTTAACCAGTACAGCCATCGGTTAGGGTTCATCCCTATATCCTTCCTGGGATCTGAAACTACCCTAAGGTTACTTTCTTATGGACATGCAAGTCCATGCATGTCCATGGTCCAAAACCCTAAGTATTACAAGTCATCTAACACCACTAACAAAGGGATAACACTATAATACGGGATAAAATGGAAAATCAGAACGGTAGATCCTCTTACCTTACTTCTGAAAAACGGAGGGATGTAAACAACCAGTTACAATCCGTCCCTCACGTCATATCTCCTTCTTCAATTCTTCCAAGACCTTCAAAGCTTCAAAATAGTAGAGCTACTACAGAAACCAGTCGCATCTACCCCAGTAAACCTCCAAAAAACACGAACCCTAGGGCTGGGACCCTTTATATAGGTGTCTAAATCCGAATTATGGTTTTTCACTTCTGCGGCGCACCGCGTCGCGGCCCAATAAGATACGCGTCGCGCATATCAGCCATCCGCAAATCCAGTTCCTTCCCACGCCACGCCGGGGACCACCTTAAACCGCTTCGCGGTGGAACAGGTCTTAAAAAATGTCCGTATTCTTTTTTATTTGTTTTGTAAGGGAGTAAAGTCCGAAATTAGGTATTTAAAATACAACTCGGTTGTATAAAAAGGAGCAAGTCTGTTGTTCTTTGCCAAGTCAGAAAGTTTAACCGCCATGTCTACAACCAAGTCAAAAGTTTAACCGTCGTGTCATCTAGGTCAAACTGCAAACTCATAAAATTAGACTGCCATGTCCGCTAGTAAATGTCAAACACGTATTGCTAACAACGTCAAAAATCGCCATAACTATCAACCTCTACCTACCTCATATCGATATTCTTCTTCTTCACATGAGAAGTACAATTATTCAAACTTGATATATAACCAAGCTTCCTTTTCATCTCCTTCTATCTTTGCAGTACCTTACTCTCCCTTCATTTTTCCACTATTACCTCATTCAATCACCTTCCTCATGACCCCATGTTCTTTTTCCAACTCCACAACTTTCCAATTCATATTCTCCAATTCCACCTCCTTCCTGGTATCGCCCTTTTACGCCACCGTCGCCTCATTCGTAATCGTTTATCGTAGTTGTAACTGCCCTGTAAACAAAACCTGCATCGCCACCCTAATCGGAAGCCGCTCATTCTGTGTCGTATAGTCACACGCCTCGGACGACATCTTATTACAATCCAAAACTACAAAAATCGTTTCCCTTTCCGAGTCTATCAAATACTCGTTGATTTAAAAAAAATATCAAGCTCCTCTTATATCCCATCTGAGCTTTCAGCCCTATCAGATGCAGCAATCGACATTCTGGAAAGCGAAATAAAAGATTCCCTTTTCAAATCAATATCATTCGCGACTTCCCTGATAAAATCCTCAACAAGTTCCGCCAAAATTTGGAGCCCTAGTCCATATCGATATTGTTCTTCCCTGGTGAAAATATTATAAAAATGAATCAAATTTCTTTGAACACATATCGTATCTTACTTTTCTTCTTGAATAATACCCTTGAGATGGAATTAGCAAATCATTGACCGTTGTTTCATCTAATTGTTTCCAGATTTTGAGCATGAACCTGTCTCGACAAGTTGTGTTAGCTTCTAAAATAGTCGTGTAATGAAGCACTTTTCATATAGTAATTCACCCGGGATGACCCCAAAATCGTTAGGGAAAATTGATTTGATCGTGTCTTGTTTTAAGTGTGAACAAACATTTTCGGAAGAAGAAGAGGAAGACGAATAGACGATTCTTGACCAGTTTCTTTCGGGTTGAAAAACGCCTGTTTTTCATGTATCGGTAAAGATTCAATGCGATGTAGTTATAACCCATTTTGCATTGAATCTTCCTATTTCGGGCTACTAAAATTGAAGACCGGGTAGACATGTATTTGTCAATATATAATCCTACGTGGCAAGGGTACCGATTCAAAATGGGTTAAATCCATTTAGCTGCCGGTTGCAAGGACTTCAATCTCTTATAAAACAAATAAAAAATAATATGGATATTTAAAAACAAAATTCAAAACACCGTTAGGCTACTGTAGCATTATCCCAAGTCATTATTATCAATTTTTCAGGTCATAATGGTCGGGTTAAATATTTTTTTTTTTTCAAAAATTGGTGGTTTATTAGAAAAAAATTAAAATTGATGGTTAAACCAGAAAAAATGAATATATATATATATATATATATATATATATATATATATATATATATATATATATATATATATATATATATATATATATATATATATATATATATATTCGGAATAATATAAATCAAACTATAAATATTATCCAGGGCTTTATGAAAAAAAAAACACTATATTTTGCCAAAAATCCGATTTAACCACCAATTTTAAAATTAGAAAAAAACCATCATTTTTTGATAAAAAGTTTAATCGAAGCCATTGTTACTGGTTTATACAGGTTATACTAGTCTGGTTAAAGTTTTTTCAAAAATTAGTCGTTTATTAGAACAAACGAAAAATTAATAATTAAACAAGAAAAATGATAAAATATAATTTTATTTTTTTTACTTTACCCTTTTTGAATCAATCAAGTTGTATATGGATTGATGTAATCAAATCAAATCATGGAGTTGAACGGGGCTTTGGTATGAAATCGCAAAAGACCAAAATTCTAAGGTGTTTTAAGCATTATCGATCGAAATGTTAATCAATCATGGTACGTAAAAGGGTACTGATGTCGATGATATTTGATGACCTTTGTGTTACGTTGGAGTCTTTTTAGTTGACCGTTTACCCTGATAAATGGTCTTTTGACTTGGATTCAACAAGCTAGTTCACATTGGGATGCTTAAGGAAATTAATTGATACCTTTGGAGTGGTGCTGGGAGAAAGAGGCCACACGATGGAATAATTTGGTTCCAATTAAATTTAGCATATTTGTATGCGGCCTTTATTCGGATCAATTACCTATTAAAATGTATTTAGATATAGGAGGTATAGACGTTGATTCTTTACTCTTCCCAATTTGTGACTCACAAATTAGACTCTTGACCACTAGTTTCTTAAGTTTTCCATGGGCTAAATAGCCTAATTCCTTAAAGTTTGTAAAAAAATAATTAAAAATTAGTTAAATTACCAAAATAGCTACTATTTTTACAAGTGGGCTGCGAAAATTATGACGTGGCCTTTAAAAACTATTCAAAATATACGAAAATCTCATTTTTATATAAAAAAATCAGGAATTTTATTTAATTTTCGCAGCCACCTGCGACAGTCCACCTACGAAAATTAGTTTATATATATATATATATATATATATATATATATATATATATATATATATATATATATATATATATATATATATATATATATATATATATATATATATATATATATATATATATATATATTAATTTTTTAATTTATTTACATAGGAAAACGGTAAAGCTATAACCGTGAAAATTTAAATTTTGATTGCAAAAAGTTGAAGTAAAATTGTGAGAATGTGAATTTAGTTTTTTTAGTCACAGCTTTAGCATTTTTATATGTAAATAAATAAAAAATAAAAAATATATACATATAAAAAAGAGGCTGCGAAAATTAAATAAATTCCGGAATTTTTTCTATAAAAATGAGATTTTCTATAAAATATATACATATAAAAAAAGAGGCTGCGAAAATAATTGATATTTTGGTCATTTAACAAAATTTTGATTATTTTTTGCAAAATTATAATAAATTAAACTAAATTTATCATTTGATCCTATTGAAAGATTATGGAATATAGATGTTCCTCAAATAATTCGGTTAGAGTTATGACTCATTGGTTGGATAATGCGGCTCTTAGGCTGAACGGAATGGGGCAAGGAAATGTCGGAGACATCCTTGCTGTCAGGGGCGAAACTAGTCTAGAGCCCAAAGTGGCACGGGCCATCCCTCAATTTTCTCCTACAACTAGCCCAAAATCCTATTTTGCCAGCCCACATTACTGGAAGCCCAAAAAAAAGAAGAAAATAAGTGCTTGTAGCCCTAAAAAGAAGAAGAAGGACAGCCCTGGTTCTAGGTATGTCTGATTCTTTGAGGTTTTGAAGCTTTGAGTGGGATTCCGAAAAAAAAGGTCTAGGTCCTGTCTCTTCTCTATCGACGTCTCTTCTCAACACTCCTCTCATCTCCACATCTGAAGATCGCGACATCACCTCCGGCATCTTAGACCGTCGACGCTGCTCTGCACCCGACGCCGACAAAGCCCTGTTCGACTTCTCTTCTATTTGAAGGCCTTCGACAAAGCCCCGCCGGCGCTGCGCTGCATACGCGTTTCCCTTCTTTCGGGTGGCAGATCCTCTAAGGCCATGCCCCCCCCCCCCCACCAGGTTTTTTACATACTAATAACCCTCATATACTCTATTCCTTTAAAATTCAACAAAAACAAAATTAAAACAAGTAAAAAATAGATATTACGTAAAAGATGGGATTCCAGTTCTAGTTCTAGCATTTGAATGAATTAACAGAGGGTAATTAAGCTGCATAAAATACAACAAAAAACAATTAAAATTCAAAGATCTTATGAAAGATTTTAGGAAGTAAAGAAAAAAAGATGAAAATCCAAGATCAAAAGTATTGCCTTCTCATGCTCTGCATCCCATTTTTCTAGTTCAACAAGGCTTTAGCACATATTCGTCGCTCTTGACTCACCGTCATTGTGTGCTTTGAGAGACTACGCTTGCTTCATTGTATTTCAAGTTAGCATTTTGTGCTTTTTTTCCAATATGAAGTATCAACGATTAGTCATAAATAAATACTGATAGAGGACTTGTTACTGTGATGAATTGTCATAGATGGCTCATTTTGTCTAAAACTAATTTGACATTTGATTATTTATTTATTACTATACACACAAATATATAAAATAAAATAATTTGCCCACAATAATGGATTTGCCATGTGATTGAACAGCATAAATCGATTTGCCATGTGAATTTGTTGCTGAAATTTTGTTTCTGCTTGTACTGTTCTTGTTGGTAAAAACTTAAAATTACCGTTTTGAAAATTTGTTGCTAAATTTTTTTTTGGTGCCACCCTTGTTCCACATTTCTGGTTCCGCCACTGCTTGATGTCGATGAATGCCGGCGGCAAACACCAGGACACTACGGCGGCAAAGCTTCAGCGGCAATCCCAAACGGCACCAAATGCCGTTTTCTCTCTCCTTACTGTCTCTCTTCTCTTCTTCTCTTTTGTTGCCGGCAACCACCTCCTTTTCATTTCTTTGTTTCTTCTCTCCTTAAAAACCCAACCTCCAAACTGATGTAGAGTGGATGCTGACTGCAACACTCCGTTCAGCCTTATTAGTGCAAAACGTAAAATTTTGAATGACTGTCATCCTTACCTCTTGCAGGAAAACATGTCATTTTTGACAATATGGTCTCGCATTCTCAGTTTAGTTGTGTAATATGAGTGTTAAAATCGAAGTAAATTGATTAGATGGTTACATAATACTTCTGGACGATAGCTTTTTGTAATCTTCTAACATCTTACTACCTTTTCTATATAATAATAAGTTTAAACTAGATGGTCATACAAAATTAAAATAATTCAATTAAAATAAAATTTATAAATTATATAAGTTATTAAAATCTATATAATAATAAGTTTAAACTAGATGGTTACATAATACATTATCACTTATAATTGTTGTTTTAAATCTTACTTTTCAAATAAACTATGGTCATGTTAGCGTCAAGTCAGCGTCACATCACTAAAGATTAACACGTCGTCATGTTACATCAGCTAACAGCTGGTTTGACCGGTCAAATGGTCAAAACTGCAACAAATTGAAAAACCGAGCGACTTAATTATCAAAAATATAAACACAGTGTCAAAATCAAGATTTTATATAAACTTAATGATTTTTGTACAAATTACCCATTAGTACTTCTTATAATAACTTAATATATGAATTCACAATCAAAATTTAAATTACCCATTAGTACTTCTTATAATAACTTAATATATGAATTCACAATCAAAATTTAAATATAACAAAGGAAGTTTTGACTTGTCGACCTACTCTAATTTGATTAATCTTAAAAATTTAAGTGAATAATCCTCGAATTTATTTCGATCCGTCGCACAACCCGTATTACTAGTCCATTATGTTATCTACAGATTAACGAAAAAAAAGTAGACTGTCGATCATATTCTTGTATTCCCGTAAGTTTATCAATTACACTATTTTCCTTATTTTTTTTGTCAATCATATACTAAAAGTCATTATCACATGCTCAAATTATTAATGCATTCTTTAACGATTGTTCTTTAGTACTCTTTCCTAATTGATCATTCATCTTCGATATATTTTATTAAAGTTTGATATAGGTGTTATTATTTTGAAATAACACATATGTCATTGACAATATATTTTTGTTCAAGACCATCTACATTTATAACCTTTTTTTTTGCATAAAAATGATATAAAGATAATGAAAAAGTATTCCATCTCCAACGCTATACCATTTCTAAAGTAACTACATTTTTAATCCAAAAAAAATACAATTTGTGAATAGTATTTTTTTTTAGAGCGGCTGAATTATCTATAAAAACTAGCAAGACGCTAGAAACATTACAAAGAAATAGATCATATCATAGGGTTTTGCATCCATTCAATCCAATGAATATTCGATTTACGAAATCGAAACACAAACCAACTATATAAACTAACTAGCGTGCATCCCGTGCTTTTAATTACGCATCAAATCGGCAAGTGATCTCTCTATGTGTTTAATGTGAAAGTAGGATGATATGAAAGACAAATAAGTGAAAGTATTGAAATAACAAATACACAAATAAGTGCACCGGCTTACTTTAAAAGGGCAAACAAACCAAAAACACACTCAGTCATCTCTCTATGTGTTTTGGAAAAGCTATGCCACTAAATAAAAAGAGGAAGTATAAACTTTGCTATCATCACCATGATATCTCTTAAAGAGACGGAAGAACAACTCTACATATGTACAAAAACGTAATTTACCTCACCTTCGTCGGCTAATAAAAAATATGAGATGCCTACCAAGAAACAGCGAGGATAACTGCCTGCAAAGGACACAAAAATATGAGAATCTTACTTTGCAATGTGACTCATAGTAAAAAAGAATATTCAACATCTTCAACTGTGAGTTTTGTCCTTTCTGCAATTATACTCAATGGAATACACCTGTCTTCTGATGCTCGATTGCAACCAAATAAAATAAAATATATTATAGCATCCTGCTTTTAATTTTATTCAATTATAGCATTGTACTTTAAATAAGTTATTAAAAATATTACCCGATTATAGCATTGTACTTCCAAACTTTTCCTTATTAAGACATTATACTTTGAAAGATATACCCTATTATAACAATGAAAACCGCTTTGTTTTTCTATACCGAGTAAAGTTTTTTATGCGTAACAAATTCTTTAAATCTTTGAGCAATTTCAGCATTGGCAAATCTGAGATCCTGCAATATCATGAGATTTATTGGTTACATATATTCAAAAAAAAAAATATAACAGTAAGTATGATTTTATGGAAGAAGAATGACCTTGTGTATATACCCAAATACACCACAAGACCGATTGTCATTATCATTTTTCTCACCACAGTTTATGCACATTCCTCCAATAATACCAGGACCCGTTCATTGATACCTCTGGACAAAATGATCAACAGTAATTAGAACCTTTGTAGATGAAAGATAATTCAAACGGATGTATAAATGGTAGGATACCTAAAATAGTTTCTTCTTATGTATGAGATGTTGAACCGCTGACTTGTTGGGTGCTTCCAGATACACTGATCTTCCTCCTTTTAGTCCTGTTCATAAAATGACCAAAATCAACCACAAAGATTGAAATTGCTTAGATATAAATTCAGAAAGCATGGTAAACCTAAGCTTCAATAAGTTGATTCTAAGCCTGTTAATACCATCTATCTCAGAAAACATACCACACATTACATATTTTTATGCACACAACCTAACATTGATGCAAGATTTAGAAGAGTAAAAAAAAGGTCAGTTCCGATACCCCTTATAGCTTTCTACCTGATAAACATAGATTTCGTGTGCTTTATTCTTTGAGGCATTTAATCAAACACCTTGTGTGTATCCAAAAATTTAGCAAAAGTCCAACAATAACTACATCTTGACAATAAAAAAACCAAAAATATACAAAAATAGAAAAAATACAGAACACTTAAATTCATCTATTATCATCATCGTCTTCCCACCACCTATAAAAACTACAGTCCTGGCACTTAAAATTCTACCCACATAGAATCACCTGAAATCTACAAATATAACTTAAAAATTAAAGTGGGATATTCATCATTATAATCACCTACCTGTTACCGCTTCCATCTTTCTATCTGATAATTTACAGTGTCTTGTGAGTGCATCTTCAAACCCAATTAATCCAACTCGAGAGTCGTGACTCAGTGAGTATAAACCACATCAGGGAAACAGTTCTAGAAAAGACCACATAATAAACTTGGCAAAAATATCGGTTTCCAAAAACTCTATATGAGCAGCACGTCCAATTATGGTGTTCAAATTTCGTCCTTGTAATGAGATATCGAACTTCACATCGCATCTCATCAACATTCGTTGTTCAGAAGACGGAGGCCGTATTTGATCCAAACAGTTGTTGAGCATATAGTGGAGAACTTTTCCTTTTCTCGAATAATCTCCTGATGACGATTGACACATCTCAATTCGCGCAGAATGATACGGAACGTAACCATCCTTGAAAAAAATTGTTGTTTTCAGTATTAAAAGTTGTTATCGTTGTTAAATTATTGAAATCAGAAAGTAATCGTATCTGTGGAGACGATAGTAGGATCATGTTCTTGAAATTCTCCAATGTTTTTTGCTGAAAGTGAAATTACAATGAATCAGACAAATCGTTTTTCGAAATACAGAAGGAAGTACGAATTGTACCTTGGAAAGTTTGTAGAGGAAAGTGTTTTCAAAGACGATAGTAGGGCTAGGGTTTTCATAGCGAAAGTCGTGGTGCTGACGCTGTGATAATGTTGCGGTAGTGGTAGCCATGGAAGTGAAGAAGCCGGTGGGAAAGGGTGGTTCTGGAAACGAAGAAAGCGAAAGAAGGAAGGAGAAGAGAATCAAAGAAGTAAAGAATTTAGAGAGGATCGGTGATGGTAAAATAAGAATCGATCGGTAGGGGAAAATGAGAGGGGGAGGAGGAAATGAAAGTGATCGGCGGTGGGTTAGGGAAAAAAACGGATCCATAAAACGGATCCAAAAAAACCCTTGTTACACAAACAACCAAAACGCGTTACAAAAAACGTACACCAAGAATCCAAAAATTACGGGTTTTATATATATATACTAGGTACATTTTAAGGGCCGTGCTGGGTTACTTGGCTGTATGATAAATTGGAATTTCGTTGTTTTTCATTCGATAATTAGTGAAGTCTCAAATAATAATCTCCCTATGCAAATGCTTTGACCAATAATAGATTTCTGAAAATCTTAAAGACTACTAATCACTTACTGATAGATCTTCACAGGCTCCTTATACAAGCTCAAAATAATTTAAATCTTCTCCATTTCTTGATTACAGTCCATTTCATCACCTATTGTTTGTTTCTTGATACTCCTTTCCAAACCTCATTCTCGGTATCAATTCAGTTTAATAAAAAGCAATAAACAAATAAATGAAAGTATGTTGCCGTTTTTACATTTTAGCCTTATAAAAACTTGACTATTTTTCTTATAGTCCTTTCCTTTGAACCTACCCTCCTAGCATCTTTTACATATAGTAATCCATGGAGAAAGAAAATCCAAAAAATAACTACTTTATGACGCGGATATTCGAATTTTTTACCCCTGCAACATGCAACATAGGGCATGGAAAAGGTATAAATAGTATCTGCAACTTGCAACAGCCAAGAGCATTGTATTCAGAAACAAGAAAAATAGATTCATGAAAAGTTCAAATAAATACTAAAAGATGAAAACAACCAAGAAAAAAAGATGTGTGTCCACAAACATTACTCAATGGAAAAAAAAAAAGAAACAGAGCCTTATAGTATTTTAAGATGCAAGCTAAAAGAACAACTTAAATTGAGTATGAAGATCAAGAAAATTGTTCATAGGAATTTCAGTAGTAGATGAACTGAAGTTATAAACACCCTCATAAACTCATATCATTTTCTGACTAAAATTCTTGATTCTGCACTTGCATATCATTACACTTTGAAAGATTATGTATAGTTACAGAATCACTTGTCTCACATGCATTTAATGCCTGATAATGGCGGTAACTGGATACTCAATAAAAAAATTACAATAAACTTTTTTCCTTTTTTTTCATTTCAATGTAAAGTAACGAAGGTATAATGGTATATTTATAGAAAAAGAAAAAATAGAGTCGACATAAAAAGAATCGTTCAATATTTCAAGTTTACTTTTAGCAAATGCCAAATGGTCATGCCTGCAGAATAATTTAAGTTTGGTAACATGGTTTTAATCATTTTAACTTGGTACTTATTTTTTCTTATATTGACAGAAGAGATGTATTTGGAGTAAATTAGAAATCTCACTCTTCTGAGTATATAACCTTCGTTTGATATGGATGCTATCAACTTTTTGGATAAATAGCTTAAAACCCAACATTTCATCACGAATCAAATTACAAACTCAAAAAAGCAGAGCACAACTGTATCGATGATAAATACTAAAACTAATCATTGAAACCATATTTGCAATCAACAAAACAATAATAAGTTTACGATTTATGATCGTTCGATAAAGCATCTGTATAATTGTCATGATTTCCAAAAAATTGAAACAAAATGATATTTTTTACGTAAGTAGCAAACTTTTTAGAATCAAATATGATTTTGTTGAACAAGTCTGATTAGTCTTATCGGCTCTGTGAGATGGGAGAATCATTAACCAATGCAAAATCCAAAATTAAAGAAAATTAAAAAATGAGAAGACTGGAGAATAAAAAAGAACACATTAGTAATTGAGACCATACCAGTTCTGCCTTGGAGGAGATTTTGATCAGCAACCTAGAACCCTAGAATCGGATGAACCAAGATCTGGCTTATTTCCAAATTAATCAAAAAATGTAGCAATTGAATAAACGGCCAGACCTAGACATGAGTGATTACTTGAAATAAGACCTTATTTCATGCTATTATTATGTAACCAATTTCAGATTGTCCACTATGTCGGGGAATTCCTAAATTGGATGGCAAGCTGACGTTCTTGCCCTTATTTCAAGAACTTTGGCAAATGGAACCAGAATTAGAGAGAGACGCATCACAAAATCCCTAAAAATAACATAATCAAACATACCTTTATCGTAATTGGCGAGTGTCAATTGTTGATAACGGATGATTAGGGTTCCGACGGCTGATGATTTGGGTTGGGTTAATTATCATGAGAGATGGAGGCGATGATCAGGGTTGTTTGTGATTGTCGACGGCTTCGTTATTTGCTGCTATAAATATTTTTATTTTTAAGGTTTGTATTCCCATTAAATCATAATCCATAACAAAGCATAATATTTTTGTTTATGTTTTTGAGATGTGTATTATCTTCTTTTTTTGCCTTGCAGAAAGCCATGTCTCTTTACACAAAGGAAAGAGCAAGGAATGAAGTAATAACCGGTGAAGATGGTGATGCCGGAGTCGAAGATTCCAAAGTTGAGGATTCCAGTGGTGATGGTGATGCTGGAGTTAAAGATTCCGGCAACATTTCTAATGGTGGCAGTCGAAGATTCCAGAGTTCAGGATTCCAGTGGTGATCTTGTGATTCAGACATGGCTGAATGGTGTCTATAGGACTTCCATGTGGACTTGGCACGCCGGATTCTACCTCTTGATCTACTTAATAGTGAGTAAATAATGTTCCAAGTACATAAGTAGCATTAGTATTCAGCAATATACTTTGGTTAGGAGAGGATAATTGTATTGCGCGACAAGATGGCATCTGAGCTTGATCAGTTATACTGGTAAAATTAGGAGAGGAACATGAATTTTTTTCACATAAATCTTTTTCACGTTAATAGCAATGTACTTCGGTTCTTTGATCTAAAATAACAATGTACTTCATGCATTACCAGTTGTTCTTCCTAAAGTAGTTCATGAATACCTCCTTCCACTTTTGTACGTAAATAATTTTAAAAAGTTAATAAATTATCTCTGAGCTTGATCAGTTATACTGGTAAAATTAGGACTTTAATGGGATTTTTTTTCACATAAATCCTTTTCACGTTAATAGCAATGTACTTTGGTTCTTTGATCTAAAATAACAATGTACTTCCAGCATTACCAGTTGTACTTCCTAAAATAACAATGTACTGGTAAAATTAGGACTTTAAGAGGAATATATTTAAAAAATGAATAAAAAGGGACCAAATTTGTGATTTCCTTTTATCCTTTAAGTAACAATTCAAATATTGTATTTTTTAGATAAACTCAATAGCTAAATTAAAGAGTAAAATAATATTACAATGTTGGTTCAGGTTGTATAATTGTTTCAATTTTGATCCAAGGGCAAACTGGTCAATTCAAATTCTTGGCAGCTATGCTGTTAACTTACACACAGCAGAAATAAATTTTAGAGTGACTTACATAAATGGTCCCTGTGTTTTGGTGAAATTGGCAAGTTTACTTCAATTTTGTAACAAAGGTCTGTTAGAACAACCCCAATTACTCTAAATGGTCCTTGTGTGTGCGTAAAAGTGAAAGAATTAGAGTAATTGCGATATATGACGATTTTGCCCTTCTGTGTACCCATCATCCCCATTCGTAAAAACTAATCAAAAAGCTCTCTAATTTCCCTTACTTTTTCAATTAAATGACCATTTAACATTATTCTTAATTAAGCTATTTACCCTTTTGTTTATGGACCAATTTACCCTTGTGTGCATCCTTCATTCAGACTTAAATTTCTGGCCGACCTTCAATCAGTATCGTGGATGACAATGTATCTAGGAGGAATATGCAAGAGTTTATTTGGTAAAATTGCATGCTGTAAATCCGATAACAATTTTCTATAAAAATGGTTTAAAAGTTGCAGGATGATCACCGTATAACTGAAAACACAATTGAAATTATAGAAAGATTCCAAAAATCTAATTTACACCTGATCATAATATACCTTACCAATTTATTACAATAAGACAAAGTACACAAAAGAAAGTTAAGAAAAAAGAAAACTACCTACATTAGTTAGGTAAGTAAAAAAGTGGAAACCAGTAATTAGGGATTTCAATATTTAATAACCCATAAAAATATGTCGCTTTCTCTTGCATTATTAAAAGAAAACTACCTGATCAAATGTAATGGACCATGTAGTTTGTGATACTTACCCTAACCTAGGGCATCTCCTTCCTCTTGTTTTCTGTAAAAATGAAGAACAAAGTAAGGAAAGAGTATTCGTTACCTCAAGCATTAACCGGATGCAAAGTAAAGGCTTGCAGGCATACTTTATAAACTCTAAACTGCTTAATATAGATTAGTATTTATCCACCTATCTAAAACCAAAAGAAACAGAAAATGGAAACCGTGATGTAAGAAACTCATTTTCATTCAAAACTCTTACCTTTTGAATATTCAACATAGCTAGAAACAAATTAAATCAACCTAATTTGAAAAGATGCTTAAGATATTAGATAGAAAGAAGGTTGAATTAAACATAATTTACACATCGCCACAATCAAATTAAATAATAGAACATAGATGAATAAGAAATTACCAGATAATCAAAACCCGTCTTCTCTGGATCTTCCGTTCGTCAATCATAAGCCCTAAACAAAAGAGGAACAGGTTCCTATTATGAGTCGCTATTTAACAGAAAGTCATCGGAGGTAAATAATCTTATCGTATTTCTAAACTTATTTTCAAATTTCCGTTTAGGGTGCTTCAGGTGGGTGTAATCGTCAAAGAAAGAAGAGAGAAAAAATTTAGAGTTCCTTCAAACCCCATAAAAATTGTGAATCTAAGGAGTATAACCAAAGTAAAATCAAGAAAAAGATAAAGCCCTAAAACCATAGAACAAGGAAATAGCAAGGGGAGAAACGGAATACCATTGCCAGCATTTCGATACTTGCCATAGAACAATGTTTCCTGTATCGTAATTGACCGGTCACAATTGTTGTTACTTTTGATTGGGGTTCCGGCGGCTGATAATATTGGTGCTGTCAATTGTTATAACAGATGGAGGCGATGTCGATTTGATGAATAATCAGAAATTGCTGATGAAGATTCAATCCCCTGTTTGCGATGTCGATCTGAGGAATAAACAGAATATTGTTGACGAAGATTCAATCCCCTGTTTCCCCTGGTGCGTCTAATGGATGTTGCCTTTCACGCGCATTCTAATAGGGCGATGTAATTGGAAGGGCGGTGTCTGTAATTTGAAGAAACATGACCCAACTCGAAGGGTCGTAGCATCGTTTAAAGGGTAGGTCGGTGGCGTAAGGAAATAATTGAAGCGATGCATCCGTTAGAAATTGAGAAGCGTCGTTTAATGGGTATCCAGACGGCAGACTAAGAACCCTACATGGCGGTGAATAACGAAACGAGAAAAATACCCTTTCTTTATATAGTAATGATATATATATATATATATATATATATATATATATATATATATATATATATATATATATATATATATATATATATATATATATATATATATATATAACTATGTTATCAAATGATGCATCTTTCTTTAAATTCTTGGTACCAAACGTGGAGGATTTCAATACTTCCAAATATGACACAACATGTTCAAAAGAATGACTTCAATCACCATCTTCTTAGCCCTTGACACATTAACCGTATCAATACTATCTACCACTTCTCTTACGAAGTTAGCATGAGGCAAAACCAAATTATGCCATTTAAGAACTCGAGACCAAAGATTTTACGAATTTAGCATGAGGCAAAACCAAATTATGCCATTTAAGAACTCAAGACCAAAGATTCTCTGTAACCTCACAGTCCAAAAACAAATGCTTCACATCTTTTGTTTGGTTCTGAAAAATCAAGTACACAATGGCAGGAATATGCACATCTTTCTCAGATAACTTCACTCTCGTAGGTGACGTGTTTAAGACCAAATACTACATAAAATGTTAACTTTTATAGGCACATACGTGCACCATCTAGTCGCAAACATCGATTGTCCCAATATAGCACCATCAATATGTTTGGGAACATCTAACACTGTAAATCACTTCTATCATTCATATCCCACTTCCTAGAATCTTATATATTAGAAAGCTCAACATCTTCCAAAGTGTGCAACAAAGCTAACAGCTGACTTTCCAATGCCTGGCCATTGATTTCTCTATGTCATCCACACTTCCATTGATCAAACATCCAACACTATTTAACCAAGATATCTTTATTAGCCTCAAGAATATATAATCTATGAAAAATATGCATACAAGGGCTATCACCCCACCAAGCCTTTGTTGCTTTGACTAAAGAAACTAGAGCACACAATCACACAAAGACATATACTCACAAAATATCACTATATTTGGAAGCTTGTTGAGAAAGAGACATCATCATTACCAGAGTTGCATCGGAATAAAACATGGTTGATCCATTCACTAATACTAGGTTGTAAACGAACCGAACGTTCAGCAAACCGTTTGTGAAGTGTTCGGCGGGAAGTTCGTTTATTTAATAAATAAACGGACATGAACACAAATTTTTGTTCGTTTAGTTAAATGAATGAAATGAAAAATGGTCTCATTCGTTCAGTTATGAAAAATGGTCTCATTCGTTTATTTAAGTTCCTTTTATGATCATATATGTGCAATTGTGTTTGATTACATTAAAATTTTATATGTTTGCTTATGTTCATATATGTTAAATTATGTTTGTTTGTCTCTATTAGTGGATGTTTGTTAGTTTATGTTTATTTAGCACGGCCACGAACTTAAAACGAACGAACATAAACAAGATAATTTGTTAAATGAACGAACATGAATAAGAAAACTCTCTCGTTTATCTGTTCGTTTTCATTCATTTGTTCGGCTAACTTAAATGAACGAACATGAACAAGCCTTCGTTCATTTTGTTTACGGTGCTAACTTAGACACTATCACATATAAAGCATGATTCACATACTTAGTCTATAAGGAATATATTAGAAAGCAAATTGGCTTGAGTGTACTTAGTCTAGTTTGTTTAGTTTTGGGAACTTATAAAATATGATACTTTATCTGATGTAACGATTGTTATGTTGAGATCTTAATATATGATAAAAGCAGTTATTTTCATTACTTTATTAGTGTGTTCCATTTTGCATGATTGCTTGACTTCCAAAATGTTAAAATATTCAATGTCTCAATAGTCGCTCATACTTTTTGGGAGTAAGTAGCGATTTAAGATTGATATGATGTGTTGGTAGATTATCCATGAATATGGATATAGCATGGCTAACACTCATATGTAATTGATGGAGATAAAGTATTGGAGTAACCCGCACTTAGAGATTACCTCATGGAAATTGTGACAAATAATTCTAACATGGTAATATCTTATATCCTTCAGATAGATATGATAATGCCCCAAATTCCATAATAAAATTTCCGTTTTTAAAAGCGGTTCAAATACATAAATTGGTTGGAAAATGAAACCATTCGATCCGAATTCAATGACTAAAACCTTTAAAACCGTATTTATCAAATCAGTTACAACATTATCCAGCGGAAGACTTGAACACTAAAAATATCAGATGCTATACAGTCGAGCCGTGCTCGAAAGCTCAATCCAATAAGAACTTGAAAAACATTTAGGGTAAAAGAGTAAACACAAAGCTTAGTGAGTTCCCCAAGATACCACACGATCCATCACATAAGCACATGGACAATTGGTCTCCGGGCTTACCCCGAACAACCTGGCTCCCAGGCTCACCCCGATCTGCCACAGCTAAGAACTCGCAGGCTCACCTCGTTTCATCCCTTGCCAGTACATATCTGGACTCTCGGGCTCACCCCAATCCCACCGGCTCTTGGGCTTTTCCCGATCCGCCATCAATCTTCAGTCGCAAGAACGCTCCAATGACTAACACATAACAACATAGAAGCCTAACCATCCAGTTTGACCCAGCGGTTTCCTAGTATTAATCATACAGTCAAATAATGTAAGGCACGCCCATCTAAACACACGATACTACACATAGTAAAGTAAGGCTACCTATGCATGTAATATTACTCATAGTATATTGAGAAAACTAACCTGATCTTGCAGAGCTGACACGTACACCACGCCTCCTATGTCCTTTCACATTAATCAACACAGACTCCTAACTTATAACAAAGTGGTAAATCAGCAATCTGAACAACCCACATCCCGTCCTACACTCCAAGTCCATAATCACTGCAAGTTGACCCAAAGAGTCAACTGGTCAAAGTCGAAGGACAAAAGTCAACGATCAACACCAAGATAGCGTCGTTATTCTTTGAGATAGTGTCGCTATCTCCGAGAGTCAGTTGGGGTCATCGTCATAGATAGCGGCGCTATCTCCATAGATAGCGGCCACCGATATCTTGGAAATTTCCCAAAACTTCATTAATGTAACATCATGGTACTTTTGAGTAAGTTTTTTTTTGTGTTAATCTTAGTCTACTAAAGATTAAGTATGTTGTCATATGTGTTGGAATGGTTAGAATACCTTTTGAATGAAGTTTCCCCTTGAAAAATGCCAAAAGGGGCTACACGGGTCGCATGGAGTCACCCGGGTCGTGTAAAATGGCTTAGAAAACCAATCTGAAACTCCTCCAGACCCACACGCGTCATGTAGAAAATGAACTGGGGCAATCCGTGGCTTCAAACGGGTCGTGTAAAGCAAAACGGGTCGTGGGGCGAACATCAGTGGCGCTAATATTAGATATTAGCGGCGCTAATCGCGCATATGTACTTTTTAAAGTGCGTTTTTCTTTTCATTTGGGCAGAACATCTCTCGTTTCAAAAACCCCTAGAAAACCCTCTGTAACGCCAAGACACTCTTTTTATGTAATAATAATAAAAAGGGTAAAAAGGTCATTTTACCTTAGAAGGGTAATTTGGTCTTTTGGACAGAAAAAAATTTAGTTTGAAATAATATTTTGAGTTTTGGACTTAAAATGTTATAAAAAACTGATAATTGGTCGTTTAACCACAAAAGGGTATTTTGGTCATTTGACCATGCGAAGGACCAAATATGAAAAATATTGTTGTTTGTGGCAAATGTATAAAGAATGAAAGTTTTATTGTAATAAAACTTGATTTTGTGGTCAAAGTTCAAGAAAATGAACTTTAGGACTAAAAATGTAAATTTTAGAGGTATAAATAGAGAGGTTGACTCTCTTAGTTGACTAGCCATTTGTGCAGCAACGGGAGGAGCAAGGAGGATGCGATTTCTGCAGGAAATCATGGAATTGAAGCAAGGAATTGGAATCATAGCTTGAATTGGTGATTCCTATGTTAATCAAGGTTAGTAAACTTGATTTTAACCAAGTTCTTGAAGTGTTCTTGATTTGGTTTTAATAGAAACTGAAATTTGTGAATTTCAGTTATGATTATGTGGTTTAGATAGTTTATTACTTCCATTAAGTCATGCTAAAAGGACTTAACTCAAGAAAATGGAAGTAGATTGCTATTTATGATGAATTTGAAGTTTTGGGGTTTTGGGACTAAGAACCCTAATTCTTCATTTTGATTGATTTAGTTGTTTTGAATGGTTGAAAACCTTGTTAAAGTATAAGGTTTTAGCCTAGAAACAAACCCCATATGATTAAGAACAGAAATAAGGACTTAATGAGTCAAAACTGCTTGCTACAGTGCACAAATCGCGACTGATCAGGAGCTCTGCCCAAGCGCAGGGCGCAGTGCGCCCAGGATCAGGGCGGGGTGCGCCTGATACCTGGCGCAGTGCGCCTACCAGACAGGGACTTTAAAACGCTAACTTTTGTTTGGCTTGTCCGATTTAGCTCAAACTTGAACCGTAGGCTTGTTATGGTCTGAAAAGTTTGGGAAAATTTTTATATTGAGTTTTCGACCCCTCGGGGGCACTGTAGATCGATTCGAATGCCTCGGTGAATAGTAAAATTCATAAAAAGTTAGTAAACGGAAAGTTTATTAACTAGGCATTGTTTATAATGATAATGTATTGAACTCTATTGTATTAGAGTTAATTGGAATGGTTATTAACCTATTATCATTTGATATATAAATGAATATATAGGTATGGGACAAAATGGTTGTGGTGCACGCAAAGGCAAGAAACAACCGGGATTTAAACGCAGCTAGTATCCAGGTGAGTAATCTCACTGATATCATATGTGATATATGATGATTGAATTGTTACAGGTTGAAACAGCTTCGGGGGACGAAAACGACAAGTGTAAAATATATGTAAAAGACAATACCAGATAAGCCGTGAGTCATTGCGATGACAAGAACGGAGCTGTGAGTCAATACATATATATATACACTATGATATGACAAGACCAGATAAGCCGTGAGTCTTTAATAGACAAGAACGGAGCTGTGAGTCAAACTTATATAGACAATACCAGATAAGCCGTGAGTCTTTAATAGACAAGAACGGAGTTGTGAGTCAAACTTATATAGACAAGACCGGATAAGCCGTGAGTCTAGGCAACAGCGGGCTAACCCATGAGCCAAGGCAACAGCGGGCTAACCCGTGAGCCATAAATGATTATAAAATGAAATGAAATTAACTGGTGCGGCCTATAAGGCTATGATATTGTTATAGGTACATGATGCGGCCTTTTGGCTATGATATCGGGTTATTAAACCCAGCTGGTACGGCCTGCGGGTTATGATTTATATATTGATAATATTCTGGTGCAGCTTATATAGCTATGACACAGGGTGCGGCTTAGATAGCCATGAAATACGATGCGGTCAATCATGACCAAGAAAAATGGGACAGAAATGTATGCAAATAACAACTGACAACGCCTAGTGATATCAAGTATTTTAGGCGTTGTTTGAGTCCTGTTCTTGGTAAAATTATATCAAATATGCATGGGTATTCTCACTTTTCGTGTCAGGACTTGTCTGGAGAAAAAGAACAGATACAGGGACTAAAAGTGTACAAAAAGGAAAAAGTATGGAAAGAATGCAAAATCAAGAGAAGACGTACGCGCGCCGCGGATTTATCTCCTGCGCGACGCGGATGTAAGGCGGTGGAACACATTTAAATGACGAAAAAACGGGGAACGGATAAGTACGCGCGCCGCGGATTTCACATTTGCGCGGCGCGGTCACGGGAAATTTGCAACTATAAATAGAGGCATTTCCAGCCGAAAACCCTAGCAAAGACCGGGTGTAAACATCGACCTAGAAGCTCTTTGACTCGAGGATTCCATTTCAGAAGCTATAATTTGGTATTTTCATGTTTTAAATTTTATTTCATTTTAGTTAAACATTTGTAAGCTTTGAGTTGAATCTTTGGGTGTGACAACCATTGAATTCTAGCTTAGGGTTCTGTTTTTAGTAGTTTTGGTTACTGATTTGATGTTTGGATATTGGTTTGAGTGAATAAAATCATTCGGTTACCTTAAATATTGATTTTTCGGTATTTCGGATGCTTGTTGGAGTTTTGATTATTTGATTGTGATTGGATTTTATTTGTGGCTTGGTTAGGACGGTTTTCCCTTGCTGAAAACAGTAGCTAACTTGGTTATATTGAGCATTAAATCTTGGCTATTAACTGTCTCATAGAACTGTTAGTTATTAGCTAGTTTATGCTGTGCTTGGTTTTGCTAGTTTGGATGCCTTCAATTGCTTCTGATTCGGAGATGTACTTCTGAGTTCAGAAAGTAACTAGGTCATTTGGACATAGCTAAGCTTGGCTTGGGTGTTTGAATATTGTTCAAGGTAGAAAGATAGAAATTAGTTCCTCCGACTATAGCTGTGACACTATCAGTTGGTAATCTCTCATCTAGGCTAACCACGTAGCTCCTGTGGATCGACCCTGACTCCACTATACTAGTGAATGTTAGGTTATTTCTTATTTTTGACCGCATGACGACCTCTGTGTGCACGTCAAATTTTGGCGCCGTTGCCGGGGAGCTGTGCGCTTAGATTAGGTGAGTTGTAGGATTTAGTTTCTAATTTTGATGTTTGATTTTAGTTTGCTGATTTTTGGTATGTGTACCTCCTTATAATGGGTGATTACATGTACCCAGATCAGTATGAGTATTATGAAAATCCGGCCGACACCTATTACGAGGATGATTACTACAATGGATCACCCGATGACAATGGATGGCGGACCGAGGAGTCATCTCAGCCTGAGAATTCTGTAACTTTGGCCCAACTTTGGGTATTCATGTATAACAACTACCATGAGCAGAAGGACCAGGCTGAAGCTCTTGAAAAAGTGCAAGCTTCTTTAAATAGGTTAGAGGAAAGTTGGAAATGTTCACCACCTTCGCCAGAACCGGAGGTGAGTGATTTTTATACCAATGATAATGTGTGTGAACTTGCATCACCTGAATATGTGATGGAAGGGCATACACCTTGGGAAAGTCAAGAGACCACTGAGAGGGTCGAAAATGTTGTTGAGGAAGAGGTTGTAGGTGACAATGCTACCTCTGACTCAACAACTTTTGATGTTTTTGATATTTTTGAAAATATTGATAATGTCGAGCTGGTGATGAGTGAATCCATACCATCACTAGACGATTTGATTGATGAGGATGTTGTGGAGGAGGCTGTAAGTGACAGCACAGACCCCAGCCCAACGATCCCCGAAATTGTTGAAGTTGTCTATATTTTTGGGGAAGGGGGTGTAGATGACAATACTACCCCTGACCCTGTAATTTTTGAAAATTTTGAGAAATTTGAAGGAAAGGATCCGATGATGGGTGACTTTGTACCATCATCAGATCAAATAAGTCGTTCACTCTTGGTTCCGATCCACCTGTTGGACGATGATCAAGAAGTTGATGTTGACAAATTGAAATTTGAAAACAATAATAAACATGATTTTATCACCACTCATGATCCATTCATGAATGGAAGATTAGATGTAATTAATACCATCGATGAGGACATATGGAAGCATCCTGATATGTTGCCTTCCGATCCCATTCGATTGGAAAATTTTTATTGGTACTGCAAGCCAAAATTGCAAAAAGAAAATAACACGCAATATGAGAGCAACAAACGAGGCACAGCATAACTACTGGGAGCAGCACTGGGCGCGCTTCATGTCAAGCCTTTGACCTTGAAGAGATGCAGAAGAAAGGACCGAGCTTGGAGGTTCAAAGCTACCTCCAAGCATTTACGGGAGTTAACTAGAAAGCAACAACTGGGCAGCAATAAGAGAACCAACAAGCCATTCGACCCAGGAAAGTTCGAGGGGCAGTGGGTCAGCGAAAGAACGGTGGTGACTGAAAAGCAGCAAGGAAAGAAGGCATACGATCCACCGTAGCTGTAGACGGAGTAAAACGTCTGGCTGAAGACGTTAAACTTAGCGCTTGTTGGGAGGCAACCCATCGTGTCATAAGTAGGTTTTATATTTCTTAGGATTAATTTAGAAAATACATCAATCGTTTGCAGGTATTAGTGGTTTGAAGCAAGTGTGGGGTCGTGTGAAAAGGTTTTGAAATCTTCAAGACCGCGCCACGGGTTTTGGAATTGCGCGACGCGGGTTCGAAACTCAACCCGATGCGCAGGTGTTGAATTAGCGACACGCGCGCCGCGGAAACGAGAAATGCGCGCCGCGGGAAACGATCAGACGGTTTTTGCCTTTATCCGGTGAGCCGCGGCTCACAACTCAAATCACACGACTCGGAGCTCTGGTGATCAAAAATTTCTTGCATTTTTTCTTGCTTATTGTGTTTCTACTACCGAGGTACGCTCTTTTAACTATCTATTAGCTGTTTAAACTAGTTATTAGGTAGTTAATTTTAGGGTTTTATTCCAAAAAGTTCAAAAACTTAGAATCACTAGTGCTAGCCCATAGGGTGTTTGTTTTGCCAAATGGACACCCTAGATGAGCTAATCGGAACCTAGGCTACCTTGTGGTATCATTAAATTGAGATTTAGCAGGTTAAAATGGGGATTTGATCCCGGGTTTTCAAACAGGCGTACGCCGCGCCGCGCCCTTGCTCTTGGGCCGCGCCGCGGTGCGGTGGGGAAGGAAAAGGACTGATTTTGCAAAATTTTTTGTTTTGTGGCTATATTTTCTTTTGCAGATGATGTTCAGATTGGACCATGCCTTCCTTCAGTTTCCCGCAGAGCTTGACACTTCGGTGGAGTATACCTCGCGGAGGGACGCTTTGATTCATCGTCGGGTCCTTGAGGCGACGGTTATAGACCGAGACATCCTGAGGGACGCTGGGCTCTGGGGTACGATTGAGCCATTCCTACATCGTACCTGGACCCACGAGGAGGCATCATTCACATGCCGTGGCTCGGACAGGATCATGGCCACGGACGAGGACGTGGTCTACACGGAGCTGCTATTGGAGTTCATCTCCACTGTCCATTTCGCTCCCAGGGCGGGAGACCCATGCTCCAGGATGGTACGTTTTCGCTTGGGAGGTGTGCACCGGGAGTGCAACCTCCGGGAGTTCGGGAGGCGCACGGGCATTTACACGCCAGCGGACCTCCAGCACCGTTTCTTCACCCGGTTCTTCGGGTCATGCACTCAGGGGGAGCCGGAGCGCCCCCCCAACATGGAGGTTTGGGCACCACTGTCCAACGTCAGGTATGAGACAGGGGCCTCGAGGGAGAGCCACCTACGTGATCCACTTCACCGCCTCATGCACCGTATCGTCTCCACTTCCATCATGCATCGGGAGGGGGGCGAGAAGGTGTCGGGCGATGACATGACATTTTTGTGGGTTCTCCTCGACCCGTCCCGATTCCTCCATCTTCCCTTTGCCCTCGCGATCGCTCTCTCCACCCACGCGACCGGCGCCTCCTCCAGCAGCCCATTAGCCAGGGGGTATTTCATTACCCGCCTGGCCCGTTCGTATGGCATCCTTACTGCCCCAGTAGCTGCCTCTTTGACTGCTCTGCCTCCATCGCGCACTCCAGCACGCACTTTGGAGAGGATGTTGCTCATTGAGCAGCAGCGACCAGGGCAGTACATCCGGGCTCCGATCGAGCCTCCTCAGGCACCCCAGCCTGCATACGCCCAGCCCGGCAGGAGACGCCGGAGGCCAGAGCCGTCAGCACCAGAGCCTGCACAGCCGCAGCCACAGCAGGATGACTCACCAGCCCTCAGCCGGCTGGAGGCCAGAGTCACGCGGATTGAGGGTCAGCTCACGAGAGTCTTGGACCAGCTCGAGTGGATTGGGGAGGTACTTATTCAGACTGCATCTGCGCAGGGTCAGCGCCCCCGACCATTCCCAGCCCGGTCGCACGATCATGAGGCTGGACCCTCCAGGCCGCCGGGTAGTGATTGATGTTTTTCTTTTTCTTTCTTTCTTTTATATGTATAAACGTATGACATATCTATCTGTATATTATATTATTATTTTCTGTCATGTGTGTTTTAATTTATTTGTTAAGTGATGCATGATATATCAAATTGAGAGGGAGTTGTCTCAGACAAGTGTGGGGTCACCGTGCCCCCTCCACTTGTCTTGACCACCGGCGTGTCCTACTGTAGCGCTACAACTCCAGCATATGAATCGAGGATCTTTTTGTACGCATTATACCTGTGATATTGAGCACCAAGCAGTCCATCGTCCAAAAAGGGGTAACTCTTTCTCCCTTGCTTTGAAATAATTTTTTGTACAACGGGGACGTTGTACGGTTTTAAGTGTGGGGTGTGGACGGTCGAAAGAGATATTTTTTGAAATTTTTGCAGAACTGATCAATTTTTCAATTTTTAGCAATATTTTTCAAAATTTTTAATGAATTGCAATTTTGAAATGAATGGTTTGTGATTGTGATAGCATCAGTATTTTTCAAGAAATACTGTTTAGTTGTGATCATGCTATTAGTTAGTCAAATAAGTTGAGTTTTAACGAGTTTAGAAGATTGAGCCGTTTTAGGATTGGAATTTAGGAAGAAAAAGTCAATCTGTGGCCTTTGTTGTTCGAGCCGGTAAGTCTAAAATGGGTGGGCCTTATGCACCTTACCACCTAAGATCGTCTGGTCTGGGATGGTATTTCTGAAAGCTCGCTACACGGACAACATCGAAAGTCATGGACAATTCCTCAATGGCCTTTAGAATCTGAACGAGTAAGTACACTATATTGTGGACAGAAAGTTTGTAATCAAGGGTTCTTTAGAAAGCCATGAATTCCAAAAAACAACTCAATTATGTTTTCATAAACTATTCCATTCTAACTCGAAGAGCAATAAGCTTTGAAACTAAACACATTCAAAAACTGTTCGATTCTCTATTATAATTTGTTAAAAACTCTCTTGCTTGGGGACAACGCCTAGTGATATCAAGTATTTTAGGGTATTCTCACTTTTCGTGTCAGGACTTGTCTGGAGGACTAAAAGTGTACAAAAAGGAAAAAGTATGGAAAGAATGCAAAATCAAGAGAAGACGTACGCGCGCCGCGGATTTATCTCCTGCGCGACGCGGATGTAAGGCGGTGGAACACATTTAAATGACGAAAAAACGGGGAACGGATAAGTACGCGCGCCGCGGATTTCACATTTGCGCGGCGCGGTCACGGGAAATTTGCAACTATAAATAGAGGCATTTCCAGCCGAAAACCCTAGCAAAGACCGGGTGTAAACATCGACCTAGAAGCTCTTTGACTCGAGGATTCCATTTCAGAAGCTATAATTTGGTATTTTCATGTTTTAAATTTTATTTCATTTTAGTTAAACATTTGTAAGCTTTGAGTTGAATCTTTGGGTGTGACAACCATTGAATTCTAGCTTAGGGTTCTGTTTTTAGTAGTTTTGGTTACTGATTTGATGTTTGGATATTGGTTTGAGTGAATAAAATCATTCGGTTACCTTAAATATTGATTTTTCGGTATTTCGGATGCTTGTTGGAGTTTTGATTATTTGATTGTGATTGGATTTTATTTGTGGCTTGGTTAGGACGGTTTTCCCTTGCTGAAAACAGTAGCTAACTTGGTTATATTGAGCATTAAATCTTGGCTATTAACTGTCTCATAGAACTGTTAGTTATTAGCTAGTTTATGCTGTGCTTGGTTTTGCTAGTTTGGATGCCTTCAATTGCTTCTGATTCGGAGATGTACTTCTGAGTTCAGAAAGTAACTAGGTCATTTGGACATAGCTAAGCTTGGCTTGGGTGTTTGAATATTGTTCAAGGTAGAAAGATAGAAATTAGTTCCTCCGACTATAGCTGTGACACTATCAGTTGGTAATCTCTCATCTAGGCTAACCACGTAGCTCCTGTGGATCGACCCTGACTCCACTATACTAGTGAATGTTAGGTTATTTCTTATTTTTGACCGCATGACGACCTCTGCGTGCACGTCAACAACCCATAAGACTATGCAATAGGATGGGCAATCCTAAGACATATGGTTAGCCAGAACGACTAGGCGTTTGGTACCGATACCCGGACAGAGATATACGGTTGATAGATCGATCATATATAGGAAATTATATATGAATGTATTTTTATATGTGTTATTTGCAGATACGATTACTCACTGAGCTTTGTAGCTCATACCGTTTGTTAAATGTCCCTGCAGGTTAGCATAACCCTGATAAGGGTAAGGATAAAGTCCGTGACTCAAGAAGTGGACTTGTAGATGCTGTCAGTAGCAGCCCGGCTTATAAGGAGGTTACTATTTTTATATACTCCTTGATACACTTGTACCCGATTTTAATAAAATGTACCCCTTTGTTTATGGTTTTAAGTACTGAAACTTATGTTAAAAAAAAAAAAAAATTCAGTGGTGTTTTTGTCTTAAAAGCCGGGTGTTACAAGTTGGTATCAGAGCCGTGGTTTAAGTGAACTAGGTGTCTATAGAGTAGATTCCTGGACTTAAACCTTGAGATAGTAGACATGATACATAGTTAGGTGTATATAGTTGTTATTATACATATATAACCTAACTGTTGCCGACTTCTGACGTATAAGAAGTATGAACTGTGAATCTTCTTGGAATATATTTAGGGCGTGAAGCTCTAAGAAATGGACCAGCCCTTTTTCAAGACTCCGTTGTAAGAAGAGCAAAAAAGGGGACGAATAGTAGAAAATCCACATGATGAGCAATATTAGTTGCTGTGGTCAGAAAAAGAAATTTGGGTGCTCACCCTGACTGATATTCAAGGTGAAAGAAAAGTAGCTGAGACTACAAGAAAAGCAGAAAAAGATTAGTGGACGCTTCAGGAGAAGTGACATGAACTAGGTCCAACCTTATAGGGAAGGGACCAAGATGAAAAAGGCAATGCGATGCAAGAAGTGCAGGAAAAGCACTTAGAAAATTGTAGGGTTGAGACTCTACCGTTGACATGCTGAAATTGCAGATGATAGGAGCAGATTGCTCGAGCTTGTTGGATAGATGGGAAGTGTGTCTAGCGCGGAGCTATAGAACACTTTCTTATGAAATACTCACATGTTAAATGTGGAGTAACGGGTAATGAACCCAGGAAAGAATGGAGAGGAAAGAAAGAAGAAACGAATGGTCGAAAAGGACCAGTGATACCTTGAGCATTCCAGCAGACTGTGGAAGAAGCTCGTGAGTAGACAGATATGGTCTCAAATATAATTGTTTTGAATATACTCCCCGTATATATTATATTTGATCCATTGAGCTATGCTTAGGATCGATGACTTGATGTCTTGTTGGAATATTTCATCAATGATTTTAGATGAAATTTTGAAAGAAGCTATAGCAGATAGCACGTATGTTCTAGATATTGAACACCTGGAAAGTAGTCTGCTTAGGATTTACGGGACCATTTTCCCTATGAATCTAAAGCCGATGACTACCGATGAATTGGAAGAAATTGTGCATATGAATTGGTTAGCAATGAATGATGCTAACATGAATGATAGAAAATAAGAACATTATGGTTCTTAAAACAGAAATGAAACGGGTGAAAATCCATGATAAATGACCGTTGTTGAGAATACCGGTTATTTTCTTTGCTTAAACTCGGAAAAGAGTTAGTAAAAGAATGATGTTGTAATTGGCATACATGGTATAGGCCAAGATAAATAAAGCAGTGATAGTAGTGTATTACTTCAAATAAATTCTCGGATGCTTCTTTTGACAAGAACTTCCAGGATTTCTGCTAGATTGGCGAGAATAGTTTATGATTAAACTGGTTTTGGGAGCCGTTCCTGTTATTTAGGCTCTATATTGATTAGTCTCTGCAGAGATGGCAGAGTGGTAAAACAATTGGAAGAAATTGTTTTTGAATCGGGGTCTCATATGGCCGGATGTGTCATCGTATGGAGCCCTATCTTGCTTGAAAAGAAGAAAGACAAGTTAATGTGTATGTACATTGACTACTGAGAATCTGATATTCTCGAAACCAGACTGAATATGGGGTACATTTGTACCAGATATTGGAGTTACTTCACTGAGTTAAGTGATATGTAAAATTCTCCAAGTATGAAAATTTAGTTGAAAGAAGTTTCAATTCTTTGGGCATGATAATAGTGCCAAATATGATAAAATAAATCCAGTGGAATTGATGATGTGATAAAACTGGAACCGCCTGAGGAATCTGACTAAAACTGGTAGTTCCTTGGATTGGCGGGTTATTATAGGAGAGTTGTAGAAAACTGCTCCTTGATTTCCGTTTAGTTGACCAGAGTTGACAAGAAAAGTGAAAAGTTAGAATGGGTAGAAGGACCACAAATGACTTTTCAAAGGTTGAAACAAACCTTGTGTGAAGCTCCGGTGTTAGCATTATCGCTAAGCGGAGAAGATAAATTGTTTTATAGAAATGCATCCAAAGTCGATTTTGGATATATGATATTGCAGTAGCAATTATGACTTTGGCATAGAAGCTTTGGAGACACTATTATTAGAGTGTAAAGCTTACCGTTTGTATGGATCATAAACGTTTGAAATACTTAATTGATCAAAATGAAGCTAAACATGAGATAGCAAAGATAGATGGGTTACTTAAAGATTTCGGTTATGAAATCTTGTACCATTTTAGAAAGGCGGATGTGATTATAGATGCCTTGAATTGAAAAGAGTATCTTTTGAAAGATACAACCACATGCGTGAGTGTGGCGAATTGATTACCTGAATTGATTCGGGTAGCACAAGAAGAAGTGTGCAAGTCTGAAAACGTGAAAAGTGAATGAATGAATAGCTATTGAAAGAAGCTAGTTAGGAACTCATGGCGATTGAAAACCCTTGGGGTTGTATATGTGAGTTCCAAAGCAAAATGAAATATGGAATTTACCCTTAAAAGATGTATATTGGGGTGGATATGCAAAATGCCCGGGGCAGTACCAAACTGTGTAGGATAAGGTAACCTTTGTATTGGTGGCCGGGACTAGAGAAAGACATTGAAAGACATGTGGAAAGTGTTTGACTTGTGTGTAACTACAGTCAAATCATTAGAAGCATACGGAAAATTTAGCCGTTGTCGGTCCCAAAGAAGAAATGGGACGATATGAAACACCCTCGCTTAAGCCTTTTCATAAAACATCATTTTAACCCATGGTTTATCATCATTATTTCAAAAATCATTGTCCTTTAGTAAAACCCTAGTTTCAACATCTTCAAATAAGTCATTTTCCTTCAAAATCATTTTAAAACACATGGGATTTAATGAGAAAATAATTTGGGTTTAAGTAGCGGAAAACATCGTTTGGTCCCATTTTAGATAAAACATTTTAGTTTATTAAATAGCGAGGTTGTAACAATTCAAATACCATCACATAGCTCAAATGATACCACACAAACCGTGGTCTTCTAAACATCCAGCTCTTCTAAGTCATCTAAACTCCTCAACCTGAGTACACATCAAAATAAGTTAGGCAATTGAAATGCCTAGTGAGTTTACCCGAGGTTGACCCATTTCGAGTGAGTAGTGAACTACCACACTCGGGACAAACCCCCAAAATAGTTTTAACACACACTTCGAAAGTTATTTAAAACATCATAAAAGTTTGCTCAAAATAGATAGTTATGATATGCAAATGCTATGCATGATGCAACTATCCCAAACCCACGTCCATCTCATAAAGTCCAACTCACCGCAATGGCACCTACCTAAGTTCACGGATGACACGCACGAAGCATGCCACTCGATCCCCGTATAGGCAAAACTAGGACTAGTGGCCATCACACTAGCCCCATGAGGGTTAGCAACTCCCTCATGCGGTTCCCTATTGTCGGGAACGGTTTTCCCTAAATCCGGGACAAACATCTCATTTTGGGCATTTTGCCCTTGATTTCCCTAAATCCGGGACAATCATGATTTCCCTAAATCCGGGACAATCATTTCATCTTTGTCATAAGGTTCACTCGGTCAATCCCATCCTATATGCAATGTGATGCACAAATAGAATGCTCAAAACATCTTTCAAACATCATCATAATCTTCATTTGAAAACATCTTTAGAAACACATTTTCATGCAATGCACAAGTAGTAATCATATAACACATTGCACATAATATTATGCATGAAAAGTATTTGATAACACACACAAAAGATTCTAGTTGGGATGTGTACTCCCGGTAAACTCACCGAAGGTCAACTGACGAGTCAACACTAATTCCACGCAAGGTTGGTGCATATGGAGGCGCTCCTAAACATCATCCCGCCCATCAAATCATCTTAGTTGAGTGCTATCTCAAGTCCTTAGTTTCATCTCCAAGTCATTATAACATATATCCTTCCTACAATGCAAGAACGGAAGATATCATACTCGATTCATCTAAAAGTCGTACTATACTTACTTCTTTATAACAAAGGGAAAACCATCATTCATCATCTCAAAATGAAGTCCTTGACCCTCTAATATAAGGAAAGTCTTAATTAAAACATTCCCAAAGATTGGCATTAAAACAAGGACCCAAAACCCAAACCATAAAGCTTAAGGTCTAAAAACTAAGAAAACTGGCCAAACAGAGCTACACGGGGCGTGTAGCCCTACACGGGTCGTGTAGCAATGCAGGAAACCCAACCCGTGGCCTCCAGACCCCCTACACGGGTCGTGTGGCCCTGCACGGGTCGTGTAGACCTGCTGCAACCCCGATTTTTTGGTCATTTTCACTCATTTTCGACCCGATTCAAGTTCCGATTCTTCCCAAAACTCATGTACATCAAAAGGACATTATTCCTTCCCAAAATAAACATCATTAGACTCAATTAAACTATTCAAAACCATTTCAAATGAATCAATTACATTCCATGATCATAACTTCACTCCATAAGCTTAAACCATGGAAGACTCCATTCCATTCTTACAATTGATGATTACAAGTGGAGATTCCTTCTTCCATTCCATGGAATCATTAGGAAATGATCCTTACCCCACTTATACATCCAAATTGATACCTTAACACATTCATCCATCCATTAAACAAGAGATCAAATCATCATCTACATGAACAAAACCCATTTCAACACCAAATTCTCATTTTCTAGTGATTCATGGTTTAAGACTACAAATCAAAGGTTGGAATCCTTAGGGAATCATTAGAAATGAATCCCCTCATCCAAAACTACAAAATCCAACCATCAATTTCTAGATTCCTCAATTATCCAACAAATCCCCAAATTCTAGGGTTCATAACACCCAAATCAATCAAATAATTGGATCTAGAGCATCCATGGATTGGATGATGATCAAAACAGCTTAGAAACATCAAATAAACATTAGGGAATCATAGGAAGAACCTCATCCCATCATGAGACTCGGATTGGGTCCAAACCCCAAACCTAAACTCGAAATCTAGGGCTAGAAAGGTGAGTTTATACCTTAGATTGCTTGGAATCTTCAAGTGTATGCATAATCCTTCAAAGCTAAGCACAAATCTCTATGGAAACCATGAAAATCGCCATCTTCTCCCTCTCTTTCTCTCAAAAACGTGAATATGAGCTGAAATGGGGGAAACCCCCATCAAAAGCTTGGCATCTTCCACAATTGGCAAGATTAGTCCTTATAGTTTGGTCTTTCTTCACCCAACACCCATAGTTAACTCTTTTGCATTAGAAGTCTCTAATTTCACATTTGTGCCCCAATTATGATTATTTAATTCACTTGAGTCATTCTCTAGGTCAACACTAACCCTTAGTTTCCCAATTTGGCACAATTGGTCCCTTACACTAAAATTCTTCACAATTTAGGTCCTTAATGACATTTAAAGAATTATTAGACCTAATTTAACACCACTTCAATTCCTTTAATATATCTTCTAAATTTCTAAATCCATGACTAGTCAAATCTACTTAGGGTAAGTTTGGCCAAAATGACACTTTTAGTCCTTATGACAAAATTTCTCACATTTGGTTATAATTTGATTTTAAAACTATATTTGACTCTTTTATTCGCAATATAAAATATAACGGAGTATTAAATTTTTTTTTATTCATTTGTTTTCTTTATTTACAAAATAAGTTTTATTTGTCGGTTTAAGCCCAAAACTCCTAGGCCCAAAACACGGATGTTACAATTATCCACCCCTTAAAAGGATTCCGTCCCCGGAATCAATAATAAGAAATAAAGTACTACTTTTTCCAAAATCTCAAAAGTTACTCATTTTTTTTTTTTTTTTTTTTTTGTTTTAAAATATTATAACTCGAAATACCTTAAATTCCACTTTTTTAAAATCTCGTTACTTCCAAGAATTGTTTATCCAAAATTTTTATTTCATAAACGTTTCTCTTAAATATAAAATGTTAAATTTTAAAAATTTTCAAATTTCGACTCGTTGTCCTTACAAAACTTAAACACTCTGCTTTTGTGGTTAATGTTTGGTAAAGCCCGTTTTCTAAAAATTTAATTGACTTCATGAAAAGCATTACTCGGATTTCACGTCCTTTATATAAAACAAATTTTTTTTTTTTTTGTTTTTGTTTTTTTTTTATATCCATTTTGAAACGTGGTTACCTCGAAATATTAATAAAATTCCCAAAGAGATTATCAATCCCGGTATTCCTACCAATAAAGAATTTAATACTCATTTTTCAACAAAATCTCAAAAGTTGTCTCTACTTAAATTTAAAGCTTTATAAAAGTTGAAGTACCATAAATTCTACTTTGTAAAACTGTTTTACTTCAGAGAACTACTTGTCTCAACTTTATTTTTAATAATTGCTCTTCTTTAAAACATGCAACTATCAAATTTAATATAATTTTTTTTTAACTCGACCCTTTGTTTTACAAAAGATTTGAACACTCAACTTTGTGGTAAATATTTTGAGAAAACCGTTGCTTATGAGAAAGTTTCAATAAACCTTTGTGGAAAAAAGACACCCTTTCGAATTCGTACTCTTTATGTAAAACAATAAAGTTTCAAACTTATTTAGAAACACATTTTCATCGAATTTATTAACAAAATCTCGAAGAGATCATCACTCCTGGGTATTCACTACCGATTCATGATGGCTCCTTTGTCGTTCACTTTTTTTTTTTAAAAAAAAAATCTTGCATTTTGTGAGATATATTCATTCAAATTTTATTTACAAACATTTCTTAAAATTTTAACAATACTTTTAAAATATTGGCCGCACATCATTCTTATGTTCTTATTAGGGTAGGTTGTTTACTAATTCACTTACCTCAAGGTGATTAACGGTTTGATCCTACGGCATCTAGTCTCATCATGCATCCATGTCTCTTCATGAATTAATAACTCACTATTCCCATAAGGTTTTATTGATCACTAAGCCATTGCTAACTACCAAAGAACCTAATGATCTACGTCCTCCATGTGTCTTGCATTAAGGTTTCTCTAGTTCAAGCATTAAGGCGCAAACCCTGCTACTCTTACATACACCTAGTGTTCTAGAGCTAAGGCAAAGTCACTAGCTTGAACACCAAAAAGATGTCGGATGGGTCTCAAAAGAAGGTAAGGGTAAGGAAGAAAGGTTTAAGGGTCACGACAAAGAATTTCTTCAACAGCTCCCAGTCTTCACCTACCATCCGCTTCGCTAACACCATGCTCATCATGCTTCTTGCTTGCCGAAGGTTGACACTACGATTCCACTAGTCTTCTAACACTCCTTCATCCCTTAATCGACTCCTTAAGGTCCACCATCTTGTAATTCTCACTACTCTTCGAGCTTCATCCAATATAAGTTGTCCCTTTATTCGCCTTCTACCATCCTTAGAAGTTGCTATTCTTACAAAGTTCTTCCTCATGTTGCCATGTAGTCATGATCCTCCAAGGTTGCACTTCATTTCCACATAAGAATCTTCATGCATAAAATCCTCTTGCCAAGAATATTCCTCATGCCCAACCGAATTCACTAATTAAATGATTAAAATCTTAATCATAAGCAAGCATTTACCACTAAGTCCTAAAGGCCAACTACTTAAGAGGTCAAACATCCTTAAGAGCATCATAGTTTAAGTCTAAGCACTACTCCTAGTACCTAGTTCACTTAAACACATGCTCTGATACCAAATTGAAACACCCTCGCTTAAGCCTTTTCATAAAACATCATTTTAACCCATGGTTTATCATCATTATTTCAAAAATCATTGTCCTTTAGTAAAACCCTAGTTTCAACATCTTCAAATAAGTCATTTTCCTTCAAAATCATTTTAAAACACATGGGATTTAATGAGAAAATAATTTGGGTTTAAGTAGCGGAAAACATCGTTTGGTCCCATTTTAGATAAAACATTTTAGTTTATTAAATAGCGAGGTTGTAACAATTCAAATACCATCACATAGCTCAAATGATACCACACAAACCGTGGTCTTCTAAACATCCAGCTCTTCTAAGTCATCTAAACTCCTCAACCTGAGTACACATCAAAATAAGTTAGGCAATTGAAATGCCTAGTGAGTTTACCCGAGGTTGACCCATTTCGAGTGAGTAGTGAACTACCACACTCGGGACAAACCCCCAAAATAGTTTTAACACACACTTCGAAAGTTATTTAAAACATCATAAAAGTTTGCTCAAAATAGATAGTTATGATATGCAAATGCTATGCATGATGCAACTATCCCAAACCCACGTCCATCTCATAAAGTCCAACTCACCGCAATGGCACCTACCTAAGTTCACGGATGACACGCACGAAGCATGCCACTCGATCCCCGTATAGGCAAAACTAGGACTAGTGGCCATCACACTAGCCCCATGAGGGTTAGCAACTCCCTCATGCGGTTCCCTATTGTCGGGAACGGTTTTCCCTAAATCCGGGACAAACATCTCATTTTGGGCATTTTGCCCTTGATTTCCCTAAATCCGGGACAATCATGATTTCCCTAAATCCGGGACAATCATTTCATCTTTGTCATAAGGTTCACTCGGTCAATCCCATCCTATATGCAATGTGATGCACAAATAGAATGCTCAAAACATCTTTCAAACATCATCATAATCTTCATTTGAAAACATCTTTAGAAACACATTTTCATGCAATGCACAAGTAGTAATCATATAACACATTGCACATAATATTATGCATGAAAAGTATTTGATAACACACACAAAAGATTCTAGTTGGGATGTGTACTCCCGGTAAACTCACCGAAGGTCAACTGACGAGTCAACACTAATTCCACGCAAGGTTGGTGCATATGGAGGCGCTCCTAAACATCATCCCGCCCATCAAATCATCTTAGTTGAGTGCTATCTCAAGTCCTTAGTTTCATCTCCAAGTCATTATAACATATATCCTTCCTACAATGCAAGAACGGAAGATATCATACTCGATTCATCTAAAAGTCGTACTATACTTACTTCTTTATAACAAAGGGAAAACCATCATTCATCATCTCAAAATGAAGTCCTTGACCCTCTAATATAAGGAAAGTCTTAATTAAAACATTCCCAAAGATTGGCATTAAAACAAGGACCCAAAACCCAAACCATAAAGCTTAAGGTCTAAAAACTAAGAAAACTGGCCAAACAGAGCTACACGGGGCGTGTAGCCCTACACGGGTCGTGTAGCAATGCAGGAAACCCAACCCGTGGCCTCCAGACCCCCTACACGGGTCGTGTGGCCCTGCACGGGTCGTGTAGACCTGCTGCAACCCCGATTTTTTGGTCATTTTCACTCATTTTCGACCCGATTCAAGTTCCGATTCTTCCCAAAACTCATGTACATCAAAAGGACATTATTCCTTCCCAAAATAAACATCATTAGACTCAATTAAACTATTCAAAACCATTTCAAATGAATCAATTACATTCCATGATCATAACTTCACTCCATAAGCTTAAACCATGGAAGACTCCATTCCATTCTTACAATTGATGATTACAAGTGGAGATTCCTTCTTCCATTCCATGGAATCATTAGGAAATGATCCTTACCCCACTTATACATCCAAATTGATACCTTAACACATTCATCCATCCATTAAACAAGAGATCAAATCATCATCTACATGAACAAAACCCATTTCAACACCAAATTCTCATTTTCTAGTGATTCATGGTTTAAGACTACAAATCAAAGGTTGGAATCCTTAGGGAATCATTAGAAATGAATCCCCTCATCCAAAACTACAAAATCCAACCATCAATTTCTAGATTCCTCAATTATCCAACAAATCCCCAAATTCTAGGGTTCATAACACCCAAATCAATCAAATAATTGGATCTAGAGCATCCATGGATTGGATGATGATCAAAACAGCTTAGAAACATCAAATAAACATTAGGGAATCATAGGAAGAACCTCATCCCATCATGAGACTCGGATTGGGTCCAAACCCCAAACCTAAACTCGAAATCTAGGGCTAGAAAGGTGAGTTTATACCTTAGATTGCTTGGAATCTTCAAGTGTATGCATAATCCTTCAAAGCTAAGCACAAATCTCTATGGAAACCATGAAAATCGCCATCTTCTCCCTCTCTTTCTCTCAAAAACGTGAATATGAGCTGAAATGGGGGAAACCCCCATCAAAAGCTTGGCATCTTCCACAATTGGCAAGATTAGTCCTTATAGTTTGGTCTTTCTTCACCCAACACCCATAGTTAACTCTTTTGCATTAGAAGTCTCTAATTTCACATTTGTGCCCCAATTATGATTATTTAATTCACTTGAGTCATTCTCTAGGTCAACACTAACCCTTAGTTTCCCAATTTGGCACAATTGGTCCCTTACACTAAAATTCTTCACAATTTAGGTCCTTAATGACATTTAAAGAATTATTAGACCTAATTTAACACCACTTCAATTCCTTTAATATATCTTCTAAATTTCTAAATCCATGACTAGTCAAATCTACTTAGGGTAAGTTTGGCCAAAATGACACTTTTAGTCCTTATGACAAAATTTCTCACATTTGGTTATAATTTGATTTTAAAACTATATTTGACTCTTTTATTCGCAATATAAAATATAACGGAGTATTAAATTTTTTTTTATTCATTTGTTTTCTTTATTTACAAAATAAGTTTTATTTGTCGGTTTAAGCCCAAAACTCCTAGGCCCAAAACACGGATGTTACACGATATTATTATAGACTTTGTAATAAAGTCTTTGCAAGTACCGAATGGGCATGATACCATATGGGTAATTGCAGGTTGATTGATGAAATCAATGTAGATTTATACTGAATAAGCAAGAAATTAAGATCGAAAAGTAGCGAAAAGCTATATAGATAAAGTAAATTGTCGACGTGAATTATCGGCACGGATTGTATCAGGCCGAGATAATAGAATTATTCGTTGATTTTGGCATAAATTTCAAGAATAATTAGCTCAAAAGTACTAGTAAGTACTGTATAAGATTTGCAGATTGATAGACGAGGCGAGAAAATGATGCAGACTCTAGAATACATGCTTGAAATTTGCATAACAGACCTTGGCGGAAGACAAGAAGATTGTCCATTTCGGGTGGAATCTGTAGATAATAACAGTTTTCGTACCAGTTTTCTGATGACCTGTATAATGCATAGTATGAAGTATCGTGTTACACACCGATTTACTAGACTGAAGTTGGGGAGAAGCCGTTGGCTGGACCCGAGATTTGTACCTCAAACAGAAGAAAAGATTAGGCAAATTCGAGAAAATTTGAAAATGGCTAAGAAACAGTAACGGTAGTACATGAGCCACAGAGTAAAACCATTGCAATCCCAGATGAGGGATGTCGGGGTAATCAAAATATCCTTCGGAAAGACTAGAAATTGAAGTGGGACAAAAAGGATAGTTGAGTCCTTGTCTATTGGACCTTTCCAGGTATCCCAAAAAGTAAGAATTATGGTGTATTGATTGAAGATTCTTGATGAACTTCAAGATAATTGTAATGTTTTCTATGGGTCTCATAGTTCTGAGAACATAGAATGATAAATGTCAACGAATACCTCATGCTGAAATGAAGGTAGATAAGTAGTTAAGGTACCCGGGACAACCGGAGGAATGATATGCAAATTGTGATTTAATCACAAGATCAGAAGACTAGTATGGTTAAGTGCTTAAGCAATACCATAGAGATTCCGACATGACGTGGAAGACCGAAAGCGAAATGAGGGAGACATAACCTCAACTCCTTGTATGATTTCGGGGACGAAATCTTTTGAAGGAGGGGAGAATTTGTAACGCCAAGACACTCTTTTTATGTAATAATAATAAAAAGGGTAAAAATGTCATTTTACCTTAGAAGGGTAATTTGGTCTTTTGGACAGAAAAGAATTTAGTTTGAAATAATATTTTGAGTTTTGGACTTAAAATGTTATAAAAAACTGATAATTGGTCGTTTAACCACAAAAGGGTATTTTGGTCATTTGACCATGCGAAGGACCAAATATGAAAAATATTGTTGTTTGTGGCAAATGTATAAAGAATGAAAGTTTTATTGTAATAAAACTTGATTTTGTGGTCAAAGTTCAAGAAAATGAACTTTAGGACTAAAAATGTAAATTTTAGAGGTATAAATAGAGAGGTTGACTCTCTTAGTTGACTAGCCATTTGTGCAGCAACGGGAGGAGCAAGGAGGATGCGATTTCTGCAGGAAATCATGGAATTGAAGCAAGGAATTGGAATCATAGCTTGAATTGGTGATTCCTATGTTAATCAAGGTTAGTAAACTTGATTTTAACCAAGTTCTTGAAGTGTTCTTGATTTGGTTTTAATAGAAACTGAAATTTGTGAATTTCAGTTATGATTACGTGGTTTAGATAGTTTATTACTTCCATTAAGTCATGCTAAAAGGACTTAACTCAAGAAAATAGAAGTAGATTGCTATTTATGATGAATTTGAAGTTTTGGGGTTTTGGGACTAAGAACCCTAATTCTTCATTTTGATTGATTTAGTTGTTTTGAATGGTTGAAAACCTTGTTAAAGTATAAGGTTTTAGCCTAGAAACAAACCCCATATGATTAAGAACAGAAATAAGGACTTAATGAGTCACAACTGCTTGCTACAGTGCACAAATCGCGACTGATCAGGAGCTCTGCCCAGGCGCAGGGCGCAGTGCGCCCAGGATCAGGGCGGGGTGCGCCCAGGCGCAGTGCGCCTACTGCGCCTGATACCTGGCGCAGTGCGCCTACCAGACAGGGACTTTAAAACGCTAACTTTTGTTTGGCTTGTCCGATTTAGCTCAAACTTGAACCGTAGGCTTGTTATGGTCTGAAAAGTTTGGGAAAATTTTTATATTGAGTTTTCGACCCCTCGGGGGCACTGTAGATCGATTCGAATGCCTCGGTGAATAGTAAAATTCATAAAAAGTTAGTAAACGGAAAGTTTATTAACTAGGCATTGTTTATAATGATAATGTATTGAACTCTATTGTATTAGAGTTAATTGGAATGGTTATTAACCTATTATCATTTGATATATAAATGAATATATAGGTATGAGACAAAATGGTTGTGGTGCACGCAAAGGCAAGAAACAACCGGGATTTAAACGCAGCTAGTATCCAGGTGAGTAATCTCACTGATATCATATGCGATATATGATGATTGAATTGTTACAGGTTGAAACAGCTTCGGGGGACGAAAACGACAAGTGTAAAATATATGTAAAAGACAATACCAGATAAGCTGTGAGTCATTGCGATGACAAGAACGGAGCTGTGAGTCAATACATATATATATACACTATGATATGACAAGACCAGATAAGCCGTGAGTCTTTAATAGACAAGAACGGAGCTGTGAGTCAAACTTATATAGACAATACCAGATAAGCCGTGAGTCTTTAATAGACAAGAACGGAGCTGTGAGTCAAACTTATATAGACAAGACCGGATAAGCCGTGAGTCTAGGCAACAGCGGGCTAACCCGTGAGCCAAGGCAACAGCGGGCTAACCCGTGAGCCATAAATGATTATAAAATGAAATGAAATTAACTGGTGCGGCCTATAAGGCTATGATATTGTTACAGGTACATGATGCGGCCTTTTGGCTATGATATCGGGTTATTAAACCCAGCTGGTGCGGCCTGCGGGTTATGATTTATATATTGATAATATTCTGGTGCAGCTTATATAGCTATGACACAGGGTGCGGCTTAGATAGCCATGAAATACGATGCGGTCAATCATGACCAAGAAAAATGGGACAGAAATGTATGCAAATAACAACCCGTAAGACTATGCAATAGGATGGGCAATCCTAAGACATATGGTTAGCCAGAACGGCTAGGCGTTTGGGACCGATACCCGGACAGAGATATACGGTTGATAGATCGATCATATATAGGAAATTATATATGAATGTATTTTTATATGTGTTATTTGCAGATACGATTACTCATTGAGCTTTGTAGCTCATACCGTTTGTTAAATGTCCCTGCAGGTTAGCATAACCCTGATAAGGGTAAGGATAAAGTCCGTGACTCAAGAAGTGGACTTGTAGATGCTGTCAGTAGCAGCCCGGCTTATAAGGAGGTTACTATTTTTATATACTCCTTGATACACTTGTACCCGATTTTAATAAAATGTACCCCTTTGTTTATGGTTTTAAGTACTGAAACTTATGTTTAAAAAAAAAAAATTTCAGGGGTGTTTTTGTCTTAAAAGCCGGGTGTTACACCCTCCAAAATCATCTTGAAGTCAAATTGAAAGGCTAGAACTCAAGGAATTGAAGTGGTAATTGATATCTTGCTTTTTGAAGGTATGATCACTTGTTCTAGCTCAAATTGAATGGTTGAATTGCTTGGATTGGGTTTATTTCAGGTGGTGAAAATGAACAACCTGTAATTAACAAAGATTAATGCAAGTAACACTTGAATTAGATGAAAAGAAGGGTTCTACTCCCAAACCCTAACCATTGTGAACTAGTTCTAAGCTATGGTTGGGTAACTACAAGGTATTTACCTATATGTGGTATATGTGTGGTAGTGTAGGTGTTGGAAAGTGTTAAAAATCACTTTGTACCTACCGCTTGTGTTAGCTAGGATTATACAGAACTTCAAACCAGGTGAGTAATATGTACTATATCTCGTGTGTTATGTATTGATTGAATCCTTATAATTGAAGTGATTTCATATATTGGCTTTAGTAGCCGAGGATTTTGTATTGATTACCCGACCCATATTGTAGAAACTTATATGGTTTATAGCGGCCTCTGTGGCTAGGATATTGGATTTGATTATCCAAATTATAACGGCCTTTGTGGCTAGGAGATTGGATTTGATTATCCAAATTATAACGGCCTTTGTGGCTAGGAGATTGGACTTGATTGTCTAAATTATAACAGCCTTTGTGGCTAGAAGATTGGACTTGGTTGTCCAACATATATCAGCCTTCGTGGCTAGGAGGTTGGGCTTAATTGCCTGCCATATGTGGTTGAAGCCTTTGTGGTTCACACGACAGAAGAATTGTATAGTAGAAATGGTGAGCAAGTGTAGAATTACACCGTATTGAGATTTACTTATACATGTTGAATTGTGCATATGATTACTCATTGAGATTTATAGCTCACAGTGTGTGTGTGTGTGTGTGTGTGTGTGTGTGATGTCCCTACAGGTGAGCGTGACCCTGCTAAAAGTAAGGATATAGCCCACGTATAGGAGACATAGGGGCATGTAGATGACGATAGTAGCAGCTCGTCTAGGAGGGAGTTTATTTATGTTTTGTACTCCCTTGATACACTTGTACCCTTTTGTATGTAACTTATACACGTATATATATGGGTTTGTGTGTTAAGCTATGTTTTTTCAGCCGGGTGTTACAAGTTGGTATCAGAGCCGTGGTTTAAGGGAACTAGTTGTCTGTAGAATAGATCCCTAGACTTAAACCGTGAGAGATAGTAGACGTGTTGTTCAGTTAGGTGTATATAAACATGTTGTTGTGTATAACCTAATTATTTGTTGAATTTTGAAGTATGCGAAGCACATGAAGTAACCCTACACAGGAAAATTCAGGGCAGGGAGCCTCAAGAGGTGGTCGAGCCTGTTCTCAAGGCTCGGTCGGAAGAGGGGCGGGTGGCCCAGCTGAGGGAAACCCACCAGACTCATGAGATATAGTAGCTGATGAGAGTCAAGGTGAAAGTAGTATGCATGTTGAAAAGGAAGTCTAAGGAGAAGGAACTTCCTAGAAAAAGACTAAATGCAGTTAGAAAACCTTTCTTGGCTGCAAGGCCAACGAGTTCTCAGGAACGGATGATCCGGTCCAGGCTATGGAATGGCATATGCATACCGAGACCAAACTACATATTTGATTATGATCTTGAAGGACTCCAATATGCATGACTCCAAGAAAGGGTTTCTACCCATGGCATAAAACTGATTAGAAATCAATGTCCCAGTACTATTGAAGAACTGGACGAAATGAGTCGAGTCCCATGTGCTTCTGCTATAGGGTTGATCATGTATGCAGTGACATGTACTTGACCTGATCTCTTGGATGCTTTGAGCATAGTAAGTCGATTTTAGGACAACCCTGGAAAAATTCATTAGACGGCTGTGAAGGACATTCTTAGAGTATATAAGGAAAACAAGGAATATGTTTTTGGTTTATTAAGGAAAGGAATGCTAATATTAACTGGTCATAGTGATGGCAAGGATGACTCTTGCTCAGGATGGGTGTTACTGTTAAATAAGAGGAGTGATAACTTGGAAAAGTTCAAAGTCAAAATCAATGCAAGTCCGAGTATATAACAACTAGTGATGTTGTAAGAAATACTACATGATAGAAGTATGTCGTTGGTAATATTGGTGTTGTCCTCGACATCAATGAACTCCTTGAAATCTTCTACGAAACTGATGGTGCAGTCGCCTTAACTAAGGAAGTCAAGGACCATGTAAAGTCGAAGCATATACTCAGAGAGTGTTGTTGTGTTTTGGAACCGAGTTGAGACATCATACTGAATAGGGCATCATCGGAAGAGTATTCGGCTGATCGTTTCACAAAGACCCTAAAGCTGACCAATCATGAAGGTCATACTGAGTCCATAGGCGTTAGATTTTGTAAGAAATATGACAATAAGTGTTTTAGTTGTTAGTTTGATAATTAGAAACATATAAACAGTATAAATTGTTGGATTAGGTGTCTAAGCCATCACTAATAATTTGTATTTACGTAATTAATAGTACCAAAATCCATTTGGGTTGCCCTCATAGCTAGAGGTTTGGCAGAATTTCCAGAAGAGAGAAAGATTGATTTATTATATGATTAATAAATAAATAAAAATAGAATAAATAGTTTATAATATATTAATTAGAAACCATATTAATTAATTAGAAATTAATCCAGAATTAACTGGATTTATTTTGGTGATTAATTTGATTAATTAAAGGTGCAGGGGCTGTTTTGTAAATACTCAATAGTTGAGTAGTGACTGTCCAGGTGTGATTAAAGTTGGCGATTTTGAGAGAGGATTTATCCTCAAAATCGAAATTAATAATAAAGATAAATAGAGTTTGAATTGATAGATAAATGTTTATCTTATTTGAATTCAAAAAGGTTTATCTTTAAAGGATTATCTGCAACCACCTGGAGTCTATAAATAGGGAGCCTCATAACCCCTTTTTCTGCACCATTATACTCTCAATTTCTCTCTAGATTTTTGTTCCCCTCTCCGGAGCTCTTGGGTGTGATCTCATTTGAGGCAGGACACGTGTGCTGCTAGCTTCAGGATTAAACTAAAGGTTAGTTTTCTAATTTATTTATTTAGTAATTTTTCTGTTGGCCTTTAGGAATTATTTATATGTTCAAAGTTCGAAAACATAGATCCAATTTATGTTGCATGTGAACTTAGGGTTTTAGTTCATAGATTTGCAGAAAACCTTTCAGCGGTATCAAAGCTATTTGGTTGTTTTCTAGTTGAATTGCTATAATTGTTTTCCTAAAATTAGGGTTTAAAGCTTATAAACCCTAATTTGTGCCAATCGATTTTTAGGGTTAGGGTTTTTGAAACCCTAGCCCCTCCCCTTTAAATTTTCGATTTTGGTTAGGGGTTTTAGAAGGTATTCTATTTTTGGTAACTGTGATTATTTACTAATTGGATACCCTTAAACCCATTGCTTACTGTATTTCGAAATTTAAGTTAGGATAGGTTTAGATTAATTTGATTAATTTGTGATACCTATTTGTATTTAATTAATATAATGAATTGTTTAATTAAAAGATAAATTAAATCATTTAAAGGTTTAAATTTAATTTTAAAATTAATAGTTAATTTTTCGAAAATTAAATAGATAAACCAGAAATATTTTGAAAGTTTAAAATACATCTTATATACATTATAATTAAAAGTTTACATTATATGTATAAGATAAATTGGTTAATCAAATCAATAGTAGGCCTCATTCACGAAGCTGATCTATTAGGAGGGTATAAGGAGACTGCCTATAAAATGGCGGTCTAATGGGTGTCCACTCTCACCCACCGCTCTCTTGATCAGTGGAGTGTCGTTAGCCGAACGGGTTTGATAGGACCGTTTAATCTCATTAAAAGTATAATGTTATTAATCAAAGTACTAGAACAATTTTATAAAATCCCAAATCTAGTTACTTTAGGAAAAATGTGAAATAGATGCTAATCCATGAAATTGCACATTACACTTTATGATACATTAGTGGAGCATGTGTGGTTAACCGGCACACTAATAAGGGCTCATAAAGAGTGGTAATTGGGTTCTCATGATTTATCATTGTTGATGGAGCATGTGTGGTTAACCGGCACATCAATAAGAGATGATAAATGACATTGAGGTTACCGAGCATATTTGCATGGTTATTCACATCTAGTTTGTGATCCTCGGCATCCCAGTCACAAACAGTAGAGCATATCCGAGATTAAACATGCCATTGAATAGTTCAATGAATCTCACAGATCTAGGAATTTCAAAAGATTGAAATTTATAAATGTATATCTACCTTAATGACCACTGTGTTGTGATTACGGCATCCCTCTTCACACCATAGTTAGGGTATTTTGGATCCTAGCCTTGTTATATAATAAATTGGGTAATTATTTAAAAATGATTAATTAAACTAATAAATTCTATTTTTTATAGATGTCTGAATCTAGTGTCAATTCTCATCCTTCTCCTCCTTCACCCATTTCTGAGAGCCTCACAAAGCACCTGTTAAATATGGAAAGGCTGACTGGTCTGAACTATGAGGAATGGCTTCGTAATTGGAGACTGGTTCTTGTTATTACTGGCAAGCTACATCTCATTGAGTATCCGCTCCCCGTTCCACCGAAACATGTCATCACACAAAGACTTTATGATGAGCATGTCTTCTTAATTGATGAATCTCAGGAAGTTCGTGACCTCATGCTATTAACCATTGACCCCATGTTCCACATGGATTTTGAATTCCTAGGGCTATATGAGTTAATACAACTGGTTGAGGAAAAGTTCCAAGAACCGGTTGAAGAGGAACGAGCTAGGATCTTCAAAAGACTTGCAGAGTGTAAGCTGAAAGAAGGAAGTAGCATCGATTCGCATGTTCTCAAGATTGAAGGATACATAGGCGAATTGTACAAACTTGGTCACCTTCTTAATCAGGAAATGAGTGTTAACATCCTACTCACTTCGCTGACTAGTAGGTACGATCTGTTCATTCAGACGTATAGAAAGGGAAACCAGAAAAAGACTCCCATGGAAATGCATTCAATGTTGACTTTATACGAGTCACTCATGGAGAGGCATAGTTCCACTGATTCGGCTACTTCTCGATTGAGTCCAGTGAGGAGACGCAGCAAGAAATGATCCAGATCGTCTGGACATGTTCTTAGATGTCTCAAACTGGGAATCTATAGGATCGGATACAGTCACAGAAAGATTGGAAGACGCTCCAAGGCCAAATCTTTTAGAAACTCAGGTATATCTAAAGAGCCTCAAAACTCCTGATCCATAATTCCTTGATACATGATGTGATAGTCACATTTTCTTTGTATGTAGGGACTCAGTTGGGTACGGGACTTTGACGCATAGGAGCACATTTGGATTGGATCTCTAGGTCATGCATTTTTGAAGTTTAGTTAGATATTATGATCTTGTTATTAGCTTATTAGATGCGTGCGACATTGTCTATCATATAGTACATTGTTCGAGGATATTTTGTTTTAATAAAAATGTTGATTTTCTTTTAATACATGTTTGTTTAAATTATCCTTGAAATGTTGTGTGAGTGTGTTAATTGCATGAATGGTAATAACTTGAATGTTGATACATCCAAAGTGTTTGGATTCATGAATTGTGTCCTCTATGATTGTTAAAGTAAGTTTTATAAGGATCAATTCAACCAAAGGTCTAGTTGGACAGGACTTTGGAATCATTTGACTTAGAGTCACATGATGAATTAAGTTCTTAATAAAATCATTTGTGGCAAGAAATGAATCACCCAAAGATCCAGTGGATAGGATTTTGGAATCAGTTGACTTAGAGTCAGGTGATGATTGCATATCTTGAACAAAATTAACAAAGTCATAAATTTACATAGAGATGTAAAGGACATTAAGATTATGAGCAACGGACACACTAGTTACTGTCTATTGCTCGAGTCTTTGAACAGAACACAATTAGTTATACTTCATAATAATTTTCCAGTTAGTTTGACAAATATGGCTTCGCTTATCAGAATAAGGGATTGATTGAAACCTTGAACTGTTCAAGGAATTCAAAGGAAGTATAAGATCAACAGAACCTGAGTGACAACATAAACTGAGAATATGTTTCACATTTTATTCTCTTCCAAGAACATTAATGGTTATAATGTGTCCTATAGAAGATGATGGAGCATTGGTCGAAATAGTTCGATCCTCGATGTATAAGATACACTTCCAATTAGTTTTTCGATGAATTGAATATTTAACCAGTCAGACCATAGAAACCATATTCCGACCACGTCTTAGACTAAGTAGATTTTGCAGACATTGTCTAAAGTGAAAAGCTGGGATCATCCCACTTATACATAGAAAGTCCAGGGTCATGTAGCGTTCGTCCGAACCTCATGACTAGCCTGAACCTGATCAGCAATGTCGTTTCATTGGCTATCCCGACTGTTACTGTGAAAGAAGAGTTTTTTTGGAAAGGACTCATGTTCTAAGGAAATAGTGGGAGTAAGAATAATCCTGAATGAGTTCAGGATTAGCCAATTGAAAGAACCTTTAGTCATCACTAGGCCTTGACCAGGAATCGGATTCCTGCTAAACGTGACATACTTTTTTCTTGACTAGTAGTATTGGTCACCGTCATAAGTAGTTATGATCTAGGTGACATACCGATTAGTGGTAAAACACTAAAGTTGGTATGGATAAGCAATCTGACTACTTGGAAGCATTAGTTAGCCCGGTTGCTGCCAAATAAGAGAACCTTAGGGCGATATACAGTCTATGTGACAATTTGATTGATTTTACACCTGGTCTAATAACCGGTGGGAGTAATTGAACCATCAAAAGAAAGCGACATAGATAGAAATGTACTTACAGAACATCTAGTTGAATGAGACAATACTCAGAGTCAAGTAATTGATTCCGAGAGAAGAACTCTCAATAGAAGTTGAAATCCGAAAGGATACTGTTTAGTAAAGCTGCACCTTGTGAGCCGTTAGTGGAGCGTGTGTGGTTTACCAGCACACTAATAGGGACTCACAAAGAGCGTGCCAATACAAAGGTACATGGGCCCCGGATTCATCCCACGGGCATCTTGCTAGAAAGGATATTTGGATTCTCAAAATATGCCAAAAGTTTAGATTTTGTGAATAGCCTGAAAGATTTCCATTAATATGTCAGAAAGGTTTGGACTTCGGATTCTCAAAATGTGCCAAAGGTTTGGATTTTGTGAATAGTCCAAAAGAGTCAGATAACCGTGTTAAAGCCAGTGGGAGTATCGTTGCTATCACTGTATGTCAGTAACATACTACTTCTAGGAAACGTCTCTTATCATTACAAAGTGTAATAACTTGACATTAAGAGATGCCTCGCTATGAAAGACTTAATAGAGATACATCGTACTCAAGTGGTTGCAAACATCTATTAGATAGATCAAAAACTCTACAAATATGATCTTGATGAGATTCAAGATGCATAATTGCAAAGTGTAATGACATGGCATGAGAGATGTAAAGAAGGTGCAACATACTCACGTAGTTCACGGACATCTATTGGATAGATGAAATCGTCAGTATTGACCCAACTATTGTGAGCATGATCTTGATAAGATTCAAGATGCATGAGAAAGAGTCTCCGAAAGGAAATAGTTTTTCGAAAGTCATTACACAGGGACTATCAGTAATCTTTAGATTTCGAAAGGGTTTGGAATAAGATTACATCGGATTCCACGAGCTTCTTGGATCGATCAGAAGTGTCATGAACATGTCCTGATGACTTAATGCTTAGAGCATAGTAAGTTGGATTCAGGATATAACCTGGCTGAGAATACTGGATGGATTATTTGAACACACATGAGAAATCATTGGGAAATGATTGGGGTAACAATTTGAAAGGAGTTTCGAATCGGTAATTGTTTACATCAGGACGTGGTGATGTAGGACTTCATGGTTAAAGAGTTTCGTTGGTATTGTGATGGAGCACGTGTGGTTCACTGGCACATCATAACACCTCGAAATAGTCTTAGGGTGCAGTCATGTAGACTAAAGACCCCGAGAACCATGGGAAGTCACAGTACACATTACCAGAATGGAGTTGGGAAAGAAAAGGACAGAATAACATATTGAGATGTCATCGGAAGAGCATCCGATTGGATCATCTGCGATGAAGTGTATCAATGTAAGACACTTTGGATACATAGAAAGAGTAAAAACTTCATGAAGACATAGATATAAGATTAGAATTGAAAGTTTAAAAGAAAACAAGAAACCGATAATAGTATTATCGAAGATCTGACTTGGATATTACCTTGTGGAGACTTGGTAATTAGCAAGAGTAGCTGCCAGTCAGATTTTATGTTTCACTTTCGCATGTTTTACTTCCTGAATAATTTGATTATTCGAAAGGTCCACAGTCGCTCATACTTTGGAAAGTAAGTATTGAATCAAGACTGTCATGAATTAGATTGTAGACTGTTTAAGGAGTTAGACATAGCAGTATTGCTACAATGTTCATGAGTACTTAAATAGAGATTTGAGTATTGGATAAACCCACGCTCAAAGAATTGCTTCATGGATTATATCACGAGAAAGTTTTGAGACGATAATATCTTATGGTCTTGAAGCAGAGACATATGAGTTGAAATTTACAAGTCGGTTATGCATTGATAATGCGTAAACGCATCGGTAACTCAATATTATAAAACGTATTGTTGTGCATGATTTTCATGAGTAAAAGACACAAGCATATGAGTCGAAGCTTATTCGTTCCTTGACCCTGATGGGAAACAGATATCTGTAGGCCTCTCGATTATTTTGAAGTTGACTAAAGTGCTGGCCAGCCAGTACTGAATTGATGTGTTCAATTAGAAGTCTTATGTCATATGCAAATCGGAAATCGGGAAACAGAGTATCGGACAGAGATTGATCTCAATCCATGTCTCGTGTCCGAAAATATCTTGTTGGGCGGAGGTGAAGGGTTTTTAAGCAATCAATGAACAAACAAATTCCTAAGTTCACATGCAACCCTAGAAAGATCTATGTTTTCTTCTATGAAGATATAAACTAAAAACCTAAGGCCAACATTTATTTCTAAAGATCAAATGAGAATTAACCAACCTTTTTGATCTTGTTCTTCAAGCTAGTAGCAAACAGATCCTGCCTCAAATGCAAGTCACACCCAAGCTAAGGAGAAGAGATTCCAGCAGAGTAACACAGAGAAAGAGGAGGCATGATTTTCAGGGAGCCAGGAGGTTCCTTATATAGCCTTCTAGGGTTACACTTGAAACCCTAGAGGAGCCTCCAAAGTGGGCAAGCCTGTTGACCACTTGGACCAGACTTCTCAAACCCTAATTAGGGGTTTCGCCCCATATGGATAAGCCTCCATAGATGGCGCCATTTTCGTCCCTGGCATCTGGCTTGCCAGTTATTCAACTATTGAATAAATACAAACCAGTCCCTGCACTTCTAATTAGTTAATTTAATCCCCAAATTAAATCCAGTTAATTCTAGATTAAATCTTAATTAATTATTATAGTTTTAATTAATATATTAACACTTGAATATATCAATAAACTATTTATTTATTTCTATTGATTTATTAAACAATTAATAAATCAACCTTTCTCTCTATTGAACTCTACATCAATCCTCCAGCTATGAGGGCAACCCAAATGAACTTTGCTTCATTTAACAAGATAAATACAATTATAAGTCATGGCTTAGACACCAAATCCAACAGTCTCCCACTTGGATAAGTCTATGACTTTAATTGTCCTTTTACCTTCTGATTAATATCAGTTTCCCAGAAACTGTTCCTGAACTCTGACGCAGTCAGTTCTGTCCAAAGATAAGTGATCAGATGATCCTACGTCCAACAAGATATTTTCAGACTCAAACATGGATTAAGATCAATCTTGGTCTGATACTCTGTTTCTCGATTTTCGATTTACTTATGACTTTAAGACTGCTAATTGAACACATCAATTCAGTCCCGGTTGGCCAACACTTTCAGTCAACTTCAAAATCATCGAGAGGCCTACATATATCTGAAGGGTTTCTATGCAATCAATGAACACAAAATTGCCTAAGGTTCACATGCAACCCTAATATTGATCTATGTTTTCTTCTATGAAGATTAGAACTAAGAACCTAAAGGAAACAATTCAATTCTAAAGAAGAATTAAGAAAACCAACCTTTGATCTTATGATCCTTTTAAGTAGCAGCAAAAGTATCCTGCCTCAAATGCAAGTCACACCCAAGGGATGGAAGAATCAGTCCAGCAGAGTGAATCCAGAGAGAAGATGGCGTGAATAATCAGGTGCCAGGGGGTTCCTTTTATAGCCTCCTAGGGTTACACCTGAAACCCTAAGGAGCCTCCAACTGGACAAGGCTTTTGACCACTTGGACCAGGCTTACCAAAACCCTAATTAGGGTTTCGCCAAACCCTGGAGGAGCCTCCAGGTTGGCGCCACTTTTGGTCCCTGGTTTTACCTGGCCATTTATTCAACTATTGAATAAATGCCAAACCAGTCCCTGCACCTTTTAATTAATTAATTTAATCTCCAAATTAAATCCAATCAATTCTAGATTAAATCTCAATTAATTAATATAGTTTCTAATTAATATATTAACACTTAAATATATTAATAAACCATATATATATAATCTATTGATTTATTATACAATTAATAAATCAACTATTCTCTCTACTGAACTATCCTCCACCCATGAGGGCAACCCAAATGGACTTTGCTTTTAATCATAAGATAAAAAGTACAATTACAAGTCAAGGCTTAGACACCTAATCCAATAGTCTCCCACTTGGATAAGTCTATGAATTTAATTGTCTGAACTCTGACCCAGTCAGTTCTGTCCAAAGATAAGTGATCTGATGATCCTCCGTCTAACAGGATATTTTCAGACTCAAGACATGGACTAACATCAATCTTGGTCTGACACTCTGTTTCTCGATTTCTGATTTGCATATGACTTTAGAGACTACTAATTGAACACATCAATTAAGTCCCGGTTGGCCAACACTTTCAATCAACTTCAAAATCATCGAGAGGCCTACAGATATCTGTTTCCCATCGGGTCATGGGACGGATAAGTTTCGACTCATATGTCCATAACTTTTGCTGGTCCAAATACATACAACAATGCGTTTTATAGCACCGAGTTACTGGCGCGATTTCGTATTGTCAATAAGCACTTGTATCGCAAATAATAGATCATATCTCTCCACTTAAAGATCACCGGATATTATGGTCTTAACATTGCTCGTGATATAATCCATGAAGCAATCTGTTAAGCGCGGGTTTATCCAATACTCAAATCTCTATTTCTAAGTACTCATAAACGTTGCAATAGTCTTACTGCAATGTCTAACTCTTTAGACAATCTGCAACCAATTCATGACAGTCTTAGTTCATACTTACTTCCTAACAGTATGATCGACTGTGGAGTTTCAAATAATCTAATTATTAAGGAAGTTAAACATGCAAATATAGAAACACAGAAATAAACAATTGACAAAGGCAGTAACAATACTCATTTATAAATCTATATTATAAAATCACCGAGTCAATTACATTTATACTGTTACAAGTTTCTAGTCTATCTAATTACTAAAACTAACATCATCCTTCAATCCAATGCTCCAAGCATGCTGATTGTGCTTGATCTTATTCAGAGCCTTAGTCAAAGGATCTGCAGGATTGTCCTCGGATGACACTCGCTTAACCAGTAAGTGCCTTTCTTCTATCTGATGTCGAATGTAGTGGTACTTTCTTTCGATATGCCTGGACTTTCCATGGTCTCGCGGTTCCTTTGCCAAGGCGACCGCTCCTTCATTATCGCAGAAAAGTTCCACCGGCTCCTGAATGCTCGGGACAACTCCAAGATCCCCGATGAAATTCTTCAGCCAAGCCGCCTCCTTAGACGCTTCACTCGCTGCGATGTACTCTGATTCGCACGTTGAATCAGCCACCGTTTCCTGCTTGGAACTTTTCTAAGTGACCGCTCCACCGTTCAAAAGAAATACCCAGCCCGACTGGGATCGTCCACTGTCCCTATCTGTCTGGAAAATGGCATCTGTATATCCACTCACTTTTAACTCATCACTGCCACCAAGGACTAATACCATATTCTTTGTCCTTCGCAGATACTTGAGTATGTTCTTGACTGCAATCCAATGTGCTTTTCCAGGATTACCTTGGTACCGACTAACCATGCTTAGTGCATAGGATACGTCGGGACGAGTACATGTCATAGCATACATGATCGACCCTACTGCCGAAGCATAAGGTACCCGACTCATTTCAGCTATTTCCTGATCGGTACTCGGACTTTGAGTCTTACTCAATTTAACACCACTTAGGATTGGTAACTCTCACTTTTTGGAACTTTCCATGTTAAACCTATTAAACACCTTTTCCAAATATGTACACTGGCTTAGGCCTATCAATTTTCTCTTTCTATCTCTAAGTATTCTTATCCCGAGAATATAAGCAGCTTCCCCTAGGTCTTTAATGGCGAAACACTTCCCGAGCCAAGCCTTAAGATTCTGCAAGGTCGGAATGTCGTTTCCCATGAGTAGTATGTCATCAACATACAGCACCAGGAAAGTGACTATACTCCCACTAGCCTTGACATATACACAGGACTCATCTTCACTCCTAGAGAAGCCAAACTCTTTGACTTTCTCATGGAAGCAAAGATTCCAACTGCGAGATGCTTGCTTCAACCCGTAGATTGATCTTTCAAGCTTACATACTTTATCAGGGTGCTTAGTGTCTACAAAACCTTCTGGCTGACTCATATAAACATCTTCAGTCAGTTTCCCGTTAAGGAAAGCGGTTTTGACATCCATCTGCCACATTTCATAATCATGAAACGTAGCTATGGCAAGCATTATCCTGATTGACTTAATCTTGGCTACTGGTGAGAAGGTTTCATCATAGTCAACCCCCGGGGTTTCAGTGAATCCCTTCGCAACCAGCCGAGCTTTATAAGTATGCACTTTTCCGTCCATGTCGGTCTTCTTTTTGAAGATCCACTTGCATCCGACTGTCTTACGACCCGGTACATTGTCAACCAAGTTCCAAACTTGATTGTCATACATGGACTTTATCTCGCTGTCCATTGCCTCTTTCCATTTTGCAGACTCGGGGCCTGCCACTGCTTCACGGTAGTTAGTTGGCTCATCCAAATTAGTCAATGTACAATAATTGACTAACGTGTCTCCGTCCGAAGTAATATGGAAACCATAGAACTCGGGCGGCATGCTAACTCTACCTGAGCGCCTAAGGGGCAATGAAATGTCGGTGGGTCCAACAGGAACTTCTTCCTCATGTTGGTTGCTAGTTTCTTCCAAGGTTGTCTCATCGGGCGTCTCCTGAATTTCTTCGAGATCGATCGTACTCCCACTGTCCTCTTTGGATATGAGTTCTCTCTCACGAAAGAACCCCGTCTTGCTACAAAGACCACGTCCTTGCTCGGTCTGTAGAACAAGTATCCAAAAGACTGTTTCGGGTATCCGATGAAGAAACACCTCTCACTTCTTTCTGCGAGCTTATCTGAAGTATCTCGTCTCACGAATGCTTCACAGCCCCAGACTTTGATGTGTGCCAACAAGGGAACTTTCCCCGTCCACATCTCGTGTGGTGTTTTCGCAACCTTCTTGGTTGGGACAAGATTTAGGATATGGGCGGCAGTCTCTAAGGCATACCACTAGAAATGGATTGGAAGTGAGGCTCGACTCATCATGGAACGAACTGAAACACCCGACTGATTAACAAAACACCCCTTAAAAATTTTTATTTTTCAAACCAAATATTTTACAATCAAACCATAAGTATGGGGTATTAGTTAACACAATACGAGTACAAGTGTATCACGAAGTACAATACACATAAATATTATACATTCTTCAAGCCGGGTAGTCACTTCACATCCTAAGTCCTCAGTCTCGGACTTTATCTTTCCCTTTGGCGGGATCACGCTCACCTGCAGGGACATATCAATAAAACCGTGAGCTATAAAGCCCAATGAGTAATCTAATCAAATATAACATGTATAAGAATAAAATTCTCTATACAAAATAACTATGCATTATCTCATAACACAAGATCATGTATGACTCACAGGTTTGTCCCGCTTTTGCCTAGACTCACGACTCCGTTCTTGTCATCTCAATGACTCACGGCTTATCCGGTATTGTCTTTTCAAGGTTTGACTCACAGCTCCGTTCTTTTCTATCGTAGACTCACGACTTATCTGGTATTTTCGTATCATTATTGTTGACTCACAGCTCCGTTCTTGTCTATATCAGACTCACGGCTTATCTGGTATTGTATTTTATTTCATCATGAAATCTATCAATTTTCGTCCCCAAAATTTATTTACATCTGCAGCTGCTCATTCCATATATATCACATCGGATATAAGTGAGATTACTCACCTGAAGGCTTGCTACCACTAGCTTTTGTCGTTTCTTGCCTTCTAATGTACTCCACAATATTTTGTCCCGTACCTATAATTCCATTCATTTTACAATGATTATAGGTTAATTTACCATTCCAGTTGGTTCTAATGTACAAGAGTCTAATATAAGACCAATTCCAAGTATTTACCATTGGTATAAAAATTTAATACACTTCCCGAAATACGCGTATTCTACTACAGTACTTTCAGGAGGTCGTATTCGTATTCCGATAATTTTCCATGAAGTTTCACAACATATTAGACCTATGTTTAAAATTTCAGGTCAATCGGATAAGCCTAGCATAAGAATCAAACTTGGAAAATGCACCAAATTTTAACAGGAAGTTCAAGACAATTCTGCTGAATCTGTCGCGACCTCGAGTCGCGAGGACCATGTTGGTCGAGTCGCGAAGGCCGCACCCTCGAGTCGCGACCCACCCTGTGGTCAAGTCGCGATCGCTGGGCAGAAATGCAGAAACTCCGATTTTGTGCTAGAAATTTCCATTTTTCTCTTGTTAAGCCCTTATTACTCGACTTAATCACTAGGAAATGTTCCAAGACCAAAACCTTTGACTAATAACAAGTTTTAAACCCTTGGGGAATCAAATTCAAACCCATTTCCACAATTTCCCGGTTTTGCATTTTTGATCCAAAACCGAAATTATCAAAGATTAATCACTTCTATTGATTTGTTTCAATCAATATAGCATCTACAACTCATTATAATCCATTAGAATCAAGTTTATCACAAGAACTCTTCATCTAGGGTTCTTGATCAAAATTGCAAATTCTCAAGAATAACAATCTACTTCCATTTTCTTGAATTAAGTCCTTTTTAGCATGACTTACTGGAAGTATTAAGCTACTTATCACATAATTTATGACTGAAATTACAAATTTCAGTTTCCATAAAAATTCATCAAGAACAAACTAGATGAGAACTTGAAATACTTACTTCCAAAGCTTCTAGTTCTTCAATCCAAAGCCTAGAATCAAAATCCAAGCTTCAATCTTCAAGGAATTGCCAAAAATTCTGAGATGATCGCTCAAGAAACCCTCTCCCGTGAACCCTAGAAATCTGCACATGTGGGAGAGCTTGTCCCACTATTTATACTTCCAGAAATTGCAATTTAGTCCCTAGAGTTCTAATTCTTGAACTTTTGCCACAGTTTACACATATTTATGACAAAACTAGTTTTTATAACATTTTAAGTCCTAAACTCAAAATATTATTACAAACTTAATCCTTTTCTGTCCAAAAGATCAAAGTACCCTTCTAAGGTAAAATGACCAATTTACCATTTTTATTATAATTACATAATAAATCATGCCTTGGCGTTACACGAACCATGTTTAACAAGGTTCGGTTTCGTCTCTCTGCAACACCATTCAGCTGAGGTGTTCTTGGAGGCGACAATTGTGAAACAATTCCACATTCCTTGAGGTAATCGAGAAACTCGATACTATGATACTCACCGCCTCTGTCGGATCTAAGCATCTTTATCTTTCTGCCCAATTGATTTTCCGATTCATTCTTAAACTCTTTGAACTTTTCAAAGGTATCTGACTTATTCTTGATTAAGTAGACATATCCATATCTACTAAAATCGTCGGTAAAGGTCACATAGAACCGCGTGCCATCTCTAGTGGTTGTTCTGAAGGGACCACACACATCTGTGTGTATGATATCCAACAGACCTTCACCTCTTTCAAAGGAACCTTTGAATGATGATTTTGTCATCTTGCCAAGTAAGCAAGATTCGCATACATCATCCGACCCGAGGTCGAATGATTCCAACACTCCATCCTTTTGGAGTTGGGCGATGCGTTTCTTGTTTATATGGCCAAGGCGACAATGCCACAGACATGCCTTTTCTACACCGCTTGAAGCATCAATAGTTAATACATTTTTACCATAATTATCAACACACATAATAGATTCATAAACACCATCACAAGGCATAGCATTAAATATAAAAACATCATTTTTGAAAACCGAAATTGAACCATTCAACTTATTAAACTCATAATGAAAGCCTTGTCTAAATAGTGCATGAAAAGAAATTATGTTCTTTGCCATATCTGGCGCATAGCAACAATTATGTAAATCTAATCTAACTCCACTGCTCAGCATCAGTCCATAAACACCAATCTTGGTAACAGGTGACGTTCTCCTATTTCCCATGACCAGGTTCAGTCTGCGATGCTCCAGTTCCCTACTTTCCTCTAGGCCCTGCAAATTAGAACAGATGTGAAAACCACATCCTGTATCAAGGACCCAAGAACAGGAAGAATATGACAGGCGGGTTGATAGGGAGCACAGCTTTTCCCTTCATCCCGTCCTCAGCCGTCCAAAGCATGCGGTGTAACTCAGCTAGGTTTGCCTGGTTGTTGTTCAAATGATACGCCAGTGTGAACTGGTCATAAGAACTGGGTAAGGAGTTCAGCACTATGTCAACTGCTAAATCCTCATGAACCGGCATTTCCAGCTTTCTAAGCCTTCCACGTAACCATGCATCCTCTGCACATGCGCACAGATGGACTCGCCCTCCTTGGGCTTGCTGTTAGTGAATGCTTTTACCACCTCACGCCTCTCGATGCGCTCTTGCTTGCGGAACCTTTCCGCGAGCTCTTTGTGCATCTCGTAAGGCCAATAGTCCTCATAGATACGCTGCAGTTCAGGGTTCATAGTCGCGATCATGATGCAAGCCACTTTGGTTGCATCATCAGAGTGTTTAGTGTACACAACGATTTCCTCGGGAGTAGCGGTTTCAGTGTCCACATCAACAAGCTCGGTTTCTAGAACATACTCTTTATGTTCAAACCTTAGAGCCATTTTGATGTTGCGGATCCAGTCATTGTAGTTGGTGCCGTCCAACGTCACCTTTGAGCATAATGACATAATCGAGGTGACACTACCGGGATTTGAGTGGGGAATGGATTGGTCAGAAGACATCTGAACAAGAAGAAGGTAGTTTTAATTAGATAGAGTAATAATAATAATCCTCATATTCACCCAAGAATAAATACGAGGCTAGGATCCTACAATAACAATCCACAATACCGAAAAAGGATGTCGTAATCAATATTGCAAATTTTACAAGGTAGGCGAATGACGATTCAGCCAATTCCACCGCGGAAACATAATCATATTATAATGGAATTCCTAGTTTCTTAGAGATTTATCGAACTGTTCGATAGCATGTTTTAATCTCGGGAATGCCCCGCTGTTTGTGACTGGGATACCGAGGATCACAAACCGGGTGTGAATAACCATGCAAATTGCTTGGTACTCTTGAAGTCAATTGTCATCTCTAATTAACGTGCCGGTAAACCACACACGCTCCGTTAATAATGAAAAAATCAAGAAACCCATTGCGACTCTTTGCAGACCCCAGTTGGCGTGCCGGTAAACCACTCACGCTCCACCAACGTTCCACAAAGTGCAATGTGCAATTTCATGGATTAGCACCAATTCACATTTTTTTAACCTAAAGTAACTAGATTGGGATTTGTTTAGGGTTCTAGTACTTTCAATTATAGCATTATACTTTTATGAGGCTTTAGCGGTTCTATCATACCCGTTCAGCTAACGACACTCGACTGACCAGGAGAGCGGTGGGTAAGAGTAGATACCCATTAGACTAACATTTTATAGTCAGTCGTCTTATACCCTATTTATAGGACAATTTTGTGAATGAGGCTTACTAGCGGTAGACTAACCAATTTTCTTATATGTATTAAATTAACTTTTAATCATAAATACATATAAGATATATTTTAATCTCATTAAAATATTTTAGAATTAATTTAATCTTAATTTTCGCAAATTATTACTAATTTTTGAAAATTTTAATTAATTCTTTAAACTGATTTAATTGGTCTTTTAATTAATCAATTAATTAAACTAATTAAATCTAGGTTACAGATTACCAAATTAATCAAATTAATTAATCTGTATATGTCCTATGAATCTCGAAAAATACAAGCCAAGGAATTAGGGTTCAAGTTATTTTAGTTGATTTAGTTACCAAAAATAACAACACATAATTAAGGCAAGCAAATCAAGCATTCAAGGGGGACCAAATGGGGATGGCGGCTAGGGTTAGGAAACCCTAGCCTTGAGATCGATTGTGGCCTCCTCCCAAGGGTTTATTTTCTCAAAAACACTTAGGCACAAACAGTTTATGCAGTTCATAATCAAATCACAAGAAAACAAGCTAGCTCTGATACCACTAAAGGGTTTCTATGCAATCAATGAACACAAAATTGCCTAAGGTTCACATGCAACCCTAATATTGATCTATGTTTTCTTCTATGAAGATTAGAACTAAGAACCTAAAGGAAACAATTCAATTCTAAAGAAGAATTAAGAAAACCAACATTTGATCTTATGATCCTTTTAAGCAGCAGCAAAAGTATCCTGCCTCAAATGCAAGTCACACCCAAGGGATGGAAGAATCAGTCCAGCAGAGTGAATCCAGAGAGAAGATGGCGTGAATAATCAGGTGCCAGGGGGTTCCTTTTATAGCCTCCTAGGGTTACACCTGAAACCCTAAGGAGCCTCCAACTGGACAAGGCTTTTGACCACTTGGACCAGGCTTACCAAAACCCTAATTAGGGTTTCGCCAAACCCTGGAGGAGCCTCCAGGTTGGCGCCACTTTTGGTCCCTGGTTTTACCTGGCCATTTATTCAACTATTGAATAAATGCCAAACCAGTCCCTGCACCTTTTAATTAATTAATTTAATCTCCAAATTAAATCCAATCACTTCTAGATTAAATCTCAATTAATTAATATAGTTTCTAATTAATATATTAACACTTAAATATATTAATAAACCATATATATATAATCTATTGATTTATTATACAATTAATAAATCAACTATTCTCTCTACTGAACTATCCTCCACCCATGAGGGCAACCCAAATGGACTTTGCTTTTAATCATAAGATAAAAAGTACAATTACAAGTCATGGCTTAGACACCTAATCCAACAATATCTGTTTCCCATCGGGTCATGGGACGGATAAGTTTCGACTTATATGTCCATACATTTTACCAATCAAAATACTCACAACAATGCGTTTTATAACACCGAGTTACCGGCGCGTTTTCGCATTATCAATGAGAAACCGTCTCGCAAATAATAGATCATATCTCTCCACTTAAAGATCAAAGGATATTATCGTCTTAACATTGCTCGTGATGTAATCCATGAAGCAATCTGTTAAGCGCGGGTTTATCGAATACTCAAATCCCTATTTTCTAAGTACTCATGAATGTTGTAGCAGTCTTACTGCAATGTCTAACTCCTTAGACAATCTACAACCGATTCATGACAGTCTTCGTTCATACTTACTCCTAACAGTATGATCGACTGTGGAAATTTAAATAATCTAATTATTTAGGAAGTTAAACATGCAAATATAGAAACACAATAATAAACAATTGACAAAGGTAGTAACAATACTCATTTATAAATCTCCATTATAAAATCACCAAGTCAATTACATTTATACCGTTACAAGTTTCAAATCTATCTAATTACTAAAACTAATATCATCCTTCAGCCCAATGCTCCGAGCATGCTGATTGTGTTTGATCCTGCTCAGTGCCTTAGTCAAAGGATCTGCAGGATTGTCTTCTGATGATACTCGCTTAACCAGTAAGTGACCTTCTTCTACTTGATGTCGAATATAGTGGTACTTTCTTTCGATATGCCTGGACTTTCCATGGTCTCGCGGTTCCTTTGTCAAGGCGACCGCTCCTTTGTTATCGCAGAAAAGCTCCACCGGCTCCTGAATGCTTGGGACAACTCCAAGGTCCCCGATGAAGTTCTTCAGCTAAGCCGCTTCCTTAGACGCTTCACTCGCTGCAATGTACTCTGATTCGCACGTTGAATCAGCCACCGTTTCTTGCTTGGAACTTTTCCAAGTGATCGCTCCACCGTTCAAAAGAAATACCCAGCCCGACTAGGACCGACCATTGTCCCTATCTGTCTGGAAGATGGCATCTGTATATCCACTCACTTTCAAGTCATCACTGGCACCAATGACTAATACCATATTCTTTGTCCTTCGCAGATACTTGAGTATGTTCTTAACTGCAATCCAGTGTGCCTTTCCAGGATTACCCTGGTACCGACTAACCATGCTCAATGCAAAGGATACGTCGGGACGAGTACATATCATAGCATACATGATCGAACCTACTGCCGAAGCATAAGGTACCCGACTCATCTCAGCTATTTCCTCATCGGTACTCGGACTTTGAGTCTTACTCAATTTGGCATTACTCTGGATTGGCAGCTCTCCCTTTTTGGAATTTTCCATGTTAAACCTTTTTAACACCTTTTCCAAATATGTACACTGGCTCAGACCTATTAATTTTCTCTTTCTATCTCTCAGTATTCTTATCCCGAGAATATAAGCAGCTTCTCCAAGGTCTTTCATGGCGAAACACTTCCCGAGCCAAGACTTGACATCTTGCAAGGTCGGAATGTCGTTTCCCATGAGCAGTATGTCATCAACATACAACACCAGAAAAGTAACTATACTCCCACTAGCCTTGACATATACACAGGACTCATCTTCACTCCTAGAGAAACCAAACTCTTTGACTTTCTCATGAAAGCAAAGATTCCAGTTGCGAGATGCTTGCTTCAACCCGTAGATTGATCTCTCAAGCTTACATACTTTATCAGGATGCTTTGTATCTACAAAACCTTCTGGCTGATTCATGTAAACATCCTCAGTCAGTTTCCCGTTAAGGAAAGCGGTTTTGACATCCATCTGCCAAATTTCATAATCATGAAACGCAGCTATGGCGAGCATTATCCTGATTGACTTAATCTTGGCTACTGGTGAGAAGGTTTCATCATAGTCAACCCCCAGGGTCTGAGTGAATCCCTTCGCAACCAGCCGAGCTTTAAAAGTATGTACTTTACCATCCATGTCGGTCTTCTTCTTGAAGATCCACTTGCACCCGACTGTCTTACGACCCGGCACATTGTCAACCAAGTTCCAAACTTGATTATCGTACATAGACTTAATCTCGCTGTCCATTGCCTCTTTCCATTTTGCAGACTCGGGGCCCGCCACTGCTTCACGATAGTTAGCTAGTTCATCCAAATTTATCAGTGTACGATCACTGACTAACGTATCACCATCCGTAGTTATATGGAAACCATAAAACTCGGGTGGCATGCTAACTCTACCCGAACGTCTAAGAGGTAATGAGATGTCGGTTGGTCCAACAGTAACTTCTTCCTCATGTTGGTTGCTAGTTTCTCCTAAGGTTGGTTCATCGGGCGTCTCCTGAATTTCTTCGAGATCGATTGTACTCCCACTGTCCTCTTTGGAAACGAGTTCTCTCTCTCGAAAGAACCCCCGTCTTGCTACAAAGACCACGTCCTCGCTTGGTCTGTAGAACAAATATCAAAATGACTGTTTCGGGTATCCGATGAAGAAACACCTCTCACTTCTTTTCGCGAGCTTGTCATGAATCTCTCATCTTACGAAAGCCTCACAGCCCCAGACTTTGATGTGTGCCAACGAGGGAACTTTTCCCGTCCACATCTCGTGCGGTGTTTCCGCAACCTTCTTGGTTGGGACAAGATTTACGATATGGGCGGCAGTCTCTAAGGCATACCCCCAGAAATGGATTGGAAGCGAAGCTCGACTCATCATGGAAAGAACCATGTCCAACAAGGTTTGGTTTTGCCTTTCAGCAACACCATTCAACTGAGGTGTTCTTGGAGGCGACAACTGTGAAACAATTCCACATTCCTTAAGATAATCAAGAAACTCGATACTAAGATACTCACCGCCTCTGTCGGATCTAAGCATCTTTATCTTTCTGCCTAATTGATTTTCTGCTTCATTTTTGAACTCTTTGAACTTTTCAAAGGTATCTGACTTATTCTTGATTAAGTAGATATACCCATATCTACTAAAATCGTCAGTAAAGGTCACATAGAAATGCGTGCCATCTTTTATGGTTGTTCTGAAGGGACCACACACATATATGTGTATGATATCCAACAGACCTTCACCTCTTTCAAAGGAACCTTTGAATGGTGATTTTGTCATCTTGCCAAGCAAGCAAGATTCACATACATCATCCGACCCAAGGTCGAATGATTCCAACACACCATCCCTTTGGAGTTGGGCGATGTGTTTCTTGTTGATATAGCCAAGGCGACAATGCCACAAACACACATTTTCTACACCGCTTGAAGAATCAATAGTTAAAACATTTTTACCACAATTGTCAACACACACAATATATTCATACACTCCATCACAAGGCATAGCATTAAATATAAAAACATCATTTTTGAAAACTGAAATTGAACCATTCAATTTATTAAACTCATAATAAAAACCTTATTATAACAATGCATGAAAAGAAATTATGTTCATTGCCATATCAGGCGAATAGCAACAATTATGTAAATCTAAACAAACTTCATTACTAAGCACTAGCCTATAGACACCGATCTTGGTAACAGGTGACATTCGCCTATTGCCGATGACCAGGTTCAATCTACCGTGCTCCAGCTCTTTACTTTCCTTTAGGCCCTGCAAATCAGAACAGATTTGAAAACCACATCCTGTATCAAGGACCCAAGAACAGGAAGAATATGAGTTATTAGATATAGAATATGTACCTGCTTGTGATGGCTTTACTTTTCCATCCTTGATGTCTTGCAGATACCTGGGGCAGCTCCTCTTCCAGTGACCCTTTTCTTTGTAGTAAAAGCAATCATATTCTTTGGGGTTCGTGATGTGCGGAATGCCGGAAGACTTGGCTCTCGGGGCACTGCTAGATGTCCCGACATGAGTCTTTTCCCTCCAGTTTTGCTTTGGAGGGCCCTTCCGTTTCTTTCACTTGCTAGATCCAATAGCCAGGACAGGCGGGTTTCCCTTTCATCCCGTCCTCAGCAGTACGAAGCATGCGGTGGAGTTCAGCCAAAGTCACCTGACTATTGTTCAAATGATAAGCCAGTGTGAACTGGTCATAAGAACTGGTTAGAGAATTCAGCACTATGTCAACAGCCAAATCCTCATGTACATGCATCTCCAGCTTTCTAAGCCTTTCCACATAACCTTGCATCCTTTGCACATGAGTGCAGATGGACTCTCCATCCCTAGGCTTGCCGTTAGTGAACGTTTTGACCACCTCACGCCTTTCGATGCGTTCCTGCTTGCGGAAATTTTCCGCCAGCTCTTTGTGCATCTCATAAGGCCAATAGTCCTCATAAATACGCTGCAGGTCAGGGTTCTTGGTAGCGATCATGATGCAAGCCACTTTTGTTGCATCATCAGAGTGTTTGGTGTACGAGGCGATTTCCTCGGGAGTAGCGGTATCTGGGTCAACCTCAACCAGCTCGGTTTCCAGAACATACTCTTTGTGTTCAAACCTTAGAGCCATTTTGATGTTACAGATCCAGTCATTGTAGTTAGTGCCGTCCAACGTCACTTTTGAGCACAATGACAGAATCGAGGTGACATTACCGGGATCCGAGTGGGGAACGGATTGGTCAGAGGACATCTGAATAACAAGAAGGTAGTTTTAATTAGACATTAATAATAATCCTTATATTCACCCAAGAATAAATATAAGGCTAGGATCCTACAATAACAATCTACAATATCGAAGAGGGATGCCGTAATCTTTCTTGTAAATTTTATAAGGTAGGCGAATGATGATTCAGCCAATTCCACCGCGGAAACATAATCTAATTATAATGGAATTCCTAGTTTCTTTTGAGATTCATTGAACTGTTCAATAGCATGTTTTAATCTCGGGAATGCCCTGCATTTTGTGACTGGGATACCGAGGATCACAAACCGGGTGTGAATAACCATGCGAATTAGCTTGGTACTCTCGAAGTCAATTACCATCTCTAATTGACGTGCCAGTTAACCACACACGCTCCGTCAATAATGGCAAAATCGAGAAACCCATTGCGACTATTTGTGGACCCCAGTTGGTGTGCCGGTAAACCACACACGCTCCACCAACATTCCACAAAGTGCAATGTGCAATTCCATGGATTAGCACAAATTCACATTTTTGAACCTAAAGTAACTAGATTGGATTTTCTTCAAGGTTCTAGTACTTTCAATTATAACATTATACTTTTAAGAGGCTTAGCGGTTCTATCAAACCCGTTCGGCTAACGACACTCGACTGACCAGGAGAGCAGTGGGTAAGAGTAGATACCCATTAGACTACCATTTTATAGGCAGTCGCCTTATACCCTCTTTATAGGACAGTTTTGTGAATGAGGCCTACTAACGGTAAGACTAACCATTTAATCTTATATATAAATATTAACTTTTAATCATAAAGTTGATTTAATTGATCGCAAATTATTAGGATTTTTTTGAAAATTTAAATTAAATCTTTAAGTTGATTTAATTGATCTTTTAATTAACAATTAATTAAACTAATTAAATCAAATAAGGGAATCACAAAAATTAATCAAATTAACTTCCTAACCCTTATCCTAATTCTTGAAAATTGCAGCCAAGTGATAAGGGGTTCCAGTTATTTAATTATCCAATAATTACCAAAATAACAACCAACTATCTAAGGCAGCATGCAAGAAATCACAGAAAAGGAAAGGGAAGCTAGGGTTTGCTTAACCCTAGCCGCCAACTTCAAGTCTTGGCCTCCCAAGGGTTATTTTCGAAAACCCTTGTGGTCAAACAAAACAGTTCATATCAAAACACAAGAAAACAAGCCATATCTCTGATACCACTGAAGGGTTTTTAAGCAATCAATGAACAAACAAATTCTTAAGTTCACATGCAACCCTAGAAAGATCTATGTTTTCTTCTATGAAGATATAAACTAAAAACCTAAGGCCAACATTTATTTCTAAAGATCAAATGAGAATTAACCAACCTTTTTGATCTTGTTCTTGAAGCTAGCAGCAAACAGATCCTACCTCAAATGCAAGTCACACCCAAGCTAAGGAGAAGAGATTCCAGTAGAGTAACACAGAGAGAGAGGAGGCATGATTTTCAGGGAGCCAAGAGGTTCCTTATATAGCCTTCTAGGGTTACACCTGAAACCCTAGAGGAGCCTCCAAAGTGGGCAAGCCTGTTGACCACTTGGACCAGACTTCTCAAACCCTAATTAGGGTTTTCGCCCCATATGGAGAAGCCTCTATAGATGGCGCCATTTTGGTCCCTGGCATCTGGTTTGCCAGTTATTCAACTATTGAATAAATACAAACCAGTCCCTGCACTTCTAATTAGTTAATTTAATCCCCAAATTAAATCCAACTAATTCTAGATTAAATCTTAATTAATTATTATAGTTTCTAATTAATATATTAACACTTGAATATATCAATAAACTATTTATTTATTTCTATTGATTTATTAAACAATTAATAAATCAACCTTTCTCTCTACTGAACTCTACATCAATCCTCCAGCTATGAGGGCAACCCAAATGGACTTTGCTTCAATTAACAAGATAAATACAATTATAAGTCATGGCTTAGACACCAAATCCAACAGGAGGATCATATGATCACTTATCTATGGACAGAACTGACTGGATCAGAGTTCGGCAGTAGTTTCAAGGAAGCTACAGTTTGTTGATTAATTAGAGGTTAAAATGGTAATTATAGTCATAGACTTATCCAAGTGGGAGACTGTTGGATTAGGTGTCTAAGCCATGACTAATAATTTGTATTTACCTAATTAATAGTAGCAAAGTCTATTTGGGTTGCCTTTATAGCTAGAGGTTTGGGAGAATTTCCAGGAGAGAGAAAGATTGATTTATTATATGATTAATAAATCAATAGAAATAGAATAAATAGTTTATTAATATATTAAAATGATAATATATTAATTAGAAACCATATTAATTAATTAGAAATTAATCTGGAATTAATTTGATTTAATTTGGTGATTAATTTGATTAATTAAAGGTGCAGAGGCTGTTTTGTAAATACTCAATAGTTGAGTAGTGACTGTCCAAGTGGGATTAAAGTTGGCGATTTTGAGAGAGGATTTATCCTCAAAATGGAAATTAATAATAAAGATAAATAGAGTTTGAATTGATAGATAAAGGTTTATCTTATTTGAATTCAAAAAGGTTTATCTTTAAAGGCTTATCTGCAACCACCTAGAGTCTATATATAGGGAGCCTCATAACCCCTTTTTCTGCGCCATTATACTCTCAATTTCTCTCTGGATTTTCGTTCCCTCTCCCTAGCTCTTGGGTGTGATCTCATTTGAGGCAGGACACGTGTGCTGCTAGCTTCAGGATTAAACTAAAGGTTAGTTTTCTAATTTATTTCTTTAGTAATTTTTCTGTTGGCCTTTAAGAATTATTTATATGTTCAAAGTTAGAAAACATAGATCTAATTTAGGTTGCATGTGAACTTAGGGTTTTAGTTCATAGATTTGCAAAAAACCTTTCATAAATTGTATCTGATTTGGTGTTTATCATGTGGTGACTTGATAATGAGTTGGATTGCTACCATTTACATTAATTTATTACTGTGTTTTGTTTTGCATGTTTAGAACCCGCTTCCCGAGTATTAATTTACTCAAACCTCCATAGTCGGTCGTACTCTTGGAAGTAAGTAATGATTTAAGACTGTTATGGAGTGTTAGTAGATTGTCTGTTGAGATTAGACATATCATGGAGATTACGACTAACACTCATGCGTACTTGATAGAGATTCATGTATTGGAACAACCCACACTTAGATATTACATCATGGATTAAGTCACAAGTAATTTTTAGATTATAATATCTCTTAGGGCTGTAAACGAACCAAACGTTCAGTGAACCGTTCGTGAATTGTTCGGCAGAAAGTTCGTTTATGTTCGTTTATTTAATAAAAGAGCGAACATGACACGCCTTGGTCGTCGTGCGGTCAAAAATAAGAGAATACCTAACACACACTAGTATAGCGGTAGTCAGGGTCGATCCACAGGAGCTTCGTGGTTAGACTAGATGAGAGATTACCAACTAGTAGTGTCACAGCTACAGTCGGAGGATCTAGTTTCTACCTTCCTAATCACTAGCAAACAAAAGCAATGATCTAACACACTCAAGCCAAGCTAAGCTAAGCTCAAATGACCTAGTCACTTTCTGAAATCAGAAGTACATCTCTGAATCAGAAGCAATCAAAGGCATCCAAACTAGCAAAACCAAGCAAAGCATAAACTAGCTACTAACTAGAGTTCTACTGAACAATTACTAGCCAAGGTTTAATGCTTACAAACTAACCTAATTAGCTACTGATTTCAGCTAAAGAAAACAGTCGTAACAAGGTCCAAACACAATTCCAACACAAACAATCAATCAAAATCAAACACAAGCATGAAAATACCGAAAAGCTAAGATTAAATGTAACCAAATGCTTTCCATTCACTAAATCCGAATTCCAAACACAAAAAAACAGTAACCAAATGATCCAAAAACAGAAGCCAAAGCTTAATATCAATGGTTGTCACACCCAAAGATACAAAACCAAGCTTAAATCCAACTATTTAATTACAAATAAAATCTAAAACTAACCAATACCAAATGAGAGTCTTCTGGAATGAAATCTTGGAGGCAAAGAGCTTCAAGGTCGATTTTACACCCGGTCTTTGCTAGGGTTTTCGGCTGGAAATGCATCTATTTATACTTGCAAATTTCCCGCAGCCGCGCCGCGCATAAGTGAAATCCGCGGCGCGCGTACTGATCGTTTCCCGTTTCTTCGGCATTTGAATGTGTTCCACCGCCTTAAGCCCGCGTCGCGCATGGTTAATTCCCGCGGCGCGCTTACGAGTTCTCTTGATTTTTTCATTCTTTCCCAACTTCTTCCTTTTGCACGCTTTTAGTCCCTGTTTCTATTCTTTTTCTCCAAACAAGTCCTGGCACGAAAAGTGAGAATACCCAGACATATTTGATACAATTTTATCAAGAACATGGCTCAACAACGCCTAAAATACCTGATATCACTAGGCGTTGTCAAACACCCCACACTTGTGCCTTGCTTGTCCCCAAGCAAGAGAGTTTTTAACAAATTATAATGAAGAATCAAACAATTTCTGACCGTGTTCAGTTTCAAAGTTTATTGCTCTTTGAGTTAGAGTGGAATAGTTTGTGAAAACATAATTGAATTGTTCTTAGGAATTCATGGCTTTCTAGAGAACCCTTGATTACAAACTTTCTGTCCACAATGAAGTGTACTTACTCATTCAGATTCTAAAGGCCATTAAGGAATTGTCCATGACTTTCTATGTTGTCCGTGTAGCGAGCTTTCAGAAATACCATCCCAGACCAGACGATCTTAGGTGGTAAGGTGCATAAGGCCCACCCATTTTAGACCTACTGGCTCGAAAAACAAAGGCCACAGATTGACTTTTCCTTCCTAAATTCCAATCCTAAAACAGCTCAATCTTCTAAACTCGTAAAATTCAACTTATTTGACTAACTAATAGCATGTTCACAAATAAACAGTATTTCTTGAAAAATACTAATGCTATCACAATCACAAACCATTCATTTCAAAATTGCAATTTATTAAAAAATTTGAAAAATATTGCTAAAAATTTGAAAAATTGATCATTTCTGCAAAAATTTCAAAAAAAATTCTCTTTCGACCGTCCACACCCCACACTTAAAACCGTACAACGTCCCCGTTGTACAAAATTATTTCAAAACAAGGGAGAAAGAGTTACCCCTTATTGGACGATAGACTGCTTGGTGCTCAATATCACAGGTATAATTGCGTACAGAAGGATCCTTGATTTCGTATTCTGGAGTTGTAGCGCTATAGTGAACACGCCGGTGGTCGAGACAAGTGGAGGGGGTACGGTGACCCTACACTTGTCTGAGACAACTCCTTCTCAAATTGGTATAACATGCATAACTTAACAAACAAATTAAAAACACACATGACAGAAATAAAATATACAGATAGATATGTCATAAATTTGTACATATATCCAAAAAAAATAAAAAGAAAGAAAGAAAGAAAGAAAAAAGTACATCAATCACTGCCAGGCGGCCTGGATGGTCCGGCCTCATGATCATGGGCCCTGGCTGGGAATGGTCGGGGACGTCGGCCCTGCTGAGTGGCCAACTCCAAAAGTACCTCCCCGATCCACTCGAGCTGGTCCTCCATCCTCGCAACTCGGGCCTCCAACCGATGGATGGTCGCTGAGTCCTCCTGCGGCTCTGTCGGGGCTGCGGGCTCTGGCGCTGGCTCTGGCCTCCTGCGTCTCCTGCCAGGCTGGGCATACGCGGGCTGAGGTGCCTGAGGAGGCTCGGTCGGGGCCCGGATGTACTGTCCCGGGAGCTGCAGCTCAATGAGCCGCATCCTCTCCAAAGTGTGTGCTGTAGTGCGCGATGGAGGCAGAGTGGTCAAGGAAGCTGCCACGGGGGCAGTAAGAATACCATAGGAACGGGCCAGGCGGGTAATGAAATACCCCCTGGCTAGTGGGCTGCTGGTGGAGGCTCCCGTCGAGTGGGTGGAGAGAGCGACCGCGAGGGCGAAGGGGAGGTGGAGAAATCGGGACGGGTCGAGGAGAGCCCATAAAAATGTCATGTCATCCCCAGACACCTTCTCGCCTCCCTCCCGCTGCATGATGGAGGCGGAGACGATCCGGTGCATGAGACGGTGAAGTGGATCGCGTAGGTGGCTCTCCCTCGAGCTCCCTGCCTCGTACCTGACGTTGGACAATGGTGTCCAAATCTCCATGTTGGGAGCCCTGTCCGGCTCCCCCTGAATGCAGGACCCGAAGAACCGGGTGAAATAGCGATGCTGGAGGTCTGTTGGAGTATATAGGCCTGTGCGCCTCCCAAACTCCCGGAGGTTGCACTCCCTGTGCTCACCTCCGAAACGAAAGCGTACGAGCCTAGATCGTGGATCCGATGCCCTGGGAGCGAAATGGATCGTAGACAGGAACTCCAGGAGAAGCTCCGTATAGACCACGTCCTCGTCAGTGGCCATGATCCTGTCCCAGCCACGGCATGTGAATGATGCCTCCTCGTGGGTCCAGGTGCGATGTAAGAACGGCTCGATCGCACCCCATAGTCCGGCGTCTCTCAGAATATCTCTATCAATGACTGTCTCCTCGAGAACCCGGCGAGCAGTGAATGCGTCCCTCCGCGAGGTGTACTCTGCCGAACTGGCAAGCTCTGCGGGGAACTGGAGGAAAGCATGCTCCAATCTGAACATCATCTGCAAAAAGAAAATATAGCCACAAAACAAAAATTTTGCAAAATCAGTCCTCATCTTCCCTGCCGCACCGCGGCGCGGCTCAAGATAAAGGGCGTGGCGCGGCGTGCGGCTGTTTCCAAACCCCGATCCCATTTCTCAATTTAACCTGCTAAAACTCAATATAATCACACCACAAGGTAGCCTAGTTGCCGACTAGCTCATCTAGGGTCTCAATTTGGCAAAACAAACACCCTATAAGCTAGCATTAGCGATTCTAAGTTTTGAACTATTTTGGGCAAATCACTAAAATTAACTACCTAATCGCTAGTTTTAACGAGTAATAGATAGTTAGAATGGCGTACCTTAGCAGTGGGAACAAAATGAGCAAGAAAAATTGCAAGAAAAATTCGATGACCAGAGCTCCGAGTCGCGTGTGGGTCGTGTGAGCCGCGGCTTACCTTATAAAGGAGAAAACCGACTGATCGTTTACCGCGTCGCGGGTTTGCACTTTGCGCGTCGCGCGTGTCACCAAATCAACCCCTGCGCATCGGGTTGGTTTACGATCCCGCGTCGTGTAATTCAAATACCCGCAGCGCGGACTTCAAAAATTTCAAAAACTTCTCAAATGACCCCACACTTATTTCGAACCACTAGTACCTGCAAAAAAAAGATTGATGTATTTTTGTATTTTATTTCTAGAAATATATCCTAACTTATGACATGATGGGTTGCCTCCCAACAAGCGCTAAGTTTAACGTCTTCAGCCAGACGTACTATTCCTACTACAGCTACGGTGGATCGTACGCCTTCCTTCTTTGCTGATTTTGCCTTTCCACCGTCCTTTTGCTGACCCACTGCTCCTCAAACTTTCTTGGGTCGAATGGCTTGCTAGTTCTCCTGCTGCGGACCGGTTGTTGCTTTCTGGTTAGCTCCCGTGAATGCTTGGAGGTAGCTTTGAACCTCCAAGCTCGATCCTTCCTTCTATATCTCTTCAAAATCACTGGCTTGACATGAAGCGCGCCTAGTGCTGCTCCCAGTAGTTGTTTTATAGATCTCATTTTGCCAGTGTCCCACGTGCTATCTTTAGTTTGCAATTTTGGCTTGCAGTACCAATAAAAATTTTCCAATCGAATGGGTTCGGGAGGCAACATATCGGGATGCTTCCATATCTCCTCATCGATGGTATTGATCACATCTAATTTTCCATTCATGAATGGATCATGAGTGGCGATAGAATCATGTTTATTATTTTCAAATATCAATTTGTCAACATCAACTTCTTGGTCATCGTCCAATAGGTGGATCGGAACCAAAAGTGAGCGACTGGTTTGATCTGATGGTGGTACAAGGTCGCTCATCACCAGATCCTTGCTTTCAAATTTCTCAAAATTTTCAAAAATCATAGGTTCGGGGGTAGTATTGTCATCTACACCCCCTTCCCCAAAAACATTGGCAATTTCAAAAATTTCAGGAATCGTTGGGCTGGGATCTGTACTGTCACTTACAGCCCCCTCCACAACATCCTCATTAACCAAATTGTCTGGTGGTGGTATGGATTCACTCATCACCAGATCAACATTTTCAAAAACATCAAAAACTTCAAAGGTTGCTGAGTCAGAGGTAGCATTGTCACCTACAACCTCTTCCTCAACAACCGTTTCGACCATCTCAATGGTCTCTTGATTTTCCCACGGTGCATGCCCTTCCATCACATATTCAGGTGATGCAAGTTCACACACATTATCATTGGTATAAAAATCACTCACCTCTGGTTCTGGAGAAGGTGGTGAACATTTCCAAGTTTCCTCCATCTTATCTAAAGAAGCTTGCAATTTTTCAAGAGCTTCAGCCTGATCCTTCTGCTCTTGGTGATTGTTATACAAGAGTACCCAAAGTTGGGTCCAAATTGCAGAACTCTCAGGCTGAGATGGCTCCTCGGTCCGCCATCCATTGTCATCGAATGATCCATTGTAGCAATCATCCTCGTAATAGTTGTCTGCCGGATTTTCATAATACTCATAATACTGATCCGGGTACATGTAATCACCCATTATAAGGATGCACACATACCAAAAATCAGCGAACTAAAATCAGACATCAAAAGAAACAACCCTACTGATCGCCTAATCTAAGCACACAGCTCCCCGGCAACGGCGCCAAAATTTGACACGCCTTGGTCGTCGTGCGGTCAAAAATAAGAGAATACCTAACACACACTAGTATAGCGGTAGTCAGGGTCGATCCACAGGAGCTTCGTGGTTAGACTAGATGAGAGATTACCAACTAGTAGTGTCACAGCTACAGTCGGAGGATCTAGTTTCTACCTTCCTAATCACTAGCAAACAAAAGCAATGATCTAACACACTCAAGCCAAGCTAAGCTAAGCTCAAATGAGCTAGTCACTTTCTGAAATCAGAAGTACATCTCTGAATCAGAAGCAATCAAAGGCATCCAAACTAGCAAAACCAAGCAAAGCATAAACTAGCTACTAACTAGAGTTCTACTGAACAGTTACTAGCCAAGGTTTAATGCTTCCAAACTAACCTAATTAGCTACTGATTTCAGCTAAAGAAAACAGTCCTAACAAGGTCCAAACACAATTCCAACACAAACAATCAATCAAAATCAAACACAAGCATGAAAATACCGAAAAGCTAAGATTAAATGTAACCAAATGCTTTCCATTCACTAAATCCGAATTCCAAACACAAAAAAACAGTAACCAAATGATCCAAAAACAGAAGCCAAAGCTTAATATCAATGGTTGTCACACCCAAAGATACAAAACCAAGCTTAAATCCAACTATTTAATTACAAATAAAATCTAAAACTAACAAATACCAAATGAGAGTCTTCTGGAATGAAATCTTGGAGGCAAAGAGCTTCAAGGTCGATTTTACACCCGGTCTTTGCTAGGGTTTTCGGCTGGAAATGCATCTATTTATACTTGCAAATTTCCCGCAGCCGTGCCGCGCATAAGTGAAATCCGCGGCGCGCGTACTGATCGTTTCCCGTTTCTTCGGCATTTGAATGTGTTCCACCGCCTTAAGCCCGCGTCGCGCATGGTTAATTCCCGCGGCGCGCTTACGAGTTCTCTTGATTTTTTCATTCTTTCCCAACTTCTTCCTTTTGCATGCTTTTAGTCCCTGTTTCTATTCTTTTTCTCCAAACAAGTCCTGGCACGAAAAGTGAGAATACCCAGACATATTTGATACAATTTTATCAAGAACAGGGCTTAACAACGCCTAAAATACCTGATATCACTAGGCGTTGTCAAACACCCCACACTTGTGCCTTGCTTGTCCCCAAGCAAGAGAGTTTTTAACAAATTATAATGAAGAATCAAACAATTTCTGACCGTGTTCAGTTTCAAAGTTTATTGCTCTTTGAGTTAGAGTGGAATAGTTCGTGAAAACATAATTGAATTGTTCTTTGGAATTCATGGCTTTCTAGAGAACCCTTGATTACAAACTTTCTGTCCACAATGAAGTGTACTTACTCATTCAGATTCTAAAGGCCATTAAGGAATTGTCCATGACTTTCTATGTTGTCCGTGTAGCGAGCTTTCAGAAATACCATCCCAGACCAGACGATATTAGGTGGTAAGGTGCATAAGGCCCACCCATTTTAGACCTACTGGCTCGAACAACAAAGGCCACAGATTGACTTTTCCTTCCTAAATTCCAATCCTAAAACAGCTCAATCTTCTAAACTCGTAAAACTCAACTTATTTGACTAACTAATAGCATGTTCACAAATAAACAGTATTTCTTGAAAAATACTAATGCTATCACAATCACAAACCATTCATTTCAAAATTGCAATTTATTAAAAAATTTGAAAAATATTGCTAAAAATTTGAAAAATTGATCATTTCTGCAAAAATTTCAAAAAAAATTCTCTTTCGACCGTCCACACCCCACACTTAAAACCGTACAACGTCCCCGTTGTACAAAATTATTTCAAAACAAGGGAGAAAGAGTTACCCCTTTTTGGATGATAGACTGCTTGGTGCTCAATATCACAGGTATAATTGCGTACAGAAGGATCCTTGATTTCGTATTCTGGAGTTGTAGCGCTACAGTGAACACGCCGGTGGTCGAGACAAGTGGAGGGGGTACGGTGACCCCACACTTGTCTGAGACAACTCCTTCTCAAATTGGTATAACATGCATAAGTTAACAAACAAATTAAAAACACACATGATAGAAATAAAATATACAGATAGATGTGTCATAAGTTTGTACATATATCCAAAAAAAATAAAAAGAAAGAAAGAAAGAAAGAAAAAAGTACATCAATCACTGCCAGGCGGCCTGGAGGGTCCGGCCTCATGATCATGGGCCCTGGCTGGGAATGGTCGGGGACGTCGGCCCTGCTGAGTGGCCAACTCCAAAAGTACCTCCCTGATCCACTCGAGCTGGTCCTCCATCCTCGCAACTCGGGCCTCCAACCGATGGATGGCCGCTGAGTCCTCCTGCGGCTCTGTCGGGGCTGCAGGCTCAGGCGCTGGCTCTGGCCTCCTGCGTCTCCTGCCAGGCTGGGCATACGCGGGCTGAGGTGCCTGAGGAGGCTCGGTCGGGGCCCGGATGTATTGTCCCGGGCGCTGCAGCTCAATGAGCCGCATCCTCTGCAAAGTGCGTGCTGTAGTGCGCGATGGAGGCAGAGCGGTCAAGGAAGCTGCCACGGGGGCAGTAATAATACCATAGGAACGGGCCAGGCGGGTAATGAAATACCCCCTGGCTAGTGGGCTGCTGGTGGAGGCTCCCGTCGAGTGGGTGGAGAGAGCGACCGCGAGGGTGAAGGGGAGGTGGAGAAATCGGGACGGGTCGAGGAGAGCCCATAAAAATGTCATGTCATCCCCAGACACCTTCTCGCCTCCCTCCCGCTGCATGATGGAGGCGGAGACGATCCGGTGCATGAGACGGTGAAGTGGATCGCGTAGGTGGCTCTCCCTCGAGCTCCCTGCCTCGTACCTGACGTTGGACAATGGTGTCCAAATCTCCATGTTGGGAGCCCTGTCCGGCTCCCCCTGAATGCAGGACCCGAAGAACCGGGTGAAATAGTGATGCTGGAGGTCTGCTGGAGTGTATAGGCCTGTGCGCCTCCCAAACTCCCGGAGGTAGCACTCCCTGTGCTCACCTCCCAAACGAAAGCGTACGAGCCTGGATCGTGGATCCAATGCCCTAGGAGCGAAATGGATCGTAGACAGGAACTCCAGGAGAAGCTCCGTATAGACCACGTCCTCGTCAGTGGCCATGATCCTGTCCCAGCCACGGCATGTGAATGATGCCTCCTCGTGGGTCCAGGTGCGATGTAAAAACGGCTCGATCGCACCCCATAGTCCGGTGTCTCTCAGAATATCTCTATCAATGACTGTCTCCTCGAGAACCCGGCGAGCAGTCAATGCGTCCCTCCGCGAGGTGTACTCTGCCGAACTGGCAAGCTCTGCGGGGAACTGGAGGAAAGCATGCTCCAATCTGAACATCATCTGCAAAAAGAAAATATAGCCACAAAACAAAAATTTTACAAAATGAGTCCTCATCTTCCCTGCCGCACCGCGGCGCGGCCCAAGATCAAGGGCGCGGCGCGGCGTGCGGCTGTTTCCAAACCCCGATCCCATTTCTCAATTTAACCTGCTAAAACTCAATATAATCACACCACAAGGTAGCCTAGTTGCCGACTAGCTCATCTAGGGTCTCCATTTGGCAAAACAAACACCCTATAAGCTAGCATTAGCGATTCTAAGTTTTGAACTATTTTGGGCAAATCACTAAAATTAACTACCTAATCGCTAGTTTTAACGAGTAATAGATAGTTAGAATGGCGTACCTTAGCAGTGGGAACAAAATGAGCAAGAAAAATTGCAAGAAAAATTCGATGACCAGAGCTCCGAGTCGCGTGTGGGTCGTGTGAGCCGCGGCTTACCTTATAAAGGAGAAAACCGACTGATCGTTTACCGCGTCGCGGGTTTGCACTTTGCGCGTCGCGCGTGTCACCAAATCAACCCCTGCGCATCGGGTTGGTTTACGATCCCGCGTCGCGTAATTCAAATACCCGCAGCGCGGACTTCAAAAATTTCAAAAACTTCTCAAATGACCCCACACTTATTTCGAACCACTAGTACCTTCAAAAAAAAGGTTGATGTATTTTTGTATTTTATTTCTAGAAATATATCCTAACTTATGACATGATGGGTTGCCTCCCAACAAGCGCTAAGTTTAACGTCTTCAGCCAGACGTACTATTCCTACTACAGCTACGGTGGATCGTACGCCTTCCTTCTTTGCTGATTTTGCCTTTCCACCATCCTTTTGCTGACCCACTGCTCCTCAAACTTTCCTGGGTCGAATGGCTTGCTAGTTCTCCTGCTGCGGACCGGTTGTTGCTTTCTGGTTAGCTCCCGTGAATGCTTGGAGGTAGCTTTGAACCTCCAAGCTCGATCCTTCCTTCTATATCTCTTCAAAATCACTGGCTTGACATGAAGCGCGCCTAGTGCTGCTCCCAGTAGTTGTTTTATAGATCTCATTTTGCCAGTGTCCCACGTGCTATCTTTAGTTTGCAATTTTGGCTTGCAGTACCAATAAAAATTTTCCAATCGAATGGGATCGGGAGGCAACATATCGGGATGCTTCCATATCTCCTCATCGATGGTATTGATCACATCTAATTTTCCATTCATGAATGGATCATGAGTGGCGATAGAATCATGTTTATTATTTTCAAATATCAATTTGTCAACATCAACTTCTTGGTCATCGTCCAATAGGTGGATCGGAACCAAAAGTGAGTGACTGGTTTGATCTGATGGTGGTACAAGGTCGCTCATCACCAGATCCTTGCTTTCAAATTTCTCAAAATTTTCAAAAATCATAGGTTCGGGGGTAGTATTGTCATCTCCACCCCCTTCCCCAAAAACATTGGCAATTTCAAAAATTTCAGGAATCGTTGGGCTGGGATCTGTACTGTCACTTACAGCCCCCTCCACAACATCCCCATTAACCAAATTGTCTGGTGGTGGTATGGATTCACTCATCACCAGATCAACATTTTCAAAAACATCAAAAACTTCAAAGGTTGCTGAGTCAGAGGTAGCATTGTCACCTACAACCTCTTCCTCAACAACCGTTTCGACCATCTCAATGGTCTCTTGATTTTCCTACAGTGCATGCCCTTCCATCACATATTCAGGTGATGCAAGTTCACACACATTATCATTGGTATAAAAATCACTCACCTCTGGTTCTGGCGAAGATGGTGAACATTTCCAAGTTTCCTCCATCTTATCTAAAGAAGCTTGCAATTTTTCAAGAGCTTCAGCCTGATCCTTCTGCTCTTGGTGATTGTTATACAAGAGTACCCAAAGTTGGGTCCAAATTGCAGAATTCTCAGGCTGAGATGGCTCCTCGGTCTGCCATCCATTGTCATCGAATGATCCATTGTAGCAATCATCCTCGTAATAGTTGTCTGCCGGATTTTCATAATACTCATAATACTGATCCGGGTACATGTAATCACCCATTATAAGGATGCACACATACCAAAAATCAGCGAACTAAAATCAGACATCAAAAGAAACAACCCTACTGATCGCCTAATCTAAGCACACAGCTCCCCGGCAACGGCGCCAAAATTTGACACACCTTGGTCGTCGTGCGGTCAAAAATAAGAGAATACCTAACACACACTAGTATAGCGGTAGTCAGGGTCGATCCACAGGAGCTTTGTGGTTAGACTAGATGAGAGATTACCAACTAGTAGTGTCACAGCTACAGTCGGAGGATCTAGTTTCTACCTTCCTAATCACTAGCAAACAAAAGCAATGATCTAACACACTCAAGCCAAGCTAAGCTAAGCTCAAATGAGCTAGTCACTTTCTGAAATCAGAAGTACATCTCTGAATCAGAAGCAATCAAAGGCATCCAAACTAGCAAAACCAAGCAAAGCATAAACTAGCTACTAACTAGAGTTCTACTGAACAGTTACTAGCCAAGGTTTAATGCTTACAAACTAACCTAATTAGCTACTGATTTCAGCTAAAGAAAACAGTCCTAACAAGGTCCAAACACAATTCCAACACAAACAATCAATCAAAATCAAACACAAGCATGAAAATACCGAAAAGCTAAGATTAAATGTAACCAAATGCTTTCCATTCACTAAATCCGAATTCCAAACACAAAAAAACAGTAACCAAATGATCCAAAAACAGAAGCCAAAGCTTAATATCAATGGTTGTCACACCCAAAGATACAAAACCAAGCTTAAATCCAACTATTTAATTACAAATAAAATCTAAAACTAACAAATACCAAATGAGAGTCTTCTGGAATGAAATCTTGGAGGCAAAGAGCTTCAAGGTCGATTTTACACCCGGTCTTTGCTAGGGTTTTCGGCTGGAAATGCATCTATTTATACTTGCAAATTTCCCGCAGCCGCGCCGCGTATAAGTGAAATCCGCGGCGCGCGTACTGATCGTTTCCCATTTCTTTGGCATTTGAATGTGTTCCACCGCCTTAAGCCCGCGTCACGCATGGTTAATTCCCGCGGCGCGCTTACGAGTTCTCTTGATTTTTTCATTCTTTCCCAACTTCTTCCTTTTGCACGCTTTTAGTCCCTGTTTCTATTCTTTTTCTCCAAACAAGTCCTGGCACGAAAAGTGAGAATACCGAGACATATTTGATACAATTGTATCAAGAACAGGGCTCAATAACGCCTAAAATACCTGATATCACTAGGCGTTGTCAGAACATGAACACAAATTCTCGTTCATTTAGTTAAACAAATGAACATGAAAATCGTTCGTTCAATTATGTTCGTGAACGTTCGTTTATGTTGTTCATTTACGTTCGTTCATGTTTATTCATTTAAGTTCCCATTATGTTCATATATGTTCAATTGTGTTTGATTACATTACAACGTTAATGTTCGTATATGTTTAACTGTGTTCGTTGATCTCTGTTCGTTTATGTTTGTTTGTTTATGTTTATTTAGCATGTTCACGAACATAAATGAATGAACGTGAACAATACAATTTGTTAAACGAACAAACATGAACAAGAAAACTCGTTCGTTAATCCGTTCGTGTTCGTTCGTTTATTCGGCTAATTTAAATGCACGAACATGAACAAGCCCTCGTTCGTGTTTGTTCGGTTCCTTTACAGCCCTAATATCTCTTATTCTTCAGACTAAGATACATGAGGTTTTTTCTCTGTCATTCTGTTATGCATTGGTCTACTCAAAGGCTATCCGTAACTGGCAGTTATAAAGGGTATGTCCATGTATGACATGATGAGTAGATGGGAACTATGCAGTCAAGGTTTATTTGTTGCTTCTGCCCTAATAAGGAGAAGCGATATTTGTGGGTCCCTCGATGATTTGATGTTGACATTAAAGTACTCGATCGAGTCCGGACTTAATTGATGTGTTCAATTGGGTAGTCTGATATGGTCATCATAAATCTCTATCGGGAAATAAAATTTTGAACCTTTGAGATTGACCTTATCCATGTATCAAGTTCATAATGATATATTATCTAAGGGTCCTCTCATGACTTTTATCATAGTTCGACAGTTGCATTGGATGACATACTCTTTGCTAATTGTTAATAAGTATTGGACCAGATAAAGTTGATGACTTGTCCAAGTAGGAGACTGTTGGAAATAGTGTCCAAGGTCATTAACAGTGGTGATATTTCTAATAATAGCATGGTCCTTTTGGGTTGCCCTCACGACACAGTAAAAACAAACAGTGACAGAAATTAAATGAGAATAATTGGTTTATTAATTTATGTTGAAACAAATTAATTAGAAACTAATTAGTAATTAATTAATAAATTAATTAGTTTATTAAAGTGTTTAATTAATGGAAACAAGTCCAGAGGGTGAAATGTATGGAGGCTCCTTAAGTTTGAAACCCTATGATCCCTCCAATATAAATAGAGGCTTATAGGTTAAACCCAACACATCCATTCTTGCCCTAGAGTTGCCGCCACCTCTCCCACTCCTCTTTCTTTCTCTCTTTTTAAAGATTTCCAAACCCTTTCCAAGGGTTTTTGGATATTGTCTTCAGCCTATAGGAAGTTCTGTTAGTCTGTTTTTCTGGTGTTCTTAGGTGTGAATCATTACACGGATTCTGGTTTGGATCCTTACATATAAACATAGGTATAAATTCATAATTCATCTTGTTAGTTGATGTAATTGTTATGAACTGTATGATACTAGATTATGAACATGATGATTCTTATTATAAACTTTGAATGATTCTATGATTTGTGTAACGCCAAGACACTCTTTTTATGTAAATATAATAAAAAGGGTAAATTGGTCATTTTACCTTAGAAGGGTAATTTGGTCTTTTGGACAGAAAAGAATTTGGTTTGAAATAATATTTTGAGTTTTGGCCTTAAAATGTTATAAAAACTGAAATTGGTCGTTTTACCACAAAAGGGTATTTTGGTCATTTGACCATGTGAGGAACCAATTGGGTAAAAATATTATTGCTTGTGACAAAAATATAAGAAATGAAAGTTTTATTGTCATAAAACTTGATTGTTGTGGTCAAATTTCAAGAAAATGAACTTTAGGACTAAAAATGTAAATATTGGATGTATAAATAAGAGAGTTGACTCTCTCTTTGACTAGCCATTTGTGCAGCAACGGGAGGAGCAAGGAAGATGCGATTTCTGCAGGAAATCATGGAGATTGAAGCATGGAATTGGAATCATAGCTTGGAATTGGTGATTCCTAAGCTAAACAAGGTTAGTATTCCAAGTTCTTGAAGTGTTCTTGGTGGGTTTTGTGGGTAAACTGAAATCTGCAATTTCAGTGAAATCCATGAAGTTCTCACATGATTTCTGGGCTTAAACATGTTCATATGATAAGAACATGCCATTGAAATAATTGGTTTTGATGAATTTGAAGTTTTGGGGTTTTTGGAACTAATAACCCTAATTCTTCCTTTTGATTGATTGAGTTTGTTTCATTGGATTAAAACCTTGTATTATTGGAGGGTTTTAGTCTGGAAATAAACCCCATATGATTAAGAACTGGATTAAGGACTTAATATGCAAAAACAGGGTGCTACAGTGAAAAATCGCGACTGATCTGGACTGCCCAGCAAGAGCACGGGTCGTGCTCTATTTGCACGAGTCGTGCTCTATTTGCACGAGTCGTGCTCCTCATTTTAATGAAGGAATTATGCCTTACAGGCATTGCACGAGTCGTGCTCCCCAAAGGCAAAATTATGCACGAGTCGTGCTTGCCTGGCATGGGGTCCAAAAACGCTAATTTTTGCTAGGCTTGTCCGATTTACCTCAAACTTGAACCATAAGTCCATGATGGTATGAAAAGTCCTAGAAAAATACTAAATTGAGTTTTCGACTCCTCGGGGGCACTGTAGATCGATTCGAATGCCTCGGTGAATAGTAAAATTCATAAAAAGTTAGTAAACGGGAAGTTTATTAACTAGACATTGTTTATAATGATATTGTATTGAACTCTATTGCATTAGAGTTAATTGGAATGGTTATTAACCTATAATCATTTGATAATAAATGGAATTATAGGTACGGGACAAAATCCTACGGATTTCATTTCAAGGCAAGGAACAACAAACGCTAGTTGTAGCAAACCTTCAGGTGAGTAATCTCACTGATATCATATGTGATATATGATTATTGAATTGTTACAGGTTGAAACAGCTTCGGGGGACGAAAACGACAAGTGTAAAAATATATGTAAAAGACAAGACCAGATAAGCCGTGGGTCATTGCGATGACAAGAACGGAGCTGTGAGTCAATACATATATATATACACTATGATATGACAAGACCAGATAAGCCGTGAGTCTTTAATAGACAAGAACGGAGCTGTGAGTCAAACTTATATAGACAAGACCGGATAAGCCGTGAGTCTAGGCAATAGCGGGCTAACCCGTGAGCCAAGGCAACAGCGGGCTAACCCGTGAGCCATAAATGATTATAAAATGAAATGAAATTAACTGGTGCGGCCTATAAGGCTATGATATTGTTACAGGTACATGATGCGGCCTTTTGGCTATGATATCGGGTTATCAAACCCAGCTGGTGCGGCCTGCGGGCTATGATTTATATATTTATAATGTTTTGGTGCAGCTTATATAGCTATGACACAGGGTGCGGCTTAAATAGCCATGAAATACGGTGCGGTCCATTGTGACTAAGAAACATGGGACAGAAATGGTTAGACATTATTATTGTGCAAATAACTGACGTGGCTTGATAATTTCAGGTTATCATGAATCAGCCTGTAAGGCTACAAACTGGGATGTGAAATCCTAAGAAATATTTGGTCAGCCAGTAAGGCTAGGAGTTTGGATCCGATATACAAACAAAAATATGAGTGTATTTTTATACGTGTTATTTGCAGATATGATTACTCACTGAGCTTTGTAGCTCATACCGTTTGTTAAATGTCCCTGCAGGTTAGCATAATCCTGATAAGGGTAAGGATAAAGTCTGTGACTCAAGAAGTGGACTTTTAGATGCTATCAGTAGTAGCCCGGCTTCAAAGGAGATTACGGTATTCTATACTCTCCTTGATACACTTGTACCCGTTTTTTTTATAAAAATATACCCCTTTTGTTATGGTTTTATGTATTGAAACCTCTGTTTTAAATGAAAAATTTTCAGGGGTGTTTTGTTTTAAAAGCCGGGTGTTACAATTTGATCCTGTTAAGTCTTCCGTTGTGCAAATAATTTTGTTATTATGACCAAATCCCTTCACTTCCTACACAGTGTATACCCTAATTAATGTTCCTCTTGTCGGTCTGGTCGTCTCAATGGTCAATTCTTCCATGGTTCATCTTCTGGCTACAATGTTTGTCTTCCGTTGTACATATGATAATGTTAAAATTAGACTACCCTCGTAACTTCCCTCGTATCGACATCCTAGCTTGTTAGTGGAGTGTTGAGAATAGGTTAACTCCACGCCCGACTACTACTACTACATTAAACTATGTTGTTTTATCTAGACCTTCATAACTACTTATTATTGATGCATTACACATGCTAGGACTACATCACAGGTGATAAGGCACTTTTATATCATATTATTTATGCGTTATTTTACATGTTTTAGTTAAATTATTCCTATAAAAGGAGTAAATATGTTCATTTTTGTTGGAAGGTGTCTTGGATAGAATTTGCGTTAAAATGCAAGAATTAGAAGCATAAAGGAACAAAATAAAGCTGGTAATGGAGAAGATAAAGATGGAGGTAGTTAGCACCGCTATCTCTATGAGATAGCACCGCTAACTTATGGACGAGGTCGTAATCCAAGTTTAATTTGAATTTCAAATCACGAAGAATCGGGGATAACAGGTAGTTAGCATCGCTATCTGACCTAAATAGCACCGCTAACTCAGGAATTCAACACTATAAATAGGGAAGTCATAGACGAATTTCAAATCATCACGGGGCATCATCAGTGGATCCAAAAGCTTGTTTTGCTTTCTTTTCAATTTCTATTCGAAAGTCTTGGTTAGAACGTTGGTTTTCTAGTTTTATATCAACTCGGTGTTGGAGTATTCTACATTAAGCAATTTCTCTGATTACTAGACGTTGAGTTTCAGACTTCAGGAGAAATCATTTAGCTCCTGTAGCTTTTGGTTCGTAGTTTGGTAGTGATAGTCAGTTGAACAATTTGTTTCGGTTTTCGGTTCAATAAAGGAAGTTACTTTGGTATTATGTTAGCTTTCATCTATGGTCGGTTGATGCTCCAGATCTGATTTGATTTGATTTAATTAATGTTAGTTTAGTTTTGGTTTGTTTTTTATAATTAAGTAATTGTCCTACTATAGAGTGACACTATAGACGGGTTATTATCGACACAGAGTGCTAACCACAGACTCATTGGTTCGACCCTAACTATTGGAGTAGTGAGGTTTTATTTAATTTTGACCGCTTTAACGACTACGCACGTCAAATGTTGGTGCCGTTACCGGGGAGTTGTGTACTTGACACGTTGTGTTAATCTTAACTTTTTTCGTTTTTATTTTCTTTTTTCATCGAAAGCACCTAGTGCATGCGTACACGCTGAGGTGAACTTTAGTCACCTCTTTTGTTTGTGACAGCACCTAGGTCGTCGTGCGGTCAAAAATAATAAAATAAATCTAACACACACTAGTATAGCGGTAGTCAGGGTCGATCCGCAGGAGTTACGTGGTCAAGGTAGGCAACAGATTACCAACTGTAGTGTCACTTCTACAGCCAAAGGATCTAGTTTCCGACTTTTACCAAAAACAATCCCGAAATCACAAATATTCAACAATTCCAATTCAAGCATCAACTAAACTAAACTACTACTAACCTAAGTACTTAATGAAATCAGTAATGTATTTCAAAATCAGAAGTAACAAAGATCAAATCAAAACATCCAACACAATCAAACATCCAAAATTCATCCAAAAGCATAAAACACCAAAAAAGAGAGCAATTAACACTAACCGAATGATTAACTATTAACAACTCAGATCCAAATGTTCCAAAACTGAAAACATAATATTCAAAAACTAAGAACTAATGCCAATGGTTGTCACACCCAAAAACACTAGCCAAATCTACCAAAACTACTAAACTAATTAAAAGAGAGAACATAAAATACCAAATATGGTTGCTGAAAACTGAAACTCGGAGTCAAAGAAGCCTTGAAAGTCGTTCCAATGCCAGGTCTTTGCTGCATTTTTCGACCTAAAACCCTCTATTTATAGTTGTGAAAAATAAAAGACCGCGTCGCGCACAAGTAGAATCCGCGACGCGCGTGCTGGTTTATCCTCGTTTTCTCGGCATTTGAATCTTCTCCACCGCCTCATTGCTGAGTCACCGCGTCGCGCCTTTGTACATACTGCGGCGCGCGTACGAATTCGACTGTTTTGTCTTTATCTTCAAACTTCTTTCATTTTGTACGCTTTTAGCCCCTGTTTACATCTTTTCTTTCCAAACAAGCACTGACACAAAAAGTGAGAATACCACAGCATATATGATATAATTTCACCAAGAATAGGGCTCAACAACGACTAAAATACTTGATATTACTAGGCGTTGTCAAACACCCCACACTTGTGCCTTGCTTGTCCCCAAGCAAGAGAGTTTTTAACAAATTCTAATAAAGACTCAAACAATTTTTGAATGCGTTTAATTTCAAAGCTTATTGCCCTAGGAGTTAGAGTGAAATAGCTTGTGAAAACACAATCGGAATATTCTTTGGAATTCATGACTTTCTAAAGTACCCTTGATTACAAATTTTTTGTCCACAATGAAGTGTGCGTAATCATTCAGATTCTAGAGGCCATTAAAGAACTGTCCATGACTTTCGATGTTGTCCGTGTAGCGAGCTTTCAGAAATACCATCCCAGACCAGACGATCTTAGGTGGTAAGTTGCATAAATACCTTTTTTGAGGCCACCCTTTTCGGACCTACCGGCTCGAACAACAAAGGCCACTGATTGACAATTCCTTCCTAAATTCCAACCCGAAAACACTCCAATCTTCTAACTCTTAAAACTCAACTCATTTGACTAAACTAATAGCATGATAACAGCTAAATAGTATTTCTCGAAAAAATACAAATGCTAAAACATTCAGAAACTATTCGTTTCAAAATTACAACCTAATAAAAATTTTGAACAATTGCTAAAAATTTTGAAAATCACTCATTTCCCGCAAAAATTTCAAAAACTACTCTTTCGACCGTTCACACCCCACACTTAAAATCGTACAACGTCCCCGTTGTACATAAAATAGATTTAAATCAAGGGAGAAAGAGTTACCCCTTTTGACGGTAGACTACTTGATTGTCACAGGTACTCAAACACGAACAAATGTTCTCGACTCAGAATTCAGGAGTTGTAGCGCAACAGTGAAACACACTGGTGGTCAAGGCAAGTGGAGGGGGTACGGTGACCCCACACTTGCTTGAAACAACTCCTCCATTTGGTATTACATGCATGACTCACAAAAAACATTAAATGCAAACAAAACAAAAGCTAAAAGAAAAATGTACAACAATCAATTTTTTATGTGTTGCGGATGGCCGCGGCGCGTGATGGAAATGCGCGCGTCGAGGTAATTATGAGGTTTGAAGGTACCGTCATGTTGGAAATGACCGTGTCGCGCCCTATAAGGGTGCCGTGGCGCGGTAATTACAAAATTTTCAGCAACATTCAAACATCCATAAAAATCAGTCAACACAAAATTTACCTAGACTTTGCACTTTTATTTATTGCCCTATGGCTTATTATTTCATCTAGAATAAGAATTCCTAACGTTTATCAATAATTACTCAAAAATCAAGTCTAACCTAAAAAACTTAACCTAATGACCTAAAAATGCAGAAAAATTAATTAATTCACCCCTAGTTATGCGCGGTATCATCTTCGGGGCCCTCCTCATCGTCTTCATCTTCCTCCGTCGGTTCTTCCTCCTCCTCCTCTTCGAGAGGCGGTTGAGGTCTCGGGATTGGGTTCGGAGCACCGTTGATGAAGTTGATCATGCATTCGGACAACCAAAGTAGTTGCGCGTGCGTGTTCTTCGACCTCCGATCTACCTCATGCATTGCTAACGCTTGAACCCTATGTTCCATTTTGTGAGAATTCATGGCCCTTTGGAGTGCTTTGATCTCATCAGCAAGATATCGCGATTCCATAGAAGCTGGAGAGAGACCGCGTGGTAAACTGACGGATACTTTCGACTTTCTCTTCGATGTAGACGGCTCGGACCGGAGTGCTGGGAAGGGCATGCGGTCAACGGATGTCATCCCGTCCTCTAATAACGTGCTTAGACAATAACCCGTACGAATGTGCCAGACGCGTCACGAAATGCCCGCCTCCCAATGCGATATACTTCAAAGGGGCATCCGTCAGTTGCTTGAAATAGTCGGCAATTAAGTATGGAATATTGCAGGTTTCGAGCATTCTTGTCAATGGCCACATCAAGTACAACTCATGAGGTAACACCCTTTCCTCGTCCGCACGAGGCCATAACATCGTCGAGATGAGTCGGTGCAACATTCGGTGTGTCGGCAGGTGCATGTAACTCTCTCGAATAGTATTTTTGTGGTACCGAGCGGAAGAGATCGTACTCCAAAAGTCGGCCGGTGAAAACGAATCGCTAGCGGTACAGCTAGCCCAGCGATGGAAAGCACCAAAAGCCGGTGCCTGCGACTCCTCCTCTGTGTATAAGCCGATACGGTACCCGAATTCTCTCAGGCTGCAGCTTCGGTTGTGATTCTCCAGTCGGAATTGCACCGTTTCTTCTGTATCCATCCCGGTGTGCATCTTATCAAAATGATAACTTGAAAGAAACTGCAAAAAGACCTCGCGGTACACCGGCTCACTCATCTGGAATGCATTTTCAAAGACCCGGCACGTGTAAGTTAAGGCACCCACTTCGTAGCTTCCCTGGACTAGCCAGTCCTGTAGGTGCTCCGAAATCCCTGACTCCCTGGTCAACTCCCAGTTGACCGTGCGGGATGGAAGAACCCGCTTATGTCGATAAATGCCCCGTCGATTGTAAAATTGATTGTAAAGGACTTGTCCCAAGCCCGTGGCTAGCGAGTTCCAATCGAGTGATTCTGAACTGCCAGATGAAGACATGATAACTACAAAAGTGCATAAAAAATTAATCACAATCAAGGTACTGTTTAGTGTTCGACACAGCGCGGGCCGAACAGGCTGCGGCGCGCCATAAGAACATTCATACTCCACGATGCTGACTGTAGCAGTCCGCGGTGCGGCGTATGAGTTCAAACCAGAATCATCGATTGAATCTATTTCTGACCACTTAACTCGATTCTAAACATTGGGTTTTGTAGAGTACACTATTCCAATCGTAATCGCATCATCATTTCAATATACACTCACTACATTGCAGATTACAGAGGATTTTCAACAGTTTTAAGACTTTTAAAGAAAAGAGAAGGATCCTAAAGAAAAGAGAAGGATTTTCAAATTGTTTTAAGTAAGCAATCTCACACACCCCTTAAAAGAGAATATATATATACCGTACAATTATGGGCTATACAATAAACATAATGGGCCTAATACAAGGGCTAACACACAATTATCATCCAGTATATACTAACATATATGGATTACCTGTCAATCCGTAGTAAATATACATATTGACAAAAATGTCGCACTCTGAAAATAATTCAAGATGCAACAAAAAATATTTTTTAATCAAGTGGGTATACAGTAAATGCTATTTGAAAATGATTACTTGACCCTAGTGATCAATATATTATTGAATAATCTCATGTGTACATAGATCATGCCGAGAGACTTGTTTCAACTTGGATATCTAGTTGCTATTATTTGTGAAAATTATCATCTAAAAACAAGTATTCATATTATTAATATAATTTTTACACCAATTTAGATTGTGAAGTCTTGATAAATGTATATTATATGCTAATATACATGACTTAGTTGGCCTAGTTGGTATTGAATAATCTCATTCATGTGGGCATACGTGATGCGAGCAGATTTATTTGAAATTACTACCCTAACTTAAGATGATGCGTTGGCAATGACAAATTCAGAAACCAAGTATCTTCAGGCCTAGAGTCATATATAGACTCATCTTGACTTGGTCTAACGACTGCTAGTTTCCACTGTAATGGCTTCCTCAAGCAGAAACACCACAAGTACCACCAGCAACACCATCACCGCCCGCAGGGCCACCATCAAAAATGGTACGTCACCAATATTATTTTTTCATTCTTGCTAATTTCCCCGAGAAATGTTGTCATATATTTTTCTGCAAATAGACACGGCAGAGTACCTCCCACTATATAGAGCTATTATAAGGAACGACTGGAGAAAAGCCCAAGAAATATTCAACGAGGACAAGGATGCACTGACTGCTAAAATCAATCCTAACGGTGATAGCGCACTCCATATTGCAATGGACAAGGCGGAAAATATCCAGTTTGTTGAAAATCTATTGAAGGAGATAACCCCAGAGTCACTTCCAAATATGGTGAATAATAAAAGGGTCAACCCACTGCACCGTGCTGCAAAGATTGACAACACCATGGTTGCAAAGATGTTGGTCAAGAAAAATCCACAATTGTTATTCATTTTGGACATGAGTGCCTTACCAATTCATAAAGCGATTATTAATTCTCACAAAACCACATTCTTATATTTGCTTGATGCATGCAAACAATATATTGAGCTCTCTCAAGATAATGGATATCACAGTCCCTTTGAGGGCATACATGGTGGCCGGCTTCTGAATAATGCAATTGATTCAGGGTTTTTGGGTGAGTTTTGCAAACCTTATTGCATACTTGACTCTAAGTTGACATGTATCAAACTATTCATATAGTGGATATGTTTCTAGAAATTTAGCAAATAGCCCCGTAACGCATCCTTCTTACAAAAATATTCTTAAGCATCAAGCAAACTTGAAATGTCTCGATACACATCTTTTCTGTATCTCTATTTGTCTTGGAATTTCTACTTTCAGATATTTCGCACGAGTTGATCGTGGAGTACCCACACATGGCTATAACAAAGAGCTTGAGTGTCTTTCCACTGACGGCTATTGCAAAAAAGTGGGACTTATATTATAGTGGAACAAGATATAACTTCTACCAACGCTTTATGTATTCCCGTATGTTACTTCACTTGTATTAAATTCAATTTGTTTGTGTACATGTGTCATATTAGTCGCACTTTAGGTTGTATCAGTTAGTCAACTGTTTAATCATCAATTATCCGATGAAATGGATCCTTAATTACTTATTATTACTAAATCTATGATAACTCATCCAGTTGGATCCTCATTCAACTTCTTTTTTATGAGAATTGATCATCATTTAATTAATGATTGTCTTTGTTTTGAAGATGTGCCAACAGAGAACAACTGCTTAAAACATACAAGTACGATCCAAGATATTGAGAACAAAGATCCTTCTAGTGCCAAGTTTATTAAGAAGAACCGCTTCTACTCTGGTTTGTAATTTGAAAGTCAAATCAGTTCAATCTTTATATAGATGATTAATTTACTAGAAAAGTCTTTTTGACATGGCCTCTTTTCGAGAACAATATGTTCTTATTCTTCTTAATGTATAGCATTTTCCTTTCTTGGGATCAACTAGAACTCTTTTCAATAGTATCATAGTTGAATCCAATGAGGCTTTAATATTGGATTCCACCTTTATAATATTGTCCAGCTAGGTGTTTATGCCACGAATGTCAATAATTTGTTTACTTGAGCTATATATAATTATATTTCTTGATTTTCATACAATCCAACCTGATTTATTGTGTAGTCATCATGAAGATTTATGTGAGAATGTGGAAAGTTGCACTACTGCGTGGTAAGGTTTTCTTAATTTAGTTTCCGCTTAAATTATTAGTTTCTTCATCTAGACAGATGTCTTTCACACAAGTACATGTAAAGAGGTTTTCTGGAAATGGTTAATGTACGAATTCTAATATTTGAGTTGTACCACTACTGTGAACCTTATGGAAATGTGGTTTATTTTTCTTTTGAACAAGCATTATCCATATCTTACGTTCATCTGATCTGGAATTGATGCAACAAAATCCTTTGAACCTCAGGTTCTGAGACATTGGTTTTTTAAGAAATTTACTATAAATTTGATTGTATAACTGATTCTTCTTCATTAGATTTTGTAATTCGGGAATATGGTAATATTTGAGGGTTACAATTCCATTGACTTTTCTTTTATTTCATAAACTAAATTGCTCTATCCAGTTCTCACTTCTAACATTTTTCCGAAAATCTTTGTGTCGTGCCATGTGTTTTGAATTTCAAAGTACCACCCATGATTAAAGGTTTATCGTAGTGATAGAAACAGTATCATGCTTTCTGCTTTACTTTCCAAACGTACATAATCATTTGATACTTTGTTGTGCAGTTTCTTCAATTATGACCTACATCTCCCTAAGAAAGACATATATGAACGTATTTGATGAACCCATGACTATTGTTTCGTAACCTAGTTACCTTTTCAGTATATTCAGTTCCTTTATATGTTTTGGTACTTTGTCCGGAAGCTTCCTTATCTTTAATTGGATCTAAGTTTAAATATTTATGCTTTCTTCACTCAACGTGCTTCCTTGTTTCTTATGAAATCCTCTTTTGTTGTGTAGGTATATATTCATCTTCTTCATCACTATGATATGGAAAAATACTATTGAGCGAAAAAATTCTTTCCTGCATACAGTTTTAGTTCAGATGATTATAGAGAGGTTATCAGTTAAGATAATGATAGTTTGTCAGCATATTTTGCTTACTCAGCAATACTAGCTTTGTAATCAATTAATCACTCTTATAAAGACATCAAGTTCTTAAAAAGCTTTCTTCAGGCAATGGTTTCAACAAACAAAAGTCCATTAGCTTTAGCATTAAAAATTAAAAATAGTTCCACCTTTAGATTTTCAAACATTGTTATGTGAAGTTGAGTCTTGGATAATTTTACCATAACATTTCGTTCATAAATAATTTATAAGGTGTTTCCCATGCTTCTTTAGATATCAGACATACAGACATGCGTATAAATTGACTCTGATGTACTCTAGTAAATATAACATTTCATGCTTTAAAACTAACGAAGCTTTATCTTTTTTGGAGCTCAATGATATTTTCGGTTTTGGTACTTTTATTCCTTCTTGTTAAATATATAGTAGGATGTATTCATCCTCCATTAATATTTTCCCGAGAATTCTCATTATTCAAGTGTAGACATGCTCTCAACGAATTACGTACATTGAAAATTTAAATGATTGATTTTGTACAAATTAATTAATTGCAGTGCCGCACATTAAGCACCTCCAAGAGGAGAAACTAAAACATTATGAAGCTCTTGTGCTACTGAAACGAATATGTGAAGAAGTTAGTACAATAAGCATAGAGAGTGATATTTGCCAACATTATTATGATGCAATTAAGTATGCAGTGAGTAATGATACTCCTGAAGTAATAGAAGAGGTCATTGGATCTTTTCCACATGCGATTTGGACCAAAATCGATGGTTATAGCATTATTCAAGTTGCAATAAGAAACCGTTGTGAAAAGGTTTACAATTTTCTGCTATGCCATCTGTCTTATGACAAATATGCACATCAACAACGCCGCGACAAAGAAGACAATAATCTGTTACACCTGGCTGCTCAATTGGCACCTATACACAAACTCAATCTTGTTTCTGGTGCAGCTCTACAAATGCAAAGGGAGTTGCAATGGTTTGAGGTGAACATATTTTCTGTGTATCAGTGAATTATTTAAGTTTATCTTGCTTTCTGTAATATTAGCGAAATTCCAGGAAGTGGGGAATTTTGTGAAACCAAAGTACAAGGACGAAAAAAACAAAAAGGAACAGACGCCAATTATGTTGTTCAGAGAAGAGCACAAGGAGTTGAGAAAAGAAGGCGAAGAGTGGATGAAGAAGACAGCAGATGCGTACACAATCGTAGCTGCACTCATTATTACCATGGTTTTTGCAGCAGCTATCACGGTACCTGGTGGAAATGATGGTGATACTGGGAAAGCAATTTATGAAATGAGACCCAGCTTCATTGTGTTTGCAGTCTCGGATGCAATATCATTGTTTTCTTCCACCACTTCCTTGTTGTTGTTTCTATCTATTCTCACAACTCGTTACCGAGAGGAGGATTTTCTGTACAGGCTACCTACAAGATTAATACTTGGCCTTGCGATGTTATTCTTGTCGGTAACCTCAATGATGGTAGCTTTTAGTGCAACATTGTATCTTATGTTCGGACATGGAAAGGCATGGATCATCATTCCGATAGCCACATTAACATGTCTACCAATTGCTTCGTTCGTGACCTTGCAACTACCATTGCTTGTTGATGTGATCTCTTCAACATACGGTCATGGAATCTTTGTTAAGCAGAGTGACCGTAAGATGAAACATTCATGAAAAAGATAGCACTCTCCTAGAAATGTACTTTTGTAATTTGGTAACATATGCAATGTTGTTGTTTTCAGAAAATTTATGTGACAATTCACAACTTAATATTATGGATTGATTTCCATACAAATTTACCTTCAGAAACGATTTCTATATCAATCATCAACAAATCCTTTGCATACAAAGACTTGCTCAAGTGGTACTGGAACTTATGTTTATCCGCGTTTTATCTTTGTGTTTATCCCATTAGTTTAGAACGTTTTTGTTACATTCCTTATTATCTTTTTGGCTGAATCATCAACAAATCCTTTGCATACAAAGACTTGCTCAAGTGGTATTGGAACTTATGTTTATCCGGTTTTTATCTTTATGTTTATCCCATTAGTTTAGGACATTTTTGTTACATTCCTTATTATCGTTTTGGCTGTATTTATACCTTTAGAGAATTAATTGAATGTGAGCTCTTATACGCCATCAAATTCTAGATGGTATCAGATGTTGGGATCGATACACACCTTTACTGCAAGAGGTACCAATCGACCATGACTAATTAAGTACTTCAAATAAACAATCAACCTTCACAACTATCTAGACTATAGAGAAATACGAAGAATAAATTGATAAACCCAAGGATATAAAGTTGTTCACTTGACGATGAATCAAGCTACGTGTACTGTGAGAACCGAGAGAATTTTCATTGAAACTTCAATGTTTTACAAGAGAGAAACTAAGACTATCACTATGACAATGTTCACAACCATTGGATCTATTTTGACATTTAACATTGTCTTGGGAAGGAAAGGCCAAACTAGGCCTGAGCACCTAGTCGCTTTGTAGTATCAAAAGCGACCATACCATGCTCCCCATCTTCCCTGACAGCTTTGATACTGTGCCCTCATGTATTCCCAAGGTAAACTGACAGCCGATGTGACAACACTAGCATATGGTACGACCGAAGACTCATTTGTTGGTTGGATGACCCTCTCTTGGACTCCGATCTGAACTGAACTTCAGTCTAAGGATACTATGGTCTCATCTTCTTTTGCTGTTGATGCGTTCACTCCAGTGACCGTAGCCCACTGCTGTCATGGTGAACTGCGGTCCGTAGAATATACTGATGATTCATGATAGGCTTCGTCTAATAGCTCTTCTATCCTTATAGAGTTCTCTTTTTGTCACAAATCTTCGATCTACAAACCTTCCTCGGTCACCACCAAACTCATGTTGTCTATCTTGGATGCCTTATTCGCATGCCCAACCGAACAAGTATCTTCTTATCCAGACGAGGTGTGACCTTCCTCGGTCCTGCTAATCTAGTACTCTTCGGTTCCGACCCTTCTGCCGATTTACTGAAGAAGCACTACTATCATTCTGGGTAAGATGCACCCGACTTGTGATATCTTCTTTCAATGTTGATCCGTTTCGGTTAGTCTGACGGGAGTGAAGAACTTCCTTGATCGAGGAATGAGGATTCGTTCAAGACGCAGACCTCAACAGCACTGGCAATTCTTCGCCTCTGTTTCTGGTTGCTTCGGAAAACTAAATCTCTTCAGTCATCTGCTCCTCCGGTTCATATTAGGCTCTATACTTTTCTCAACAACAGAGCACGCTTAACTCAGACACACCAAACCCTAGCCGATCAACAGCCATGTCCGATGAAGCTAAAAGTTCATCCATGAAAAACAAAGGTGGACCAAACGTGAACTTCCTATTGTATATACATGCACCGGATTGCCGCAAACACTAAGGATGAAATGTCATATCCTTATCTAAAAGGTATAGAGTTATGGAGCTTATGTAAGACAAGAAGCTTAACTCAACATAGCATCCACTAATAGCATTTAAGTAGAATATTCTAAATGATTGTTAAGGATAAAGTTTCTATAATCTCACTAATTGTCATTCAAGAAGACATATACTTAGAAATTTCTTTTTCTAATTGGGATAAATATGGAACTTTAAGGGCTAAAGAACCATAAACTAAATGCGTCATAGTTTGGAACTAGCAAGTTTTCAACAATTATTGAACCTGTTCAAATAGTTGATCAGATTCTAATTAAACATGCAGAGATTCAATCATGTATGATTATCAAGTATGTGCTTGATTAATCTTCCTCGATATAGTATGATTATAAAGTGTAAGCGAGTTTTCATAGGAGAAAAACATACATGGGTGGAAATCTTCTCATATTTAACGTCAACGTCTCAAAGTAAGAATCTTCTTTCTTAAAAGAAATTGCGTAGTTTAATTTCTTTATAAAACAAGATGACTCTTGTGTTTTCTAGAAAGCTAGTGGGAGTATAGTTTCATTCCTAGTCTTATGTGTGATTAACACATTAATTCTTGGAATAAGAGATCTATAGGTAGATCATGGCAACTTAAAGTATTAAGTATAATTGCATTAATTGTCAAGTTCTTGAAAGGTTCAAGACATAAGACTTTGTGAGAGTTGTTGGAAATGTGTCCAAAGTGATCAAATGTGGTGATCTTTCTAATAATAGCAGGGTCCTTTTAGGTTGCCTTCACGACCCAGTAAACAAAATAAGTAGCAGAAACAATAGAGGAATGATCAGTTTATTATTTTATTGAGAAATAAATTAATCAGAAACTGGATCAAGAATTACTTGATAAATTAATTTGGAATTAATTTATAGAAATTAATTAAGGGACTGGATTGTAATTAATTAAAGGTAATAACTAATAGATACAAGTCCAGGGGTGCGGCTGCCAGAAAGCTCCTTAAGTTTGGAACCCTAGGAGCCTTCTGTTATAAATAGAGGCCTTGGGGTCAACCCTTGGGCATACCAAACTCTCCAAGTGAGCCGCCAACCTCACTCTTCCCTCCTCCATCCTCCTTGTCGAACTCCACAAACCCTTCCAAGAGTGTCTGGAGTGAAATCTTCAAGCCAGGAAGTTTTTGTTTGCTTGTTCTTCTGGTGTTCTTGGGTGTGAATCATTAGAGGGATTCTGGTTTGGGTCCTTACATCCAAACAAAGGTATGCATTCATATTCATCTTGTTTTTTATGTAATTGCTTAGAAATTATGATCCTAATTATGAACATGATATGATCTTGTTAGTTAATCTGCTCAGTTTTTGGATTTAATCTTTTTGTCTTCTGTTTCCTGATTAATTGTGTTAATCTGTACAAATCCTAACAGTGGTATCAGAGTCATTATTCTTAGGTTGCATGTAAATTAGATCAAAACTTGAATATGAATTGTTTTGCCTACTTAAATTTTAAAAAATCACAGGTATTTTGCTAGAAAATCATGAAAATTGCATGTTATGAATTTTTCGTGATTTGTGTTCTTGAATACTTGTATGTCGAAAATTTTGAAGGGTTTAGAACCCTCCTTAGGTAGTTGGCAGGTAGGGTTTACCAACCCTAGCTTGCCTTGCAAGTTTCCTAACTTGCATAGTTGCCTTAATTGCCTTATTGCGTACACTGCCTTTTCTTTAATTTAAGTAAATTCAATTAATTATTAAGGCTGTGTTTGATAGCTGCTGACTGAGTTAGATCTGACTGAGTTAGAGGCCTGACTGAGTCAGAAGCTCGGACTGAGTTAGATCTGACTAAAACCATGATGTTTGATTATACATCTGACTGGATATGCTAAATAATGAAAATGACCATATTACCCTTCTATACTATATTTTGTTGTATATAATGAATCAGTTTGATAAAATTTATCAATGAAGTAGCCGAATAATTATAAAAACTACAAAATTTCATACAAAATCCAAATTAAACATAAAAGATTTGAAATCCAAATAAAAACATACTGAAGTTCAAACAAAACATAATAGTTTGCATACAAATTTAAATTGCACCACTTGAAAGTAGTTGATTAGCAATCTCGTGATGCAAAGTACTCATATATTGATTACCTTGTAAACCTCATTCCATGTCTTGTACATTTTGGCCATTACTTTCATCATCATGCACATCGGGACTTAACATACTGCTTTCTTCAAACTCCATAAATATATGATTGTGAATTTTGCATTTTCTTATAAAATTATGGACTGCAAAACAAGAAACAACTATATCCCTTTGCACCGAAAAAGGATAAGGAGTCATTTGTTTTAAGATTGGGAATCGTTTTTTCAATACGCCATATGCACGCTCAATAACATTTTTGAGTTGTGCATGACCATGATTGAATTTTTCTTCCTTAGTTAACGCTCGTTGTCGTCGAAAATCGGCTAACCAATATCTCGTATTCCGATAGGGAGTCATGAATCAACGAGTGTTGGTATATGCAGCGTCGCAAAGGTAATACTTATCTGTAAATGTAAATGTGATGTTTATTATGTAGAGTGTATATAATGTATTTAATATTAAAAATTATAAAAAACACACAAACCTGGTGGAGGAAATGGGAAGCCGGAACTCGGATCAAATGCAACTTCTTTCAAGACACGTGAATCATGTGTTATGCCCTCCCATCCAGCCTATACAAAGGTGAATAGCATATCAAAATCACAGACTCCTAACACATTTTGATAACATTCACCTTTCCCTCTTCCCCTATAACGAGTTTGTTGATCAGTGGGCACGATTGCATGTACAAGAGTTCCGTCTAATGCACCCATTGCTCCAGAAAATATCTCCCTTAACCTTCTGTGTCGTCCCGAGGTATTTGCGGTTGCATTTGAAGACGTTGGCACTATTATTTCTTTTGCAAAACACATCATTGCATTGAGGACCTCATGGAAACATTTATGAACTGTTTGTGTGGAGTGTTGAAATATTCTTTTAATCACTCGAAAACGTTCATTATGTCCTATAATTGTCAAAAACATTGCCATCTTCTCTTGAATGCTTATTGTCCTACTATGTTGCAACCAATTTCTTTGTGTAAAATGATTGCATAATAGTACGAATGCTTCACGGGAAAGACGCATCATCTCTAGACATTGTGTAGAAGATCCATGTAGTAATTCTTGTGTATATGCATGCCCAGTTAGTATTGAATTATTGTCTCTTATTCTTTCAATTCTTCTATTCCTTTGTCGCGTCAACCAATACCATTAAAGCAAAATGACCGCTAAGAGTTTACCATTTGAATCCATTAGTGACCTATAATTGAAATCAGATCGTTAGATTGTAAAAAACATGTAAATTGCATAACATTAAACTACATAACACATAATTGCATAACACATAACATTAACATAACATTCAATTGCATAAAACATAACATTCAATTGCATAACACATAACATTCAATCCAAAAAAACATCCAAAAGCCACGTACAAGTCAATCCAAATCAATCCAAAAAAAATATCCAAAAACCACCTAAAAGTCAATCCAAAAAAACATCCAAAAACCACTTAAAAGTCAATCCAAAAAAACATCCAAAAACCGGCTAAAAAACATCGAAATGTCATCCAAATAACCCATATTTCCTTCCCGCATTTTTCACCCATGACTCACAACTTGACGGCTTTAGGCTTAACCAAACTTTTCTAATATCGGCACTTTCACCAAATAGCAAAAGTGTACTACAATATTTTGCATCATCTTCTTCGTACCCCGTTTTCTCTAACTTCTCCATACATGCATCAATGTCATTATCAAGATTGTTTTTATCCACCAATTACCTAGCAAGCTTGATAAGTTCTTCTCCAACTTCGTCTATCTTTGAATCAACCTCCTTGCCTTTTCGTTTTGCGCCCTTTTTTTGAATGAGCAGATGATTCCTCACTTGCTCCTGGGGGTTCCATCTGAGTGCATTGAACATCATCAAAATCATGTTCAAAAAACTCTTCAGTGGGACGAGGGCGTGTAGAAGATGGACCCCAACTCTGCAAGTCGGTCGATGTCGCCCCATCAAATAATTGGGAGCATAGATCAATATATACGAGGGGTGAATTTCTCAGTTTGTCTACATTCTTGTTTGACTGATAGAAAAAAAAATGTTATCAAACTATAAAAAGAAAATTAATTATATTTATCTATTAGAAGCACAATACCTTCGCCTCCAATTCCCATTCTTCGTCCGTCAGGTTAAACGTGTTTGTTATGGGATCATAAATGTTGCCCGTTCTATTTTTTAGTTTCACCCACACCGCATACTTTCCTCTTAAGTAGTCGTATTGGTTTTTCATTTGTTTTTTATCAACTATAAAATTGTGTTCGGTTTTTAGTCTATCCGCCACAACCTTCCATGAGGTTGCTTTCAAGCTACTACCCAACCGACCATAAGTTGTCACTTCATGTATACATGCTTCAAGAAGCGTTTTAACTAAACAATCTTGCTTCCAAGTAACTCTAGCCCTCTTTTGTGACATGACTAGTATAACAATATCAACAAAAAAATGGAACACAATTTTCAGCAACTAGCAATTTTCAGCAACAAGCAACAAGAATCTGAAATTATCAACAACAAGCAACAAGCAATTTTCAGCAAACATCAAATTTTCGGATAGCAAACATCAAATTTTCGGATTTTTGAGATAGAAAACATCAAAGCAACCTCATGGAAACATCAATCTGATTTCAGAAAGTATACTCAACAACCCAAGTGCATACAAAGGAATATCGATTTAAGAAAACACATGAATGGAATAAGTAAACATCAATTTTGAGATAGCAAACATCAATCGGATTTCTCCAAACACATGAATAGAATAAGGATCTGATTTCAGAAAATTACAAGTTTAACAACAAATTTGAATACCGATTTCAATATGAATACAGATTTCAGAAAGCATACAAAGGAAGTTCAAATTAGAAAGATATGCTTACATGTGCAGTGGTGGTCGACGGCGAGGAACGGCGTGAACGGCGGAGATGAAGGGCTAGGCGTGCGACGGCGGAGATGGAGGGCTGCAGATGTGCGACGGCTAGGAGGTTGGACGCCGGCGGTAGCAGAGATGTGTGAACAGAGGGACGCCGGCGTAAGGGAGAAGGAGAAGAAGGAAGATACGCGTTTCTTTTTCCTAGGGTTACCAGGTGAGGGACAAAAGAGGCATAAGTTTTATTTTTTTTCTAGTCAGCGATCCCCAATAGCTGATTCGGTCAGACCCTTAAGGACCCAGTAAGAGGCGTTATTTTTAAACTATCAAACAGTCTGACTCGGACCGAGTCAGACGTTACCTCTTAAGACCCAGTAAGAGGCAAATCAAACACACCCTAAAACTGTTTTAATAGAATTAATAGTGAATAATTAAATTTTAAATTGTTTAAAATTTACTCGTAAATATATATTAGAACAGTATCTAAATATATTAAAACTTAAATTAAAAAAACAAGAACATTGGTCAAACCATGACTAGGCTCACCCACTTAAATGTGTTTGAAGGAGGATTCGTTAGAATTCTAATGAGGTAGGTTTTTAAATGACATTTATTGTCTACCACCCTCATCGCCTGTCACATTTTACATAGTGGAGTTACCGAAAGGGTTTGATAGGGCAATGTTTATAAGTTAAAAAGTATTAACTTAAAAGTATTAAAACAAAAGTCTCCTTTTAATTAAAATAAAATGTGAAGCATAAGCTACCCATGAAAACCGCAAATCTTCTTAATGATCTGTTGACGGAGTTGTATGGCTAACCGACACGTTAGTCTAGGTCATAGTTAAGGGTGATGTGGCACTCACAATTCTCAAGCTCCTTTTCTTCACGATGGCTTGCATGAGATCTTCCAAGAATTGCAATTCAGTCCTCATAGTTTCCAATATTGTCTTATTGACCCTTAGGCTAAATAGTTTAATAATCTAAGTTACGTATCTTGACATATTATTATTATTCCTTTTTAAGTCACTAAATAGTTTCTTGAATCTTTATTATTATTATTATTATTATTATTATTATTTGATTTACATAATTTATAAATAATTATTTAAATCTTTTTCCCCTAAAATGAGAACTTAAATAAACAATTGAATTAATAATACTAAAATAAAATGGGGTGTTACATATATATTCAAATCGGTTAAAACCTGAACCACTTCTAACAAGCTCCCTCGCTTGTTCGCGATATCAACCTACCAAATAAAAAGAAACAATACGTATATACAGAACCAGGGCTGTTCCAAACATGTTTCGAGTCCGGGGCGAAAAGAATAAAATGGGCTCCTGAAAGTCACATGCTCTAAACAAAAATGACCTAGCTTCCTCTTTTTTAGGCTTAATGTTGTTGGGTTACCTAGCCTATTAAAATTATAAAGCAATTCAATTTTATATACACACATATATACAATATAACCTAGAAATTTTAGGCCTCCTAGAGGCATGGGCCCTGGGCAGTCGCACGTTTGCCCACCGTCAGGATCGGGCCTATACAGAACTCTTAAAGAAACACATAAAGAGTCTAAAATTCTTGAAATTCCCCGAGTCAGCCAAGAATTCTCCATCAAAATCAAGAAACTGCCTCATAAATTGAATTAATACAAATGAAACTACAACGAATCCGAACACAAATTATACGAATAAACCGGAAAAGGCTACTTGAAAAAACTATTCAAATCCATAAATTGAAGCCAGATAAAGCGTAATTAGAAGGCAAAAAAATAAGTCAATCAAGTTAACGGTGGAAAAGTGACAAACTCTAGATCGAATTGAAGACTCTAAGGGTGGGGGGAGTAGATCCCTCCCATCCCACTGAACCCACGCGCCACGTCAGCTTTTCTCTCTCATCTCAGTTTCATTTTCCCCATCTTTCACCAATCTTTCACCCATGGAACCAGTACCCACTGAACCCACTGAACCCACAATGCCACATCATATATTTGATATTTAAATTCATTTATTAATTTAATAAATGATTTTTAATATTTAATTTAATATTATAAATAATGATAATATGCAATTAATAAAATAAAAATCACAAATAACATAAAATTAAAAAACCACGCCATTACAAAAATTAAAAAGAAAAGTAATACCTAGAAATAAAATCCTAAATACGGAATAATAAAACCTAAATAACGGAAATGAAATACTAAAAACGTTAAAACACCTAGTGATCCAAAGTAGCTATGTATGTATGCTCGATGTGGTCTACAAGAAAATATAATACTAAAAATAAGAATATATATATATATATATATATATATATATATATATATATATATATATATATATATATATATATCCTATCCTAATAAATAAGTAACTCAAAGCCACATGTCATCTCCTCATTGAATTGGCCACATGTCATTTTCTCATAATTTTGAATTTCTTAAAAAATTTGTTTGAATTGAATGTATTTAATGTATTTAATTCTAATAATTCATAACCGAAGCAAGAAATTAGGAACCTATTTATTTAAAGGGTAAATTGCATAAAAGTCATTAACTTTTCCAATTTTCTCGATTTTGACATTGCATTTTTAATTGTTACAATTAAGTCGTTATGTTTTCCAAAAAATTGCAAAAATGACCATATGACAGGATGGCAATAGTTACCAGGTCATATGGTTAGATTTGCAAATTTTTCAAAAAACCTAATGACTTAATAGCAAAAATAAAAAACATAGTGTCAAAATCTAAAAATCTAGAAAAGTTAACGACTTTTATGCAATTTACCCTATACAATTTATACAACTTAATCATTTTACATGCCTCATACGTGTCAAAAAAATAAATTTGTTGTTACCTTGGTTTTGTTTATTTTTAAGATAGTATGTTATTTACTTTAAGTTAGTACAATGTTTTTAAGTTGGTACAATGTTTGATGTTTAGATGTTCTTATTTAACATTTTCTTTTAATCAACCCGTGTAATACACGGGTCTTACAACTAGTATATATATATATATATATATATATATATATATATATATATATATATATATATATATATATATATATATATATATATATATATATAGGGAGAGGTTATATAGAGACCAATAAAATGTGGAGAACTAGAGGCCAAATGTGGACCAATCATTTTATAAGGGCATATTAGTAATCGTGTATTTTAGTTAAATTATAATATAATAAATTAATTGATAATTTCCTAAAATCTAGGGATTTGATTAATAGTTACCTAAAAAAGCAATTATTTTTTAATTATTTTTTCCATTTTTTAATTACCAAACATTAAGAAAATTATCATTTAATGTGTTTCTTTTTTCAAAAAAACGTTTTTTTTTACTTTTTTATAAATCAATGTATCAATGATATTGAAAATTTATTATTTTATCAGAATATTTATAATCATGTATGAATAGACGCATTTTGTATTCATATATCACTATGGTTGTAATCGTAAATGAATAAAGCACAAATTGAAGATAATTTCTATACAATCTTGTTAAGTTGTAATACGAAATGAATAAAGCAAATATAAAAAATTCAATACATTCGTAATCATAAATATATAAAGAAATTAAGGAAATACAAATTATTGTTAAGTTGTAATCACAAATGAATAAACCTCTAATCATAACTGAATACACCCTAATCATGGAAACAAATGAATACGCCCCTAATCATAAATGAATAGGCCCGTAATCATAACTGAATGCCCCTAATCATCAATGAATACACCTATCTTAAAAACATCAAGTTTTAAGCTCCATTTTTTTAATTTGATTTGCACCCTATTCAAAACATCAACCTTTAACGTTTCTTCATTAATTTGATTTGCAGGAATCTGTTTCATTCCAACATTATAACCCAAGGCATTATGGACCTTAAATGAGGGTCTTTTCTGCACCATTGAAAGACTTAGTATAGTTAAAATCATACACAAACAAAAGAATAAAAATAAAATAAATGAAATGCAAAAAAGATATATGCACCAGTGAATAACATATATAATCATCAGTGAATAACATATATAATATGAACCCAATTGTAGATATAATCATCAGTTAATAATACATATAGTTAGAAAATCATATAATCATCAATGAATACCAATTGTTAGGTTGTAATCATTCATGAATACCAAATGTAATTCATATTATAGGTTGTAATCATTCATGAATACCAAATGAAAAAGATATAAAAATCATTCTAAGTTTGAACGGACTAAATTCATGGAAAATATTTTATTTTAGACCAATATTACAAATTGAAAGCTCTTTAAATATTTTACCACCAAATTTGAAATTTCCTTTAGAAAATACTTGATTGAAAAGAAAAATCCATTGGACCAAATAATGTTATTTGGTTTATTTCTTTGCCGATGGGAAACGACAAGAATATGTTTGCATAAGTTGATGAAATTTAATAGTAATACCACTTTTTTTGATGAATAAATATTATAAACCAAGTTTGACTTTTGCTACTTGGCAAATTCTCGAATAAAAGTTTCCCAGAATTAAACCAAACCAAACATCTAAAAAACATTGGTAATCAAATATGTCGATGCCTTTGAATCGGTAAAAATGGGACTCGATAAATCAATGACGTCTGGGGTTTCACTCTTCAATGTGAAATCATGACTTGGTCTGTAAACCAATTCCTTCTCCTATGTTAAAATAACTAGAAACACAAGGATTAATTGAGATAAAATCGAATAATTCAAATTCTAACAGAATCGGTGGTTATCCTCCTCGATAAATCCGGCAACGCTTGGGTCTCCGACTGTGGCCTGTTAATGGAGCTTCTCACCGGAAATTCGAAATTATTGAAGAAGATGTTCTTTGTATGAAATCGATGTCTACATTTTTAGATCGATGTCTACATTTGAAAATTAAGGCATTCCGTTTTAGGGTTTTAGATTAGAAAACGATACCTTTGCTGGTAGACTTCAATGACGAACATCCCTCTGTCACTTCGGAGTTCATGTTGTGAACTATGCGTATCTTCTGATTTGAAGATCGGCGCTTTAGATGATGACGAATGAGATATTTAGGGTTTACGAATGAGATAAAATGGTCAAACCTTTAAAAGTGAGATTATAATGCTTGACAATAGATTTGAATGAAAGAATCTTGAAAACAATAAGTCGAAATAGGTGGAACAATTAATGACGTGAACTAAATTGTAGGAAACAAATGAAGACTAAATTCCTGATATACCCTTATCGGTATTTTAATTCAAATTAATGAAATTTAAATATATTAATAATTTCAAAATCATCAATTAATCATAGCCTTAGATTCAAAATAATAAAAGGATGAGATCTGTCCTCTAGTTCTCTACCTTTTGAGAGTTCTCCAATGAACCTACCTCTATATATATATATATATATATTATTTGTTGAATGCTCATCTTCCGTCTCTATTTTCACTTCCACATTATATATATATATATATATATATATATATATATATATATATATATATATATATATATATATATATATATATATATATATATATATATATATGTACGTGTGTGTATACCTTCGGGATCAACCAGTTCACGACCCCATTCTCCAACCCGCCAAGCTCGAGCCCGATGAAACCGAAGAGGAGGGGGCAGCGGTACCGGCGGTACCGGCGGTACCGCCCCTATTTCCACCATCCCGCAGCGAACCCGAAGAACTACTCCGTCCACCCTAATAAGTGAGTTTGTTTACCTGGGTGGATGCATTTGATTAAGAAGCTAGGCAAATTCTTGATTAACATTTAAAGAAGGAGACCAACAATCCATTTTGTTGAATTTGTAAAGCAACAACGAGAGTTCCCGACTGACTAATAAGAAAATCGAAGTCTGATTTGGTGAATATTGAAGGCTCTTGTTTGTGGGTCTCGAGTATGCGTTACGTATGAAATTCTAGATTGAGAAAGAAGGAGGGGGAGCGGGAATGGTTGGTGGTGGGTGCGTAGGTTGTGTTTATGTGTGTGATTAGATTGTGACTCGTCTGGACATACACACAAAGAAGAAGAAGACGATGACCAAGAAAGAGAAGACGATGACGAGTGTATTTTCTTTTTTTAATTACTTAATTAAAAAATAGGTTAAAAGAAAGGCAGCCCTAATGAACGATTAACCTCCATTAAATGATAATGAAATCATGAATTAAACCTAGTCGATTAAAATTCCATTCTAAGACTCTTGCTCCATTTAGGAGTAGGTTAGATAGGATTATATTTGTCGTTCTTTTCTTCATCAAACCGTGGGAGAAGAGAGGCCGGAATTGCTGTCGGTGGTGGCTGAATTAGCTACTGTCAGTGGTTGTATTTGATTCAGAAAACAAAGGTGTGCGTATTACGGGTGTGTGTGATACCAGAAACGAGAAAGAGAGCAGCAACAGAGAGTTGGACAGCAGAGGAACGCAGTAGCATGACTGCGGCAGTGCCGGCGGTACCGTTCACCGCAAGAAAAAAAAAAGACCACAGCAGTACTGCTGCTACCAACGAGACCGACCGACGGTGGCTGACCGGGTTTTATTAGACGATAGACATACATGAAAATGGTGCAAGGCAGCTACCTTGCTGTCGGGTTGAAATGGGTTATAGTCGGAGAGGCAGTGGCAGCCGGCGGTGCCGAGTGAAGGTGGGGGCGGTGCTAGAACGCGAAAGCAGCAAGAGGGAGAAGCGAGAAGGAGCTGGTGGCCGGCGATGTGCTGGGTGCGGCTGCCGACGGTGAAGGCATTTGGCTTGGCCGGTGTTGGATTATGAAGGCTGGAGGCTGTAATTAAAGGGGAACCCGACTCCCCTTCCTCCAACAGTCCAACTAGGTAGTGCTCCATTTTTTGGACTGGATTTAAATCCTTCCTTTTGGGCTAGATTCAATTGAACTATTTTACATTTATCTATTAACCATTTGGGTTAAGATTTGATGAAATGAAATACAAATACTTTAGATATCCAACAATTAAATTATTGGCTAACTAATTAGATTATCAATTGAATTATTTATTAATTAGGTTACTGAATAGATTTTAATTAAATTCAAGATAAATGAAGTAGTGACGAATTATGAATAAATATTATGTCGCGTTATATATTGTGAACTAATTGAGAAAATTCATATAAATCTTGTTTTAAGTTCTTAGTATGTTATGACTCGATGAATTTTGTATTTTGGGACAAAAGAAACATTTTTAAGAAGTTTGTAAAAACATATCATAATACCTAATGTAGAATTTGGACCAAAGGAATGTAAAGGCTAATAGGTAGCGAAAAAGAAAAATAAAACGCACAATACGCATAAGTATTATTAAGTAGCGAATTTCACTATAACCTAAATAGTGGATATTGATAATGATTGTAGGTTGATCGGTGAGTGTTCCTCATGGTCCTTGCGGAATTTTTCAGACGTTTGGCATCAGATGAGTTACACTAACTCGCCTATTATATTAACCGTGCATGTGGTATGTATTGACTGTTTGAATGCATGTTATGTCTTTAGTGAAACATGTGATACGATTTATGTAGAAATATGTTATATGTGAATGGTGGCGGAGGTACCGGTATACGCTTTTGGCGAACCAGCCCGCATATGTTGGCGAAGGTACAGGGGAAAGCCTTTTAGCGAACCGGCCCGCGTATAGAGGCGGAGGTACCGGGGACAGCCCTTCGGGGAACCGGCCTGCACATAAGAGTTGCTACTAACAATATGTGTTTAGGATAATGTGATGATGTTATGTTATGTTAAGTTATGTTATATGTTTGTGTATGTATAAAAGGGATTCATGAATGCATGTGATTGGTATAATATGCGAGTACTGTGTTTCTCACTAGGCGTTTTTGCTTGCCCGTTGAATTCTAACATTTCAGGTTTAAAGGGTATTTTTGAAAAAGGACACAGCATGATCGCTCTGAGCTCGTATCAAAATAAAGGAATGGACCTTTTAAGCAACTTACTATTCTAAGTCTTTTGCTTCCAAATGTCTTTATTAATTTTAGTTTTGGTAACACCATTACTCTGATATAAACTTTTTAATTGTTCTAAATGTTTGAATTTATTTAAAAGTTTTTGTGTCCAAAAGTGTATTGTAGATTAACTTAATGTTTTAACATTGAAAAAAATTAGGGTGTTACAATATAATTAGAAAAAGCTTACATCTATGAGTTGGGGTCATCACTGGAGGACACTCTTCAAAAAGCTCCTTGAGTTCATCAACTGATTGATTCATGCCTGTAAGTTCCTTCTGTAGTTGTTCATATGAAGCCATAGAGCTCTGGTGTCTATCTAGGGTTCAATCTAGATTCGTATCACCTTCAAAAGAATCAAAAAATGTTGCAAGATGTCAAAGTTTTCAGGAACGACCTCAAGCTCAACTACTCCCTCTTCCGGTTCTTCACCCTTTGCGTGTGACTCGCACCTTGACTCAGTGTATCTAGCAAACCAAGACAAGAAAAGGCCTCAAATTTTGATGGAGCAGATTCTATTTTTAGTGAATACTAAAACTGTAATTTACTATATATATATATATATATATATATATATATATATATATATATATATATATATATATATATATATATATATATATATATATATATATATATATATATATAAGCAGGGTCGGCCCTAGGCAAGTGCAGGGTGTGTGACCGCGCAGGGCTCATGTCGTCGGGGGGGGGGGGGGGGGGTGGGAGGGCGGAACTTTATATGTATACAATATAAATATTGTAAATTTATTAAGTTTGCGTAATAGGTGCATAAAAATTAACCTACAACAACGTCACATAGGCTACAATGATTAACCTACAACAACGTTTATATAAGATTTCAATATTACCTATGTAAAATTAACCTACAATGATTAACCTACAACAACGTCACATAGGCTTTGGTCAATTTCAAGTTTTCAAAGGTATAAAGTAAAGCTTTTAGCCTTCTAGACTTTTTGTTATTGTTTTAATTTTTTTGTTTTTTATTAAATTATTATTGAACTGTTATATGTTTTATCTATTTTCAGAAATTATGCCTCCTAAATATTTATCTGGTAGTTAGAAACGTAAAAGAAGAAAAAGAGTTACGTTTAAGGGCCTATTTTTTAATCTCTACACAAGGCCCTTAAAATCAACGGACCGGCCCTGTATATAAGATGCTAAAGAAACAAATAATGACATGAGATTTTATTAGATATGAAGACATTTGCATGTATTTCATAAATGATGAAAGGAAGACTGCAACACTCTCCTTTCCTTCTCCTTGTCACTTCTCGGCTAGGAGCCATTACATGTGTTTGACAATATTACCTTTTGTTTTTTGGTAAGAAGTAAGTCGTGTGTGTATATAAGATAAGCAAAACACGCTTTTACATGATGCATGTGAATTCGATATTCACACACACACACATACACTCATTTTCTCTCTTTAAGATCATCATTTTGCATGTTCCTGAGAGTTCATACTTGCATGCTCCTTTTGAGATCAAAATAGTTTTTGTTTTAGGGCCTATTTTTTAATCTCTACACAAGGCCCTTAAAATCAACGGACCGGCCCGTATATAAGATGCTAAAGAAACAAATAATGACATGAGATTTTATTAGATATGAAGACATTTGCATGTATTTCATAAATGATGAAAGGAAGACTGCAACACTCTCCTTTCCTTCTCCTTGTCACTTCTCGGCTAGGAGCCAAACCAAGAGAAGAAAAAGATATTCATGCAATCTCATATTGTGTCCATTACATGTGTTTGACAATATTACCTTTTGTTTTTTGGTAAGAAGTAAGTCGTGTGTGTATATAAGATAAGCAAAACACGCTTTTACATGATGCATGTGAATTCGATATTCACACACACACACATACACTCATTTTCTCTCTTTAAGATCATCATTTTGCATGTTCCTGAGAGTTCATACTTGCATGCTCCTTTTGAGATCAAAATAGTTTTTGTTCTTAAACAAAAGGACTTGCATCATACCGTGGAACTAGCATTCCAAAGGTATCATCTTTTGATGGTGGACTAACTTTTGAGGGAGGTTGCATAAGCTCCAAGGGTTGTCGACTTCATCGTCCAAATCCGAGTTTATCAACTAGTCTTCAAAGGTTGTAGACTTAATTCATCTTTAATGTTATTATTCTTTGCATGCATGTATGTATTGATCCTTGGTAGGTATGACTAGTTCATGTTGTTCATAATTTTATGTCTTCCTTTGCAAAACTCTTGTTTTATCAAATTCGAAAATGAACAAAACCCAATAGTAACCACCATATTTTACTTGGGAACGCCTTGAACTTCCACTACAAACTAAATGACATTTAGTGGCACAATCTTTTAGTAGCCTATGTTTTTTGTGCCACTATAGTATACTTTTAGTGACATTTTGTTTATGCCACTATAAAAATTAATAGATATTGTGATATTAATCATTTTATAACACTAGTTTTCATAATTATTAATACATGATAAATTATAAATACCACTAAATTTTTTATATATTATATCATTTCTTATATTTAACATAAATTTTTATAAAATATAAAAAAATTAGATTATAAGGAAACATGAAGTAGAAATCGAAATCACATTCCTCTGCCTTCGTAGCCAGCGGGAAAGAATCTAGCCCAAAAATTAGAAACCCAAACGCGCCTTCTAATTCGTTTGTGGTTCGCCTTACGTTGCTCTTCTAACCTAGCTCACCGCCTTCCTCCTTCGTGACTAGTTTTCTTATCCTCTTCCTTCTACTCATTATATCGCAACAAGTTCTAGGTGTGTGTTTATTGAGTTCTTAAAAGATAAACAATGCAGATTAAGATCTCATGGATCTGAACAATCCCCCTCCTCAAGAGGACGATCATCACGGCGTCGTCATCGGCAGTGGTGTCAAGAAGGACGAGATCTTACCTAACTATGACTTTTAACTAATCCGTCTGATCGTATCATCGCAACCGTCTAATTCTGCATCCAGTAGCGGTGGTGGAGCTAGGGTTTTGCTTTCAGTTGAATCGAAACCCAATTTTGGCACCCTAAGTAAGTCCCTTACGCCAAATTTTGTTGTTTGTTGCTGTTTCTGTTTTTGTTCTCTTCCAATTTCGTGGTTATGTTGTTGTTTAAGTGATTTTTTGCTAGTACTTCTACTAAAATCATCGTTCTAGAGTAGGTTTTTATGCAATTAACTATGCTCTTTTTTGTTAAAACTTCTATATGCATAGGATGTGATACATTAACTTCTTTTTGTTGTAGTAATCAATGAAAGTGTAATGTCGACACTTAATTTATTAGTAAACGTATGTCACCGAAGTTTTCTTTGACTGGATATCAAGAGAGTTTATTGTGCATTTTGTGATTTGTGCTCCAAGAGAAGAACATGAAGTTATGTAATATGTGGCAGCCATGTGCATTGTGCAATGTTGAATTAATAATCAAACATGCACACCTACAAAACAACAAAACAAAATGAAGGTTTTTTTCTTTCAATGTTCATCATTATTACCATTTCTTGCTTCTGCATAACTATGACTCTATTGATTATATTGAACCCTCCAAGGCGGTCATGGAGAAGGATCATAATGTCATTGATGCAGCTTTGATAAAATTGACAGAACAATGAAAACACATGCTGGTAATCTGATGCATGCATTGGAAGGTGTCAGTGCTAGGCTCTCACAACTCAAGAGTAAATCTAGGAACCTTTGAAAACTCTGTGGATGATTTAAGAATATCTGTTGGTGACAATCATGGAAACACTGATGGGAAATTAAGACAAATTGAAACCATAACTAGAGAGGTAAAAAAGTTCTATCATGCCTATTAGCATATTTTTGGATTTTTGGGGACAAATCAAGGACAATATTTATGTAATTTGTCTATCTCGAGAGGAGTATTTTAGGTATTTTGGCTAAGTCAACTGTTAGTGATTAGGGTTAATACCCATTAGGGTTTAGGTAAGCCCATTAGGGTTTAGGTTTGGCCATGAGCCCCATTTTGCATCCCTATTTATATAGGGTTAAACCCTCAATATTAATATCAAGCATTCTATATTCTATCATGGTATCAGAGCTCTAGGTTAAAATCCTACTGCTGACCACAACCCACCGCCGCCGACCTCCACCTCCGGCGACCTAGTCGTCGGAGGTGCATTCAATATTTTTCCCTTTCTTCTTTTTTTCTCATAAATAATAATACAGCTGCCTACACCAAACCAGAGCTCCGTCATTGGTTTCTTCTACTGCATCGTCTGCTTCGGCCCCTCTCCTCAGATGACATCTTCTTCTTCGGACATTCTTCATTGGGAAGCCTCCGATTTGCAGTCATCTTTCTCTCATCTGTCATGATTTTAGTCGTCGATCTAACCAAAATTCGCACCGTCCGCCGCAGCTCGAGCCCTCTCTCTTTGCTCGCTGCCTTTCTCCGGACTCTTCCGTCGTCGGCTCCATGATCACTGCCGTCCTTTGGCCGCTGCTCCTCCTCTCTTCTTCTCCGACGAGCAGTTATTGTTAGTCGCCATCGTCAGAGCTCTGCCACCGCTGCCGTTGTTTTTCAATTATGTTTTTTTTATGCTTTGTTTATTTTTTTCTTTAATCGTCTCCTCCCGATCAAACCGTGGGGGGATGTTAGTGATTAGGGTTAATACCCATTAGGGTTTAGGTAAGCCCATTATGTAACACCCGGCTTTCAATATAAATATACCCATTTATTTTCCACACTTTAAAACATATTTTATTCAACAAAATATTATACAGGGTATATATTACAAGGAAAAAAAAAGTACAAGTGGTATCTCCCCAAAGCCGGGCTGCTACGGTCATCAGTTCTAACCCCGAATTAGATCCTTCCCTTTAGTAGGGTCTACAGCACCTGCACAGTTAGTATCAACAAGGATGAGCTTTACAAGCTCAGTGAATAATCGATAAGTGTTATAACAACATTAAATTTTCAGCTTCCACATCATATCACAGCCCCCTGTGATACCGAGTCTCAAGGACTCAATGTACACCTGTTGAATGTGTGATAAAACTGCCAGCCAATTAGGCCATCACAACATTTGTATGTGGTCCCACCACAATTACTGCTAATTCGATCGTCACAGCATATATGTGGTCTCAACCACAATTACCGAGTATGTGACCCCACGGAAAGATGGTCCCAATCACAATAACCGATAATGTGGCCCCACAGTAAAAGTAACACTTAGGGATAGATTACTCACATTGATTTTTGGTATACGGTATCTGGTTATTCCTGCCTTCTTACACCCACTATAACTGCTTGGTTTGTACCTATATATTTGTTTATAGGTGAACTATTATTTCAACCGGCATTACTACGGATCACACCATCACTCTGCTTTATATTCTCTATAATTCCAATATGATACCTCGTGATTTATCAAATAAAGAACGGCCAGGTAGAAGATCAGATGGGGTGGCAGGATCCTTTCAGCATTTTAGCCTTTCGGAAAATCCAACAACCAGATCCCATGTAATCGGCCTAGGCACCGTTCTCGTAAGTAAATCATTGGGCATTATTCTTGGAATTACGAATAGTACATAACTTCCACATATAATAGTTTAACACTTTATAAACTATTAAATAAATAAAGTAGCGATTACTCACTTAGTATTGTCGCTGGCTCGTTCCCCGTTCAACTCTTCCGACAACTCTCGAGCACTTCGCTACAAGCTATCGCTCGTTCCTTACCTCTCCCGATCTATTTTTCTCACCAGAACACTCCCCGGTATCGTAAGGTTGTTTGGTGTTTGTTGTGGTTTGAAATGAAGGGGTTAGGCCCCTATTTATAGGGCTTGAAAACACTATTCACGACGTCAGCACGACGTCATCACGACATCATCGTTGATGTCATCACGAGGTAAGCGCTTACTTCATCTCTCGTTTACTATTCTCACCGGAGTTACTATTCACGCCGGAGCACTATTCACGCCGGAGTTACTATTCATTTTTTTTTTTTTTTTTTTTTTTTGAAAACCGTCGTTACAAGTTCTCCCCCTCTTTTTAAGATTCCGTCCCCGGAATCAAGCAAACAATTGGGGGTACTTCGCCTTCATTTCCTCTTCGGCTTCCCAAGTTACATCCGAGCCCTTGTGATATCGCCACTGTACTTTTACCATATTAATCTTCTTGTTCCGTAGCTGTCTCACCTTGCGGTCTAAAATCTTTTCTGGCTGCTCTGGATATCTCAGCTTTTCATCTATTTCAATTTTAGGTAAAGGCACTCATTGGGACTCGTCAAACAGAGTCTTTCTCAAATGCGACACATGGAAGACGTTGTGAATGCCTCTTAGCTCCTCAGGTAGCTCTAACCGGTAGGCTACAGCTCCTACTCTTTGAGATATGCGAAAAGGTCCGATAAAACGAGGACTCAGCTTTCCTTTCTTTCCAAAACGAATCAAACCCTTCCACGGAGAGACCTTGAGCATCACCATATCACCAACCTGAAATTCTATAGGTTTCACCCGACGATCAGCATACTGCTTTTGGCGGTTTTGGGCAACCTTTAAATGTTCTCGAATTTCTCGAATTTTCTCCTCGGTTTGAGCTACAATCTCGGGTCCAGCTAACGGCTTTTCCCCTAACTCTGTCCAACATGTCGGAGTACGACATGGTGCTCCATACAATGCCTCGTATGGCGCCATCTGAATGCTGGAATGATAGCTATTATTGTATGCGAATTCCACCAAAGGCAAGTGATCCTCCCAGCTTCCACCAAAATCTATAACACAGGCACGAAGCATATCCTCCAATGTCTGAATAGTCCTTTCACTCTGTCCATCAGTCTGAGGATGGTAAGCAGTACTCATTAAAACTTTCGATCCAAACTGCTTTTGGAAGCTCTGCCAAAACCCAGACATAAATCGACTATCTCGGTCGGATATAATGGAGGATGGTACCCCGTGTCTACAAACTACTTCATCAATATAGATATTAGCTAATTTGCTAACTTTATCATCTTCACGTATGGGTATGAACTGAGCGGATTTGGTCAGTCGATCCACGATCACCCATATTGCATCGTGTCCTCGTGGCGTTCGAGGAAGTTTTGTCACGAAATCCATTGTGACTTCGTCCCACTTTTTCTTCGGGACTGGTAACGGTTGAATTTCTCCATACGGTTTTTGATGATTGGACTTCACTTGCAAGCATGTTTGGCACCGTTCCACGTATCTTCCTATATCCCGCTTCATGCCCGGCCACCAGTATAACGGCTTCAGCGTCCGGTACATCTTGGTGCTACCCGGGTGTATAGCATAACGGGAACAATACGCATCCTCGAGGAGTAGCTTCCGTGCTTCACCCTGCTTTGGCACCCATACTCGACCTTTAAAGGTCTTCAATCGCTGAGAATTTTCTTCTAGTTGGTTAATATAGCTAACCATGCGTTCGCTTTTCACATGCTCCGCCTTCCCTGCTTCCTCTTGAGCTGTTCGAATCAGCTCAGGTAGCCGACTAACTATACTCATACAAGCAGACACAACCCTAATGGGTCTCTCTTTTCGACTGAGAGCGTCTGCAACTACATTCGCCTTCCCTGGATGGTACAAAATTTCGCAGTCATAGTCTTTGAGTAAGTCCATCCACCGCTGCTGCCTCATGTTTAGATCCTTTTGATTGAACAAGTATTTAAGACTTTTGTGGTCCGTATAGATCCTGAACTTTACTCCATATAGGTAGTGCCTCCACAACTTTAATGCTAATACTACGGCAGCTAGTTCAAGATCATGTACCGGGTATCTTTTCTCAGCTTCTTTCAATTGTCTGGATGCGTATGCAATCACCCGGCCCCTCTGCATTAAAACGCATCCCAGGCCCTTCCTAGAAGCGTCACTGTAGATCACAAAGTCTTCCCCACCTTGTGGTAATGCAAGTACTGGGGCTTCACATAGAGCTTGCTTCAGCTTCTGAAATGCAGCTTGCTGCTCCTCAGTCCATTCAAACTTCTCGCCCTTCTTAGTTAATTTGGTCAAAGGAGCTGCAATAGAAGAGAAGTTCTCTACAAATCTCCTGTAATATCCAGCTAGCCCAAGAAAACTGCGTATTTCTGATGGATTCCGCGGCGGGTCCCACTTCATTACAGCCTCGATCTTTGCAGGATCAACTTTAACACCTTCGCTGCTAATAACATGTCCCAGAAACTGAACTTCACGAAGCCAAAATTCACACTTTGAGAACTTGGCATACAACTTCTCTTGACGGAGTAACTCCAAAACTTGACGTAGATGCTTCTCGTGCTCTTCCTGGCTTCGGGAATAGATCAGTATATCATCAATGAACACGATAACAGAGGTATCAAGAAATGGACGACACACTCTGTTCATCAAGTCCATGAAGGCTGCAGGGGCATTGGTTAACCCAAACGGCATCACGAGGAACTCATAATGTCCGTAACGGGTACGGAAGGCAGTCTTCGGGATGTCTGACTCCCGAATCTTCAGCTGATGATATCCTGATCTTAAATCAATCTTAGAGAAATAGGATGCTCCCTGAAGTTGATCGAATAAATCATCAATCCTGGGCAATGGATATTTGTTCTTTATGGTGATCTTGTTCAGTTCTCTATAGTCTATACACATTCGCATAGACCCGTCCTTCTTCTTCACAAACAGGATAGGTGCTCCCCAAGGTGAAGTACTCGGTCGAATGAATCCCCGATCGAGTAATTCCTGCAACTGCTTCCTCAACTCTGCCATTTCTGATGGTGCCAATCGATAAGGAGCACGAGCAATAGGGGCTGCTCCTGGAACCAAATCGATGGTAAACTCTAGCTGTCGATCCGGAGGTAATCCCGGAAGCTCATCGGGAAAAACATCGGCAAACTCCTTTACAACGGCGACATTTTCAACGGATCGTTTGGTAGGCTCTGTCGAGACCACACATGCCATGTAAAATATTCCTTCTTTGTTGTTATGACGTCGTACTTTGGCAAAAGACATGACAGGCATCCTGGTACGTGGCCGTTCACCTTGAATTATTATTTGCGACCCGTCTGGTGCCAGAACTGCAATTCTTTTTCTTTTACAATCGACTTGAGCATCATTGGATGCTAACCAGTCCATTCCTACAATTACTTCAAATTCTCTGGTGGTGATCGGCTTCAGATCAATAGGGAAAATGGTCCCGTTAATCTCAAGCTGACACCCTAGCATCTGTTCAGAGACATATACATATCTACCACCTGCTACTTCTACCTCCAGTTCTTCATTCAACGGGGTTAAGGGTATCGAAATTTGGGGCATGAATGATGTGGATATAAAGGAGTCGGTGGCTCCAGGATCAAAGAATACATATGCAGGGATCGAGTTTAGTTTAAAAATACCTGTGATAACATCAGTCTTTTCCCGGGCCTCCTCAACGGTCATCTGGAATGCTCGGGAGACTACTGGTCCACCTCGTGCCTCCTTCCTTTCTCTTCCCTGCTCCTCCCGTGTCCTGTCTCGGGATCCTCCTGTCTTCAGCTGTGGACATTCTGATCGGATATGATCTTTGGCTCCACACTGGAAACATACTCGAGTTGTTTGGTTGCAATCTCGAGCATAGTGTCCCGTCTTCCCACACTTAAAACAATACAATGGTGAGGGACTAGTAGGACAATCTCCCGTATGCTTCCTCCGGCATTTATCGCACCATTTGCCTTCATCCTTCCGAGTCTGACCCCGCGATCCAGATTCTGATTGTTGGGACTTCTTCTGAGAAATCCACGGACGTTCCTCAGCCTTTCTTTTTGCTTCTGCAGCCCTCCTTTCACCTTGTTGGCGTTGCAGCTCCGCCTCACGTTCTACCGCCCGATCAACTACTTGCCGAAAGGTAGTCAGCTTGAGTGGCTGTACAACCTCTCGAATCCGGGTTTTCAATCCCCATACGTACTTGTCTATCTTTCTTTTCTCAGTATCAACCTCATGTTCACAGAATCTAGCTTTCTCCAAGAAATCCATAGTATATTCTTGCACAGAACGAGTCCCTTGTTCCAAATGTAAGAACTCTTCTGTCAGCTTCTTCACTGCTACTTCGGAACAGTATTCTTCAGTAAATTTTGCTTTAAACTGTTCCCAGGTCAACATTCCAAGCAAATCTGAACCCAAAGCTCTACTGAAAACTTGCCACCAATACTGGGCATTCCCAGCGAAAAGGTTGGTAGCAAACTCCACCTTGTCTGCCTCATCACGCTTGCTAATCCGGAAAACTTTCTCCGTATGTATCAACCATTCCATCGCTTGTACGGGACTATCAGTTCCCGTAAATTCCTTAGGCTTGCAACTAAGGAAATTCTTATACGTACATTTGTTTTTCACTTCCGAAGTTCCCTCCACGCCTTTACCCTTATCTGCCACGTGTACTCCACTTTCGGCGTGTCCCTCGTCTCTGGGGGCTCCATCATGCACCTGCTTAGCAGTATCCTCCCTATGTGTCTCTACTATAGTAGGTAATAGCTCCCGTACTACATCAGTAATGATAGCTCGTAAATCTGGTTGGTTCCTTGCTGCCTCTCCCGCCTCCCGACGCACTGAGCCCTGTGATCGAGATCTGCCTCCCCTGGAAGCTCCCTGCCTAGCACCTCCTCGGCTCTGACCACTCCTGGTGTTTGCCATCTTCAAAGTTCAACAAAAAGATTAGTCTCCTAATCAGATAACATAAATTATCCTTTTCCAATCCCGAATTCCACTATTTCCTAAGGTTCAAGTCTAGGTATCTACCCTATAGAAACCTAATTCACTTAAACCTCGGCTCTGATACCAACTTGTAACACCCGGCTTTCAATATAAATATACCCATTTATTTTCCACACTTTAAAACATATTTTATTCAACAAAATATTATACAGGGTATATATTACAAGAAAAAAAAAAGTACAAGTGGTATCTCCCCAAAGCCGGGCTGCTACGGTCATCAGTTCTAACCCCGAATTAGATCCTTCCCTTTAGTAGGGTCTACAGCACCTGCACAGTTAGTATCAACAAGGATGAGCTTTACAAGCTCAGTGAATAATCGATAAGTGTTATAACAACATTAAATTTTCAGCTTCCACATCATATCACAGCCCCCTGTGATACCGAGTCTCAAGGACTCAATGTACACCTGTTGAATGTGTGATAAAACTGCCAGCCAATTAGGCCATCACAACATTTGTATGTGGTCCCACCACAATTACTGCTAATTCGATCGTCACAGCATATATGTGGTCTCAACCACAATTACCGAGTATGTGACCCCACGGAAAGATGGTCCCAATCACAATAACCGATAATGTGGCCCCACAGTAAAAGTAACACTTAGGGATAGATTACTCACATTGATTTTTGGTATACGGTATCTGGTTATTCCTGCCTTCTTACACCCACTATAACTGCTTGGTTTGTACCTATATATTTGTTTATAGGTGAACTATTATTTCAACCGGCATTACTACGGATCACACCATCACTCTGCTTTATATTCTCTATAATTCCAATATGATACCTCGTGATTTATCAAATAAAGAACGGCCAGGTAGAAGATCAGATGGGGTGGCAGGATCCTTTCAGCATTTTAGCCTTTCGGAAAATCCAACAACCAGATCCCATGTAATCGGCCTAGGCACCGTTCTCGTAAGTAAATCATTGGGCATTATTCTTGGAATTACGAATAGTACATAACTTCCACATATAATAGTTTAACACTTTATAAACTATTAAATAAATAAAGTAGCGATTACTCACTTAGTATTGTCGCTGGCTCGTTCCCCGTTCAACTCTTCCGACAACTCTCGAGCACTTCGCTACAAGCTATCGCTCGTTCATTACCTCTCCCGATCTATTTTTCTCACCAGAACACTCCCCGGTATCGTAAGGTTGTTTGGTGTTTGTTGTGGTTTGAAATGAAGGGGTTAGGCCCCTATTTATAGGGCTTGAAAACACTATTCACGACGTCAGCACGACGTCATCACGACATCATCGTTGATGTCATCACGAGGTAAGCGCTTACTTCATCTCTAGGTTATTATTCACACCGAGTTACTATTCACGCCGGAGCACTATTCACGCCGGAGTTACTATTCTTTTTTTTTTTTTTTTTTTTTTTTTTTTTGAAAACCGTCGTTACACATTAAGGTTTAGGTTTGGCCATGAGCCCCATTTTGTATCCCTATTTATATGGGGTTAAACCCTCAATATTAATATCAAGCATTCTATATTCTATTATCAACCTCGTTTAAAATCATTATTTAAATCATTTGCAAGAGAATTATATCCAGGTGATGGAACTGCATTCATTTGTGGTCAAGATATACCATGACACCCCAAAGCTACTCACCAGCTTCTATGTCGATTGCATTTTCTCTTTACCTTTTTGTAGTTATTTTAATCATCAGACACCTTTATGTAGTTCATATTTATACACTTTACTTGTTGAATAGTGTTTCAGATTGGGTATTGTCCACAATTCGATGATCTTTTAGAATTTCTGACCGTCCAATAACATCTTGAACTCTATGCAAAAATAAAAGGTGTCCTAGACTTTTTTATTTTTCATGTTTATTAGTGATATTCATACATGTTTTATGTGATGTTTTATGGTTATATGATAGGTTCATAACTTCGCTAAACAAGAGGAGAATAATGCAAAGTTCACATGGAGTCAAGTTTCCTGTTTCTTCTCCAACAAACATTTAATTTCATAGTTTTATATTTTGAGTGTTGTTAGGACAACACTTACACTTATTAAATGTTTGAAGATATTTGTATTTCAAATATTGAGAATATTGTTGTTAAGTTTAATTTTAATTTAATTAATGTCATTGTATTTTTACATTTATTATCTTAATTGTTTTTTATTAATTTTTATAATTTTTCTTAAATCAGACCTATTTTTTGAATATAATTTTTTGTGGTAAAAAGGTGCCCCTAAAATCAAAAAATGCTATTTATTTTATATATTAGCATAAAAATTGTCATTAAAATCCAAAGGTGCATTAGTGGCATAACAAAAAGTGCCACTAAAAACTAAAAATGTTACAGCGACACAACAAAAAGTGTCATTAAAGACTTTTAGTGTCACTTTTTTTTTGTGCCGCGGATTGCCACGGAGGTCTTTAGTGGCACTTTTTCGCTTTTTAGTGGCACTTTTTTGTGCCACTAGATGTTATTTTATTTGTAGTGTTCCCACATTTTCTTGTAATTTTTTTAATAAGGAATATTTTATTAACACTTCCATAGTTTCTCGTTCTTTTATGTAATGGGTGGCTTGTCTCCCACATGTGGCGTCTGAGTTAGTGAGACGGCAATGATTGATGGTTGTTGTTCGCTTGGGTGGCGTAATGGAAGAAAAAATAATGGTTATCAGTGGTTGAAGGATAAACATGGGTTGAATTGGATTGAAACTGCTTTGACTACCATCTGATGGTGGGCTTCCCATATGGTGTGACGTCGGTATTTTTATGGCAGTCTTACGGATGGTGCCAATATGATGAAGTGTATTCCGACTAGGATGTCCTTGATTGCATCCTTCACTCAGTTGAGTAGTATGATTGTTAGAAATGTGTTCTGAAACTCCATAAAAATGTCAAGTGGTACCACCAGGATTGGATCCCCTCATAGCACGCTCTGATGGTTAAGTCAGTAATGGTACAGAATAGGAATGTTGTGAAATGAAAGTGACAGTGAGAATGTACCTTTTTCGGTCAAGATTTTCTTGTTTTATACATGGACTTGGTGGTGTATAAGGGTTGCATGCATGGAGGTGATCCCGGTTTTTTAGGCATCTTAGGCGTGTGTGCCCTTTTCTAGAAAAGTCCATTATTGGTTGTTTTAAATCTTTCGTACAGGTACGACAGATATGATCAGGTGACTTTTTCTACGATGTTATGGCAACATTCTCCCAAAGTGGTTAGGAGAGAGCGCTGCCTTCCAAGAAGGCTAGGGCAGGGCATAATCTTTCAGTGAGGCTGGAGGATGGTTTCTCCCCTAGCAGAGCTAAAGGAAAAGGGCATACCCTCACGGAGCTGGCACGCAGATGTAGTTCCTTTGTTGCACAAATGGATAACTTACGCTTAGTTCCCGAGTTTTAATACAGAGAGAAAAGAAGACAAAAGAAGGGAAGATAAAGGAAAAGAAAGTTATATTTTCGTGTTCCCGAATCGAAAGAAAATTAAAGGAAAGAAATATGTTTTTGTGTTCCTGAGTAGAAAGGAAGAAAAAAGAAATATAAAATTAAGTGTTATTTTTAATGATCATTTTCTTTTTCTCCGAATCCTTCCAAATCATAAGGAAAGTTAGGAGGGAATATTATCCCTTTGCTTCCCTTCTCTTCTTTCCTCTTCCTTCCGTAAAAAAAAGTAAGGAACATAAAAAAAATTTCCTTTCACTTCCATCTACTTCTCTCCCTTTCTCTCCTTAAATGAGACTTGTGAACACAGTGTTAATCTCCCCCTAGTTGGCTGAAACCCCTAATACTATCTGGCAGTAAACTTGTATAGCATAGCTGCACTATATCGGATAAGGTGCTTCGGAAGAAAATGCACCAATACTTTTCATCTTGATAATAGGTGTCTGTCGTCCATTTTTGTAATGTCTTACATGGTCATTCGGGTCTCTTGTGCCATTGTATTTCGTGATTTCAGTAGGTGTGTTCCTATTGGTAATTGATATTGTCGACTACTTTTTATTAGGGGTGACTTATTGGACCTAAGTATCCGGCATTGGTTATTCTGTTCGATCCGGGATATATCGGGTTAGCCATGGTTGTGGTAGTATGCCATGGTGTGTGTTGTAACATAGGTTTGCTGTAAATTGGAGCTACATTGGTTTCGGAAGCCTGGTACGTATGCATATGTCTAAGTTGAAGCTGGTAGTTTTGATATTGAGAATAATGTGATGGTGGTGACAAGTAATAATTCAGAATTATTTGTTTTTCTAGATGCTTACATAAGTGCTTACCACATCCTTGTTAGATTTCTGGAAGTTTGAAGTATTCAAAGTCAAATAAATGCTTTTTAAATTAGTTGGTAGGTAATAAACTTGACTATAAATAGCCATGCAAGAACTTGAAACATTGTACCACTCCTAAGATATCAATAAACACTCCTTCTTTCCAACATTTGGTATCAGAGCTATAGAGTAGCTTCTGCGCAGCCACTTGTTTTTGGTAAAAAAAAAATTTTGTCTCTAAATCAATTTCTGAGCACACCATTGGAAAGGTATCGCTCTCAGGATTCTGAATATATATTTTTCGGAATTTTTCGACCACCGGAAGACCTCCAAACGTTAGGTAAAAGTTTGGCCTGAATAGTGACCAGTTCGCCGGAGAAGACGACACTGTAGCAGAAATTGCAAAACAGACCCTGAAGTTCCATAAATTGCAAAACAGCCCCTGAAATTCCAGAAACTGCAAAACAGGCCCCTGAACTTTCAGAAAATTGCAGTTTAGCCCCTGAACTTTCAGAAAATTGCAGTTTAGCCCCTGAACTTTCAGAAAATTGCAATTTTAATCACGAAATTCTGTAAAAGTTCGTTTTAGCTCCAGAATCTCCGAAAAAGTTCAGTTTTAACCCTGAAATTTTGTAAAAGTTTATTTTAGCCCCAGAACTTCCAAAAAGTTTAGTTTTAACCCCGAACTTCTAAAAATATCCATTTTACCTCCTAAACTTCAAAAAATTTGTCTTTTGGCCCCTATATTTAAAAAAAAGGGGTTATATTGTTGTTTATGCCCAAGTACCAATCTCGAGAAGAGATGGCAGGAAACAATGGTGAAAAGGATGGACAGGTCACCCTCCACTATCCGATGTTGTCAAGAACGAATTATGCTGCATGGGCGATCAAGATGAAAGTGTTCATGCAAGCCCAAGGTGTGTGGGATGCTGTTGAGCCACGAACTACAAACACGGCAGTAGATGTGAAAAAAGACAAGATGGCTTTGGCGGCCATCTATCAGAGCATTCCAGAAGATTTGCTACTTGGATTGGCAAAAAAGAAAACATCCAAGGAAGCATGGGAAGCCTTGAAGACGCAGTTTATGGGAGAAGAAAGAGTGAGGACCGCCAGAATTCAAACTCTAAAGGCTGAGTTTGAATCACTGAACATGAAGGAATCAGAAGGAGTGGATGAGTTCGCTGTGAAGGTGAACAATATCGTGAGTACCATGCGAGCATTGGGAGACACGGTGGAGGAGTCATATGTGGTAAAGAAGTTGTTAAGGGCAGTACCAAGCAGATTTCTCCAAATCGCCTCAACACTTGAGCAATTTGGAGGTCTAGACAAGATGACTGTGGAAGAAGTGATCAGAAGGCTCAAAGCACATGAAGAAAGAATGAGAGGCCATGGTGATAGTGATGATCGAAAACTTCTCTTAACACACCAAGAGTGGTCAGAGAGAAATAAGAAGAAGGGAGAAGGTGACTCCAGATCTAAATCAAATCGTGCGGATTTGGAGGTTCGTGAGGCAGAGGCAGAGGAATAGGAGGAAACAGCAGTGGTCATGGTGGTCGTAGTGGTCGTGGCAGAGGTGGATCACACTACCAGAAAGATGGAGGTCGTAGCATTTTAAATAATCAAGATAAAAGTAGGGTCCAATGCTACAATTGTCAAGAATTCGGCCACTATGCAGCAGAATGTAGAAACCCAAGACGTGAAAGAAGACAAGAAAACAACTTGATTCGCGAACAAGATGTCAATGAGCCAGCACTATTGTTAGCTTCGTTTGACAATGGTGAAGTTTCCTTAAATGAAGAAAATGTATTCCCAGAGTTGAGAAAACGGGATGATGAGGTGAAGCGATCAAGTATCTGGTATCTCGACACAGGAGCCAGTAATCACATGACCGGTGATAAAGATAAGTTTCGTGACTTGAATCAGACTGTTCATGGCTACGTGAAGTTTGGAAACGAATCAAAGGTAAAGATCGAAGGCAAAGGTTCAGTCGTATTTCAATGTAAGAATGGTGAACATCGAAAGCTTAATGAAGTCTATTACATTCCAGACTTATGTAGCAACATCATAAGTTTGGGACAGTTAGCAGAGGGTGGTGATGAAATCACGATCAAAGATCCATTCTTATGGGTCCGTGATGTAACAGGGAAGTTATTGATGAAGGTTAGAAGATCTCCAAATCAACTGTACAAGATAGAGTTGGAAGAAGTCAATTCGATGTGTCTAACCGCTCGAATAGGTGATCCAACGTGGTTGTGGCATATGAGAATGGGTCATATAAATTTTAATTCAATGAAATACATGGCAGAGAAGAAGCTGGTTGAAGGAATGCCAAAACTAAACATTCCTCAACAACCTTGTGAAGGGTGCCTCGTGGGAAAACAGACAAGGAGTCCATTCCCTACACACACGAATTATAGAGCAAAGAAGAAGCTTGAACTAATTCATGGCGATTTATGCGGCCCAGTATCACCCCCTACACCATCTGCCAATAGGTACTTTATGTTGTTAGTTGATGACTATAGCAGAGTTATGTGGGTTTATCTGCTAAAGACAAAAGATGAAGCTCTTCAAGTCTTTAAGAACTTCAGGATCTTAGTAGAAGTTGAAACCGGGGAGAAGATGAAAGTTTTCAGAACTGATCGTGGTGGTGAATTTTTGTCGAAAGAATTCACCACATACTGTAAGGAAACAGGGTTGGAAAGACATTACGCATCCCTATATTCTCCACAGCAAAATGGGGTGGTAGAGAGGAGAAATCGAACGGTATTGGAGATGGTTAGGTGTAATTTAAAAACCATGAAAATGCTAGACACGTTATGGGGTGAAGCTATAAATCACTATGTTTATGTTCTAAACAGAGCTCACACGAAAGCATTGAAAGACACAACTCCATACGAAATGTGGACAGGGAGAAAGCCACATGTTGAACATCTTAGGGTGTTTGGTTGTGTTGCACATATGAAAGTCTCCAAAGGCCACCTGACAAAACTAGATGAAAGAAGTAAGCGATTGGTTCATCTGGGAGTTGAGAAGGGATCAAAGGCATATAGATTGGTTGATCCGGACACCGGAAAGATATATGTGAGTAGAGATGTGGTTTTCGAAGAACAAGAAGGTTGGGTGTGGGAGAAGAGTTCAAAAATTAAAGCCACACCAGGTATGAGCTTCACCGTCGAATGTTTTAACCTAGACGACCTGTACAATGAAGATTCTGAGTCGGAACCACGAACACCGGAACAAAATCTTAGGTCTCCACAAAGTGACAGTGATCAGACCGAAGAAAGTTTCCAGCCCATAAACTCTCCACAAGACTCCCCGATAAGCTCACAAAATATACCCATCAACTTATCGGATACACCCAATTCACCGATCACCCAAAATTCCCCAATTCCGTCTCCAAGCTCCGCCTCAAGCTCCACAGGCGGTGGTGCTCCTAAACGATTCCACTTATTCACAGACTTATACGACCAAACTGAAGAAATTGAAGAATTAATGATGATTCGCAATGATGACGAGCCAGTCTCGTACACGGAAGCAAGCAAGAGAAAAGTGTGGATTGAAGCTATGAATGCTGAATTAGCATCAATTGAGAAGAACAAGACTTGGAGTTTGGTCGATCTCCCTAAGGATCACAAAGCTATAGGGTTAAAATGGGTGTACAAAGTGAAACGAGATCCAAGCGGAAAGATTGTGAAGTACAAAGCAAGGCTTGTGGCAAAAGGGTATGTCCAAAAATGAGGAGTTGATTATGACGAAGTCTATGCACCAGTGGCCAAGATCGAAACCGTACGCGTCATCCTAGCTCTCGCAGGCTCAAATGGATGGCGTGTACATCATCTTGACGTGAAATCAGCTTTTCTGAACAGTACTCTGGAAGAAGAGGTGTACGTGTCTCAACCTGAAGGGTACACGAAGAATGATGAAATCAATAAAGTGTACAAGCTATCAAAAGCATTGTACGGTCTAAAACAAGCACCAAGGGCATGTAATGCTTGCTTAGATAAGTATTTGAAAAGCTTGGGGTTTGCCAGATGTGCTCAAGAATACTCTGTTTACACGAAGAAGGAAGGTGAAAATGTCTTAATCATCGGAGTTTATGTTGATGATTTATTAGTAATTGGAAGTTGTCACAAAAGTATTCAAGCTTTCAAAACAGATATGAAAGTCAAGTTTGAGATGAGTGATCTTGGACTTCTAACCTATTATTTGGGAATTGAAGTAAGCCAAAAGGAAACAGGTATAACACTGAAGCAAGAAGTTTATGCCAAAAGCATCTTAAAGAAGACTCGAATGATGGACTGCAACCCCACTAAGAGTCCAATGGAGCACAAACTGAAGCTCACCAAAGAAGGAGAAGGAGAATTAGTGAACCCCACCGAGTATAGAAGTATAGTCGGAGGTTTAAGATACTTGACTCATACACGCCCTGATATCTCATTTGTAGTCGGAGTAGTTAGTCGGTTCATGGAGAAGCCAACTGAACAGCATCTACAAGCAGTAAAGGGAATACTAAGATATGTGAAAGGCACTCTCGATCATGGTTTGACTTACACGAAAGGAGAAAGCAAAGTAAACGTCACAGGTTACTCAGATAGCGATCTAGCAAACAATGTGAATGACAGAAAAAGCACAGGAGGAATGGCATTCTATGTGAATGGTAATTTGGTCGCGTAGGCATCTCAGAAACAGAGAGTTGTGGCATTGTCCTCATGTGAAGCAGAGTTTATGGCTGCAACTCAGGCAGCTTGTGAAGGTATCTGGTTGCGCCGACTCCTGACTGAGATAACAAAACAAAAGGTACCACCTGTTACCTTGTTTGTTGACAACCAATCAGCATTAGATCTGATGAAGAATCCAGTGTTCCATGGGCGTAGCAAACATATAGATATACATTATCACTTCATTAGAGAATGTGTTGAAAATGGAGAGATTACAGTACATCATGTTTGTAGTAAGGAGCAAAAAGCAGATATCTTTACCAAAGCATTAGCGAAGACAAATCACGAAGAGATGAGAATTTTGATTGGAGTCAAGAAGGTTTGAAGATTCTGAATTAAGGGGGAAAATGACAAGTAATAATTCAGAATTATTTGTTTTTCTAGATGCTTACATAAGTGCTTACCACATCCTTGTTAGATTTCTGGAAGTTTGAAGTATTCAAAGTCAAATAAATGCTTTTTAAATTAGTTGGTAGGTAATAAACTTGACTATAAATAGCCATGCAAGAACTTGAAACATTGTACCACTCCTAAGATATCAATAAACACTCTTTCTTCTTTCCAACAGGTGGTGCCAACTGCCAACGGTACTTATGGTTGTAATTTGTATCATTTGTGGCTGCTGCATTATGGCTAGACTAGGTGGTGTTGGTATAATCGTAGGGTATGGTGTTGGTACATATCATTCCCTAGTTGTGTTGTCGGCAGTGGCGGAGCCACAGTGTAAGGAGTGGGGTGTATGGCCCCCACTTGAAAAAAAATATCCACTATATATATATATATATATATATATATATATATATATATATATATATATATATATATATATATATATATATATATATATATATATATATATATATATATATTGTTTGTTAATACATAAACATCTGCTTTTACTTCCTGGCACCCACTCCCCATTTTTTGAAAATTTCATTGGGGTCCAAGTCTCTCTTCTCTATGTCTCTTCTATCTTTTCTAAAAGGCAATTTTCCACAGGTTTGATGAATAACATACAATTTTCAATAGTAGTTTTTGTTAATAGAATTTTTAGTTTTAATGGGACCCCAGTTGAGTTCTATCCTGGCTCCGCCACTGGTTGTCGGGCTGGTGATTTTGTTGGTTACCTCGTGTTACTTCCATGTTTTGTACTGCAGCTGCTACTTATCTTGACAATGACTGAGGTTCGGCATAGGTTCTTGGTAATAGGGCTTCCTTCTTTTCCTGCCTTGATTGGTTTGCTTGACTTTTTCCTTTGTCCATTAATGTATTGTTGGTGAGTTTGATGAGTCTCCCATAAGTTGTTGATATCAATGCTTTTTTTTTTTCATATGGCACCGGACTCAACAAGGCTTTGAGGGTTATTTTTGCTTTAAAAAATCTTTTACAATTGCATTTGAGAAAATGACCAATTTGCTTAGTTGATTCAAACTCAAAATTGTTGATGCATTTTAATGTATCGAGGGAACTTGATTTGTACATATTATAAGATCATGACTTGACTTGTCTTAATCGATAATATATGTCTTTTATTTACAAAGCTACATTTGAAGGCCTATCATTAATGAAAAACACATATGACATATATTAGGCCATTAAAACTAGGAAACATGTCTTTGCCTATATGACATAAGTTTATGGTGGAGTGGCATCTCCCTTTCTTTATTGGGTTAAGTGGCGATACCTAGTTTTTGGGCTTAAAAATATATGTTTTCGAAACCGTACGCCCATTTTTTTAAGTAAAATCCCTAATATAGACATGATACAAAGATACGATGTACAAATCTGATTACTCTATCCATTCAAATGTATCAACAATATTCAAATCAGATACATAAATCGTTCATTTTGACAAATGCACTTGTACAAGTTTCCATTAGCACAACCATCTCAACTTAACCATGTCCAAGAAATGACAACTACGAATAATACATTGGATTATACAAATATGAATACCTAATATATTGTTATACAAACAAAATAAGGAAACCGAATAAGCTCGCATTTATATAAACTTTTTTTTTCTTAGGTGGCAAGGTGACTAGGACTACTGTTGAACATGGAATGCCACATAAACGCTCTTGAAAGCACCATCTCAAGTTCTTGGTGACCCCAATTTTGTGTTGGAAGATGTTGAAGAAACATCACCATCTCTTGAAAATCGAGTTTTTGAAGCTCTTCTGACCACTACATTATAAAAAAAAAAATTCAGACATGACATGGCATAACAAAACAGACAACATTGTACTGTGTCTGACATGTATTCGACTGTGAGTGTCACTTCATGTCTCAATGGGACAAAACATTATCTTTTTTGTCCCATTCAAAAAGGTGGGACAAAAAAGATGTGATTGTCACTTCATGTCTCAATGGGACAAAATAGCATCTTTTATGTCCCATTAAAAAGGTGGGACAAAAAAGATGAAAATCTGGTGCTATTGACATCGGTCTCAGTCCAAAAAAGGAAATAAGAAAGTGTAATAACGAATATGAGATGATTTAGTATCTTACCGTTAAAAGAAAACTGGCAAATATATAGATAAGGAAATCGGGCAATGCGTCACCTTCAGCAAGATATGTGTCCCATAAACGGTTTACAAGATGGAAAGGAATCTATAAAATAAATATCGAGATTATTATATTGTAAAAGTTAATAATAGACTAAAAAGCAAAAAAAATGTTAACAAGTAGAATATATTATGTATAATTATATATCATACCTCGCGTATCAAAAGACAATTGAACCATCGAAAAGAAAACTGAAGAAAATCAAGCCCTTGCTCTTCCATATGCCTTGCAATCGGTTCTAAAAGCTCAAAATAACAAAATAACTTATTATTTATTTGCTAGTAAATAAACAATCTTGAAAACATATAATGAAAACTCACAATTACATGTTCTTTAGAGGTATACTTGGTTTTAAAAATTAGAGATAAATGCAAGAAACAACTATGTACTTTACATTATTATATTTTTCAGGGTACAAATTACAATGCCCTAATAAGAAATAATTTCAAAGTACAATGCTATAATAAGAAGAAATGGAAAAGTACAATGCCATAATTTTAAAGTGCATACCATCAATTCGTGTGACTAATTCCTTGAGTTTAAATACTAGCCGTTGGATTCCCGGTTGAGCAAATGTATAATGATCTTGCATGCCATCAAGTAATTTTGATAAACACCAATAACAATCGGCTTCAATATTAGAAATTGTTTCATGATCTAAATCACTAATTGACCAATTTTCAACACTTCCTTCTAAATGTTCCGACAAAAAAACTACTAAAAAAGGTGTAGCAAGATCATTTATTCCTTGGACATATCCACTTGCCGGATGCCGAATTGCCCTGAAATTATCAATAAATAATTTTTTTAACGAAAAAATAAACAAGGGCAAATTTGTAAATACTAAATAGTCAAGTCGTCTCGTTTTAGTTACATTCGTTATTAAGTTGTTCTACTTATTCTTTGTTTTTTTAAGAATGTCGCTACAACTTTACAAGAAATAAGTTTATGTTACTCCCTCTGTCCCAAAATGATAGTCCACAGACAAAAAACACAAAGATTAAGAAAACATTAAATGCATCTTACTTTTTCCCACAAAATGACTGTTTTACCCTTTCTTTGCATTTAATGCCAGCACTAGATGTGTTGGCTGTTACAATTAAAGTTAGGAGTATTTTGGTAAAGATGTCATTTATATTTAGAAGTGGACTAACATTTTGGGACAAACTAAAAAGGAAACATGGACTATCATTTTGGGACGGAGGGAGTATTATTAAAAAAATGGGTAAATTCCAAAAAAGACACTAAGTTTTAAAAAAAAATCGTTTTTGACACTCGGTTATTTTTTTTTTTCAATTAAGTCACTAAGTTTTCAAAAAATTTCGATTAAGTCACTATGTTTTCAATTTTGTTTCAATATTGACCATTTGACCGGTCAACCCAGTTCTCAGCTGACGTGGCATGATGACGTGTCAGTCTTTGATGATGTGGCGCTGACATGGCACTCACGTGTCAAAATTGAAACAAATTTGAAAACATATTGACTTAATTGAAATTTTTTTAAAAGTTAGTGACTTAATTGAAAAAATATATATATATATATATATAACAGAATGTCAAAATCAAATTTTTTGGAAAACTTAGTGTCTTTTTTTAAATTTACCCTAAAAAAATTTATAACAATAAGAAAGGATTTTTAAAAATTAAAAAGAAATTCTAACCATGTATAGAGAATTCGTTCCAATGATTTTTGGACTTCTACTTGTTGGAAGAAAGTAACATCAGGCACGGTTCTTGGACAATCAACACCAATCTATTATAGGAAAAGAAACAAAAAAAAGTAAATTTAAATTGTTGCAAATAAGCAATATGAGAAATATAAAAAGTAAAAATGCAAATGAAATGCAATTAACAAAGAAATATTCGAATTATTTAGGGAAATCTCCAATAAAGTCCCATTATTTTGAGCCAATTTATGAAAAAGTCCAAAAATTAATTTTATTTACAGAAAAGGACAACATACCAGCTAACGTATTCAGTTTAGCCCTTTCTTCCGGTTTAACTGGCTTCCTAAATTGGAAATCTCCAATAAAGTCCAATTATTTTGGGTATGTTTATGAAAAAGTCCTATTATTTTATGTAAAAAAAAAAATCAACATTGGGACTTTTTCATAAACTGACCAAAAATAGTGGGACTTTACTAAAATTTTCTAATCTAAGAAACCTGGTAAACGGATGAAAGGACTAAACTGAATACGTTAGCCGGTATGTTGTCCTTTTCTGTAAATAAAATTAATTGCGGGACTTCTTTATAAACTAGCCCAAAATAATGGGACTTTATTGGAGATTTCCCAATTATTTATCTTGAACCACATGATCTTAATAGCCTTTACCAATATGGGATGCCATAATACACAAATGAATGAAAGTACGTTGCTATTTTTAGCAAGATTTTATAATACCTGTCTAAGCATATTAATTTCTTCATCGGTACGTTCATTATCTGAAACATCATAAAATTGAGCAACACAATCAAAATACTCGGTGCGCTTTCTTTTCAAGACTCCCTCCCTTCGATCTGAATTAGGGGGTGCATATCCCTGTTGTCAGTTTGTATTTAAATTCAACACAACATAATTTAATAATATTTTCATAAAATATAATACAAGGGCAAATTCGTAAAAAGTTGAGTTTTACAGAAAAAGCCTCGTTTCCATGACTTTATATGTTAAGTTGTTCTTTCTGTATTAAGCCAAAAAAAGACTCATATATGGTGTCTCCATTTTATATTTATCTCGATAATCATTTTTTTTACATGTATCTCAATAATTAGATAATTAATTGATTAAAGTTGGAAATTCAAGTTTTTACCAAAAGGAGCCTCCAAACATTAGGGCGCAGATAATGTGGGACCCCACTCCAAGCTAACTCGCGTAATTTGTCTGCAAGATTGTAGTTTTGTAAAGATTAATTTCATATTTATACAAAAAAATAAACAAAGAGTATATAAAAACTTAAAGCAATAAATAAATAAATGAAACGAATAAAGAAAAAGTATGAGTGGAAATCACTATTCAACAAGTAAATGAACCAAACATATAATCATATATGATGACCATATGGAGTATGTATAATCTGATTATTAAGCCTGTGTAAAATGACCATTTTGCCCTCCTACTATTTGACCACTATATAGTCTCATAATCATAAGTAGATATATGTTACCCGAAAATCTAAACTGATCATCACAAATAATCATTTCCAAAACACACAAATGCAAGAACCGTGTAAGTAATTTAACAATTTAAAGGAAATACTTTCAAAAATACGCAGAGTACCTAAAATGACGTTTACGCCCCCCAACACTTTTGTGAACTTCATTATCCTGGCAGTGTCTGTAGCCCTAGTGTTCATTGAAAACCTTGGAGACTCTTTTGATGTATTCTCAGAATTTGACATTGATGATTTTAACTGTTTTTCAGTTGTATTAGCATCTGGTTTACTTCTATAAACTTGATCCTACACAAAAAATAATAATAATAAATAAATAAATAATGAACCATAAAATGTAAGTGATGTAGTTCCAATGTGCATATATGTATTATATATGACTTAAATTGGATTTATTAAATTTACCTCATTTGTATCATCACCATGTTTACTTGAACCTGTAATGTTCTCAGAGGGACTACTATCAACACGAGGAGAGGGTAGAATGGTAATTTCGCCTGGATCCGATCTTGTTATCAAGATTTTGCCAGGGAAGCTTCGACCCTTTATAAACCTAGATAAAAACAAGGAAGTAATTTCAATTGTCTCAAAAGAAATCCTAAATACGAATATCATATTGATAACATACAATCAAATTCAGATGACAGTAAAGCCCAATTAAGTTGCCCGATCAACGTAAATGAAGTAAGATCAAGAGTAAGAGAAGGATGGTTGTCTTTTTTGTTTTCCTTTTCTTGATGAAAAGATAATAGAGATGAAAACGAGATTCATATTGCGTATACAAACATAAACCGGGAAAAACCCTAATTTCAACATTTTTATAATCCCAATGTACAGAACTACGTGAAAATTTCCACTCCGGTATAACATCGAGTACGAACATCTATTTTAGAATTGAAGCAGCAGATCATATAGTACTGATTTCTCTAACTAACCACAGAACTGTTGTAATTCGTTTCAAACACAAGATATTCAAGAATGTCCGCGTTGTTTTTTGATAAAATGAGGAAAAATAAGTCAGAAACGATGCTAATTTACAGACTAGGAATCTGGGTACACGAGCATACCCTTGTACATTGCGGAGAGTTTGATTGAATCTTGAATCAAGGGTTGTGAGATTGTTATCAATGGGGGCGGTACCTTGCTTCGGATCTTGGTTTTTGAAATCGGTGGTGGTATTATTCATGGTTCTTTTTTGGAAATAAACCATGGATTGTCACTCCGTCTTCTTCGGTCTTTATTGAGACCCGGAGGCACAACTCGGTCCGCCATGGTCTACCAAGTGAAAAAGTTCAGTTTCCTCCCTTGATGTTTGGATATCTTGTCATAAAACCCCCTGCTTCTCAATTTATAGCTTTCAGCCTTTCACTCTCATAATCACAACACGAGATCCTCCGATTTCCCATCGTGATCTTCGATATCTCGTGTACATTTTTGTTTTGTTTTGTTTTCCATGTGATTTTAATCTTATTTTGTTTGGTTTTTTACAATCTAATGGATAAAGCAATCCTCTTTATATTTAAAGGGTGTTTAGGATTGAGTTTGAACAAAAAACACTTCTTGATAAAAGTGTTTTTTTTTTTTTTTTTTTAAACAGCAAGAATTTTATTAAAGGCTCAAGCAACATGCTAGAGCAACAAAGGATTGCATCAAAAGAGGGTTAGAGTTCCAAGTGTTTATTACCTTATATGATAGAAAACTAAACTTTTATAAAAATATTTGGACTAGCCTGTAAGGTGGCAAGATATTATAAGCTTATAAGCAAGATATTATCCTATCCCAAAATTGTCATAATTGTCATCATCTTTCTAATATGAAATCACGTTTCATGTTTTATATGGATCTTTCTCTCGCTTTTTATTTTGGTAATATGGTGGAATTAATATGTTATTCCCCAAGAACCGATCGTCTCTCCAATTTTAGTCCATCTTCTTCCTCCCTAAAATCAGAGATCGTACTTTTGGAGCATATTATTATATAATTATTGTTGTCATTTGTTGCATTATACAACATTCTTTTTGTTCTTCTCTTATTGTGATCGTTGTAGATGGAACACATTTAAATCTCATTGCACATTTTTCTTCTCAAGCCTCATTTTCTTCTCAAGCTACACTTTGCTTCTTACTTATGACATTATGTTTGTTGGGTTTCCTCTAGATCATGATGTCTTCTTTTTCTTTATTAAATGGTTGTTCTAAGAAAATGAAGTGTGAATGGGCAATGTCTTTTTTCGTCATCATTTTGGCAATACCAAGAAACTACCATAGTTTGAGTAAGAAACTGACTGCATGTTATTTGAAGGGTTTGGTCGAACTTTTCTATTTTATGTTTGGAAATCCAAGAACTGTTGGAATACGATAGCAGAACAATCATAAACAAACAGTGGAAGCAAAATAAACGACCGTATTCCACCACGGATCACAAGAACATGCGATTTGCAACTATAAATCTAATCTAGGAGATCAAGGGTTACCTTTTTAAAACTGTAGATATATGAATTCTAGAATGAACAAGGCCCATAGTAGGAACCTCTCTAATATAGTCGCATCCAAGACAATGATTCAACACTTATTGAAGTAGAATAGCACATTACTTGAAGAACAAGCAACATTTCTTTAGGGTTTGTGAAAGCGATCGACTATGGAATAGGGATGGATGATGAAACACAAAATTTCCTTGTTGGAATCACTTAAAATTTCCCATCATGATGGGTATTTATAATATGTACCATGCTTATCTTATCCCTCTTTGGATAAAGACTTCTAAAATTCAAGTTGTTGATATTTTCATTTAAGTCCTTTATCCACTTCTAGTTTCTAATTAATATACATTTGCTTTGATATATTAATAGACTTAGGAAGTTTTTGGTAAAACTAGTTGGTAGCGGATAGCAGGTAGCTGGTAGCTGTTAGTTTGTATATGCAAAAGAGGTTGGAAGCTTTTAAAATATGCTATTAATGGAGAGTTCTTACCAATTATGACATTGGACACTATTCCAACATTATCTTCTTGGAAATATCAAAAAGATGATACGTCAAGTCAATCACTTTTCCAGAAGAATCAAATCCATGCCAAATCGGGAAACATTGGAATAGCTACTAATATGACTATAAAAGAAGAGAATGATTGTTAAATTGTACACAAAGAAATATTTGAGAGATCAAATAAAGTACAAAACATATCATTCCATAGAGGAGATCAGGTCGAGGTGAAGATTATAGAAGGCGAGTTTGAAGGGAGCTTGGTATGGGGGTGTAATCACAAGGATGTGGCTGGATCGGCAGATAGTTAAGCTTACAACACTGAGAAATGAGGAGACTGATCGACCACTAATTATGGAGCTGCCATGGGGGTTGATTCGTCCAGTGCCACCACAAGTTATAGTAGACTTTACTAAAATAGACTTGGTGGACGTGTGGCATCAAAGAGGATGGTAGCCAGGGACAGTGATGTGAGAAACAGTGCATCATCAGTACTTGGTAAGACTGAATGAGCCCCAGCTGGAAATCTTTTATGATTGAAGTGAGCTGCGAATAAGTCAAACATGTACCTTTGGAAACCCATCACTTTGGCATTGCTTTAAGTGTTAGTAAATGTAAAAACAATTATGAATGAAAATGAAAGTTTTGAATTTTTTAAGTAAATACATCATTAACTACTGAGAAATCATTCCTAATTCACCAATAAAAATATATCAGTTTCTGTTCATCCAGTGGCTTTGTGAAAATATTAGCAAGTTGCTGATCAGTAGGAATGTACATTAGCTTGATCTTTTTCTTTTGAATGTTGTCTCTGATGAAGTGATGCCTGATATCGATGTGTTTGGGATAACGAAAAATCCTTTTCACAGCATTTAGATGAGACTCATTTGGACAGGCTTGAAAAACGAGCACACATGCTGGTGGCAAACATAATATCAAGACGACTGGCAGTGAGATAGAGCAAGGAGCCAATCATACCTCTGTAAAGATAGGCATTCACATCAACTCCTAATGGATCAACTAAGAGATGAACAGAACTCATGGGAGTCTTGGCTGGTTTATAGTCAGCAAAAGAGAACTTTTTCAGCATTTCCAGAATATACTTGCTTTGGCTGATGAAGATGCCCTGAGAAGACTGTTTGACTTGAAGACCCAAAAAGAATGATAGCTCGCCCATCATGCTCATTTCAAACTTAGATGACATTACAGCAGCAAATTCTTCACTCAGCTTGTCATTTGTTGAATCAAAGACGATATCATCCACATAAACTTGAGCAAGAATTAAGCCATCCCCTGATTTCTTGATGAACGGGGTGTTGTCAATAGCACCTCGATGATACCCTTTTTCGATTAGATGTGCAGTCAGTGGGTCATACCATGTCATGGGTGCCTGTTTCAGACCATACACTGCTTTGTCGAGCCGAAATACATGATTAGGGAATTCTTCACTTTGAAAGCCAGGGATCTATTTAAGATAAACTTCTTGTGGAAGATCCCCATGGAGAAAGGCAGTCTTGACCTCCATCTGGTACACTTTGAACTTCATAAACGAGGCATAAGAGAGAAAGAGCCTGATGGCCTCGAGACGTGCTACAAGGGCAAACGTTTCATCATAATCAAGTCCTTCCAGCTGAGTGAATCCCTAAGTAACCAGTCTAGCCTTATTCCTTAAAATAATCCCATCTTCATCCATCTTGTTCCAGAACACCCAACGTGTTCCAACAATTGTCTTACCCTGAGGACGAGGAACTAGGGTCTACACTTTATGTCTTTGAAAATCATGCAGCACGTTCTGCATTGCTTTAATCCAATCAGCATCTTTTAGGGCATCATCTACTTTATTGGGTTCCATGAGAGAGATAAAGTTGACATAAAGACAAAAGTTACTGGAGACTTGTCTTCGAGTACGAACTCCTGATGACACATCCCCAATGACTTGAGAGACGGGATAACCCTTGACATTTCGAAGAGGATGAATACTTGATTTAGTGCCTTTAAGAGCATCAAGTTCTATTACCTCTAGATCGGGTTCAGCGACAGAATTGAGAGAAGAAGAAGGAACAGAGGTTTAGGGGTTCTTAGTTTGAGGAAAATTATTAGTGGATGGTGAAAGGATAGGCTCCATTAGTGAGGGAATTTGAGGAAATGGTGGAGAATCAAGAGATGCTGAAGAGATGGGTGTAAGGAGTTCTTACAGGATTGAGGACTCATGTATTTCATGCTGATGAGGAAATGTTGATTCATCGAAGAGCACATGAATTGATTCGATCACCTTCCTTTTGGGTACATTGAAGATTCTGAAGGCTTTTGATATGGAAGAGTACCCCAGAAATATGCCATCGTCAGATTTAGCTTCGAATGTTGACTGATGCTCACCCTGCTTCAAAATAAAACATGTACAACCAAAAGCGTGAAAATAAGATATATCTGTTTTACGACCTTTCAGCATCTCATACGTTATTTTTCCATGCCTCTTGATGATGCTGGACCGATTTTGAGTATAACAGGCAGTGTTGACAGCTTTGGCCTAGAATGATTGAGGAAGACTAGCATCAACCACCATGGTTCTTCCAGCTTCAATCAAAGTACGATTCCTTCTCTCACATACACCATTTTGTTTAAGAGTTCTAACAGCAGAGAAGTTTTGAAGAATGCCTCTTTCTTTGCAGAATGACTCAAGAGTCTGATTTCTGAATTCAGTATCGTGAATATTTCTCAGTTGCTTCATTTATAGTCATACAGTCCCTCTGATTGCTTGATGAGTGAGATAATCTTCAGAGCAGCATCACTCTTGTTTCTTAAGAAAATGACCCATGTGAAACGAGAAAATTCATCAACATGAGACTGGGCACGAGAAAAGAAGCACCTCTTCAGGTCTGATCAGCTGAAAACATGTCGAGGATGTAGATATCATCACATCTTTTGGCAGTGAGAACCATTTCCTTAGCAGCATCAAGGATATTTCCTTCTCTTTTGTTGAACAGAACTTCATAATCAGCATCACATAGCTGATTGATCGAAATGAGATTGTGCCTTAAACATTTAACATACGAAACATAGAAAACTGTACAGATTTACATTAAATGGTACCATAGCCTTTGGTGTGTCCTTTGCTATTGTCACCATAGCTAACCACAGGGCCTTCCTTCTTGACAAAATCATCTAGCAGGGATTTGTATCCAATCATATGACGAGAGCATCCGCTGTCTAGGTACCAAATATTTTCATGACCCTGTAGTTACTAACACACTGATTAGAAGACTTAGTGAACCCATTTAGAAATGGGTTTGAAACACGAAAGAATATCATAACATTCAGTGGGAAGACAGTTCAATGAGTTTTCCTTTTTGGTCCATTTACTGCAGCGAGTGGCATTATTTTCCTTTTTATTTGTTCTGGTCTCAAAATTACATTGGTCAGCCTTGTGAGACGAATCGCCACATCTATAGCATGTCTTGATGGGTTTTGATTTTCTATTTTTTGAAAATTTCAGTTTATTGCACATTTTAGAAAAATTAGAATCCTATTTCATCACATCAGGATCAGCATCAGACATGGTATTGATGGGATCTTCAAGCACAATATTAGTAACATTGTGAAACTCACCATTAGAGATAGGAAATTTCACAAGGTTTTCCACACTGGCACTGATATTCTCTTGTTCAGATCCTTTCACAGAGGGATCAATGGCACCGATTCGAGTGTTAAGAGTAATCTCACCCTTTTTACTGACACTACAATGTTTGTTAATCAGTTCATCTTTCTTTTGAAATCCAGGAGGAACAAATTTAGTTCTGAACTCATGAACGAGTTTATCAACAGAAGGAAATTTTGGTTCAGTTCCAATATGTTTGAAAATGTCAACTATTGATTCAAAGTCTCCACCGAGAATCTTTGTAGCTTAAAAAGAGATTTGATCATTAATAAGTTTTGAGACCCGATAATGTGAATGAGTCCAATTTTTAATGACCAGTTGAATTCGATTGGTTTCATTTACAACAAATTTCTTTTCTTTAGCTATGGATTTATTCGAAAGGGTGAGATCACGGCACTCAAGTTTGAGTTTTGCAATCATTAGATCCTTTAGTTTAATTTCATCAAGTAACCTTTTGTTTTCTTGTTTCAGGTGGTGTTTTTCAAGATTATAATTTTGAAGACCAAGACACAAATACTCAAAAGCTTTATTTTTCTCATTAGCTGAATACATGACAAAGTTTTTAACCTAATACACTAAAGAGGAGTTCCAGTCATTAGCTAAACTTTCTTGAGCAGCAGGAGCCATGTCCGCATCAAATGTGCTGCTGCTTGATTCTTCAGTGACTTCTTCAGTAACTGCCATGAGACACGCATTCTTGTTCTCATCATCATCAGAGGACTCAAGTCTCAACTTCCCCTTCCCACTTCTCCTTTTCTTCTTCAACTACCATCACTTTTGATCTCAAATTTTGCCTCTTTAGGGAGGCCACCAGTCACTTGTACTTGACTTCATACGATTCGTCTTTGGAATCACTTTTCTTTTGATTGCAATCCTTGGCAAAGTGTTCAGTACTTCCACAGTTGAAGCACTTCCCATCATTCTTCTTCTCAGCACTTGTGAATTTTGAAGTTTCACTGCTTGTCTTCCTGAAGGCAGAAGGATTTTATCTGAATCCGCTGGAGTTTTTCTAAAAACCACTCCTCTTGTTATCCTTGTACTGATTAAACTGGTTTACCGCCAATGCAGCTTGAGAAGAAAGCTCAACAAGATGTTTGTACTCCTCATCATCAGCATCAGATTCTCCAGACATGTCACCGTCACTCTCAGGGAGATCCATGGTTTTGGAGATGAGAGCAGCAGATCTCTCACGCATGATTTCTTTTCATTGAGATTTGATCTCTTCATAGCTTCTCAAATTACCAAACAAGCTTTGCAAATCCATGGTATGAATCTTCTCGCTATTCTTCAATACATCAACGTGATGTTCCCACTTCTCATCAAGAGAATCAAGGAACTTAAGGACCAGGACAGTATTATGCTTGATAATATTGAAACTCCTCATATCATTGATCAAACAATTAAAACGGTTAAAGGTGTGAGTAACTGATTCATTTTTGTACGCAAAGAAGTGCTCATATTTATGATTCAACAAGTTTTCTTGAGCAGCCCTTACTTCAGCAGTGCCTTCAAAGGCAACTGTAATAGTGCTCAGCATCTCCTTGGCAGACACACAGTTTTGAACGAGATGATAGATATCATAGGGAAGGGAATTACCAATGGCAGCTCTGGCATGAATATCGAGATTTACCAGTTTCTTGTCGTCATCAATATACTCATGTATTCGTGTTCTCTTTCTTTCATTAGGGACACCATCTTTTGTGACAAGAAAAGTTGGAGTGTAAGGACCATCCTTGAGGATTGAAGGCATGTTCTAGTCCATCGTTTCAAGGGCCATTAATGCTTTACTCTTCCACATGGTAAAGTTGTTAGCATCGAAGGGTGGGATCTTGTTACCAGAGGTAGAGGAAAACGAAGAAGAAGACATTGTTCTTATGAGGAAAAGAAACCTGCTCTAATACCAGTTGTTAAAACACAAACAGGATCAAACACACAAGAATACAGAAAATTCACACAGAAAAACAATATATTGATCTCACACAAAGAACTTGATGATTGTATATTGGTGCCTTTACAAAAACCCTAGCTGCTATACTTATACTAGGGTAAAACTACGTATACAGACCCCTACATATCAGGGATAACTCCCAACTGTAAACAAGATAACCATGGTAACGAGATAATTACAAATATTACATAAATAAACATGTGACATGCTACAGCTGATGATAAGACGTCGATGTAGCTTGGCCGCATGTGCTCCACTTTGACACTCATAATATTCATGTGCTGATGCTGATCAGCCCAACATTCATCGATACCATAACAACACACACATATTAGATATAAAGAGATATCTCTTATTATTTACTTTGTATATTATCTTTGATTTCCTTATATCTAGGTTACTTTCCTTATAGATAGTCATCATTATCTGTATATAAGGTGCAATTAGGAGATCAATAAGAGACTATAATCTAACATGGTCTCAAACTAAGATAAGTCGGTCCCTTCTCTCCTTCTCGTCGCATTTCTCTCCCTTCCACCGATCTCCAATCAATTCGTCTCAACTATGAACCTTAAATCAGTGATCCCTCTATCTTTCTTCATTATCAACTCCCCCACGGCTACAGAAAATAATTTCCATCCCATAGTTACCGTCTTAAATATATAGTGTGTAGTACAATAATTCTTTTTTCATCACCGCTTAATGTTCTAATATCTAGATACTAAAATTATTTAATAATAAAATGTTTCTTACATAATGAAGTCCAACACATTTAGTATGATCATGAAATACAAGAGGCATGGTCTATGTATACAAATCAATATTTCATATGTATGAACTTTTAGGAATCACTAAGTTCACTTGTTCTAATATGCATTAGGAATTTGGAAGTGAAAAAGTGTTGTGTAACGCCCCAAAATCAAAATTATAAAATTTCATTTATTACCAAGGTTCCAACAAAATCTTTATTCAAAAAGTAAAACAGTTTCGACATTGTTATCAAGCCAATAGCAAAAGTATTTAAAAACCATGACATAAAACATTAAATTAAGGTCCCGTGGATGCGATGTGCTGCCGTCAAGCCTTGCCCTTCCCTTTGTCAGTTGAAGTACCTGAAATATTTTAAAATCAACGGGTAAGCAAAAAAGCTTAGTGAGTCCCTAAATTACCATACATGCCCACACATTAAACAACCCGTCCTCGAGAACGACCCGACCCTACCCGCCATACAACAGCTACGGGTATCCATCATACAACAGCTATGGACACGGGGCAGACCTACCCATCATACAATAGCTATGGGTTCCCGGTTTTGGCCCAGCCCATCATACAACAGCTATGGGACAAGGCAATAGCCCAACTCGTCATACAACAGCTACGAGTGAACACGCATCAGTACTGAGCCCAACAACAGATAACTACAATTATAGAACAGATCATATAACTATAAATAATACATAAGAAGCCTAACATGCAACATCACATAGTAAGGTGATGATACTTACCTGATTCGTAACCACGCGGGTATACTCTAATATCCCCACTTAGCTCACCCAGACACCTGAATCCCACATACACAACATATTAATTACTGACCAAACTCCTATAGACATGCCTAAAGGTCCGACCCAACATTTGCCACCAAACAAGGGTCGAAAGCAAGTTCCTGGTCAAACAGTCAATCGCCGCGGCGCGGCCTCTCCCTTTCCGCGTCGCGAACTATCGTCACATGCATACGGGGTTTACTTGAATCCGCATCGCTGACATACCCAGTCCGCATCGCGGACTCGTATTAGTCCGAAATCCTTGTTAGCTCTTAATCAGTACAGCCATCGGCTAGGGTTCGTCCCTACACCCTTCTTGGGATCAGAAACTACCCTAAGGTCACTATCTTATGGACATGCAAGTCCATGCATGTCCATGGGCCAAAACCCTAAGTGTTACAAGTCATCTAAGATTACTAACCAAGGGATAACACTACATGACGGGATGAAATGGAAAGTCTGAAGAGTAGATCTTCTTACCTTACTTTTGAAAAACGAAGTGATGCACACGATTCGTTACAAGCCTTCGCTCACGTCGTATCTCCTTCTTCCAATCTCTCAAAACTTTCAAAGCCTTGAACAGAAGAGCCTGCCGAAACCAGTCGTCTCCACCCTAGAAAACCTCCAAAGAACACGAACCCTAGTGCTGGGTCCCTTTATATAGGCATTTAAATCCGAATTAGGGTTTTTCACATCTGCGGTGCCCCGTGCCGCGGTCCGTTAAGATGCGCGGCGCGCGTATCAGTTATTCGCGAATCCAGATCCTTCCCGAGCCGCGCCGCGGATCCTCCCGAGCCGAGCCACGGTGGAACGGGTCTTACAATTCTCCCCCACTTGACTGGATTTCGTCCCCGAAATCCGTGCCTGTAAACAACTTTGGGTAATGCCTCCGCATTTCTTCCTCGGGTTCCCAAGTCCATTCAGACCCCTTACGATGCTGCCATTGTACCTTAACTAGTCATATTGTCTTGTTTCGTAAAGTCTTTGTCTTCCTCTCAATGATAGCAACCGGTCGCTCCACATAATTTTGGCGTTCATTTATTTGAATATCTTCCAAGGGCACAATAGTAGTTTCGTTGGTAACACACTTCCTGAGTTGCGAAACGTGGAACGTGTCGTGAATCTGGCTAAGCTGCTCGGGCAGCTCCAACCGGTAAGCTACCTTACCTACTCGCGCGATGATTCTATATGGTCCAATATACCTAGGGCCAAGCTTTCCTCGCTTCCTAAAACGAATAACTCCCTTCCAAGGCGACACCTTAAGAAGAACATCATCCCCAACCTGAAACTCGAGGTCGGACCGTCGCTTATCCACATAGCTTTTTTGCCGACTCTGAGCCGTTAGCAACCTCTCCCGAACCCTCTGAATTAGTTCCGTAGTCTTGAGTACTACCTCAGTACTACCCAATGCCCGCTGGCCAACCTCGCCCCATCAAACAGGAGTCCGACATTTCCTTCCATACAACATCTCGAAGGGAGCCCTGTCGATGCTTGCATGATAACTGTTGTTATAGGAGAACTCAGCTAAAGGGAGATGGGAATCCCAATTCCAACCAAAATCGATAACGCATGCCCTAAGCATATCCTCCAATGTTTGAATTGTCCTTTCACTCTGCCCATCTGTTTGAGGTTGATATGCGGTGCTGAAATGAAGGCGAGTGCCTAACTCCTCATGAAACTTCTTCCAAAACCTAGAAGTGAATCGGACATCCCGGTCGGATATCACCGAGACCGGTATACCATGCCGAGAAATAATCTCGTCCACGTAGACGGTAGCCAATCTCTCTACCGAAAAAGTCTCTTGGATGGGGATGAAATGAGCACTTTTAGTCAGTCGATCCACAATAACCCATATAGTGTCCATTTGTCGAGGGGTTCTTGGCAACTTCGTGATGAAATCCATTGTGATGTGCTCCCATTTCCATTCTGTGATTTCAAGAGGCTGCAATCTGCCATGAGGCCGTTGGTGCTCGGCCTTGACTCTACGACAGGTCATACATCTTTCGACAAACAAAGCTACTCCCCTCTTCATGCCGGGCCACCAATAATATTCACGCAGATCCCTATACATTTTCGTCGCCCCGGGGTGGATAGAGAACTTGGACTTATGTGCCTCTTCCAGTAGAGTTTGACGAACCCCACCAAGTTTAGGTACCCAAATTCTCTCATAGCGAGTTAACAAGCCTCTGCTATCCTTGACCATAGTTGGCAACTGACCCACAATTCTTTCACCTTTTTGATTCTCGCTCTTGCTTCCTTCCACCTGAGCTTTCCTTATCAGCTCAAGCAGCAGTGTCACAATCGTCATCCTTAGACAGATGCCCCGAAGGGGTGCACCCGTAACCTTACGACTTAGAGCATCCGCCACCACATTAGCTTTTCCAGGATGATAGTGTATATCACAATCATAGTCCTTCAATACATCCAACCATCTTCTCTGTCTCATATTAAGATTTGCATGATCCATCAGATATTTCAAGCTCTTGTGGTCTATATAGATGGTACACTTCACTCCATATAAATAGTGTCTCCAAATCTTGAGAGCGAATACCACAACTCCCAGTTCCAAGTCATGAGTAGGGTAGTTAGCCTCATGGGGCTTCAACTGTCGCGAGGCATAAGCAATCACCCTGCCTCGTTGCATCAAGACTGCCCCCAATCCAGAGATAGATGTATCACAATAAACTACCATATCCTCCATGCCTTCAGGCAAAGTCAAAACTGGAGCTTCACACAACTTCCGCCGCAAAGTCTCGAAGGCCTACTGCTGCTCCTCACCCCATCGAAAAGGAACGTTCTTCTTAGTTAGCCGAGTCAAAGGTACAACAACCTTTGAGAAGTCCTGGATGAAACGACGATAATAACCGGCTAGACCCAAGAAACTTCTAATCTCCGAGGGAGTCTTCGGAACCTCCCACCGCATCACGGCCTCCACCTTAGTCGGGTCTACCATGATTCCTTGCTCGTTGATGATGTGACCCAAGAATTGGACCTCTCGCAGCCAAAAGTCACACTTGGACAGTTTCGCATAAAGCTTCTCATTCCTTAAGGTCTCCAAAACCTCCCTTAAATGTTGTTCGTGCTGCTCCTTGCTCCGAGAATAGACTAAGATGTTGTCAATAAAAACTATAACCGACCTTTCCAACATCGGTCGACATACCCGATTCATTAAGTCCATGAAAGCTGCAGGGGCATTGGTAAGTCCAAACGGCATCACTACAAACTCGAAGTGGCCGTACCTCGTCCGAAAAGCCGTTTTCTGGACGTCTTCCTCCCGTACCCACATTTGATGGTACCCTGACCGCAGATCGATTTTCGAGAACCACGAGGCGCCCTGCAACTGGTCAAATAAATTGTCGATGCGAGGTAGTGGATTGAAAGGTTTTTAGCAATCTATGAACTAGAAATCCTAAGTTCACATGCAACCTAAGATGAGGATCTATGTTTTTCTATCAATGAACATATAACAAAATTTCTAAGGCCAATAATAATTTCTAAATGTTAAAATAAGAAAAAACCAACCTTTGATTTTCTTCTTGAAGCCAGCAACACAAATGTCTTGCCTCAAATGAAGTCACACCCAAGAAATGGAGGAGAAAACAGAATTCCAAAGAGACAGAGTGGAGTTGGCGCAGATTAGGGTTCCCCCAGGGTTCCCTTATTTATAGCCTCCAGGTGGTACAGTCAAAACCCTAGAGGAGCCCTCTAATGGACAAGCCTGTTACCCATTTGGACCAAGCCTCTAAAACCCTAATTAGGGTTTCGAAATTAAGAGTCGCCACACTCTTAATTTCGCCACCCATGGCTCCAACTGGTCAGTTAATATTCAACTATTGAATAATTACAAAACCAGTCACTGCACCTTTAATTGATTAAATTAATCACTAAATTAAATCCAATTAATTCTAGATTAATTTCTAATTAATTAATATAGTTTCTAATTAATATATTATCACTTTAATATATTAATAAACTATTTAATTTATTTCTACTGATTTATTAAACATTTAATAAATCAACCTTTCTCTCTACTGAATTTCTGTCAAACCTCTAGCTATGAGGGCAACCCAAATGGACTTTGCTTCAATTAATAAGATAAATACAATTTATAAGTCATGGCTTAGACACCTAATCCAACAGTATCCCACTTGGATAAGTCTATGACTTTAATTGTTCTTTTATCTTCAGATTAATCAACAACCTGCAGCTTCCTAGAAACTGCTGCCGAACTCTGACCTAGTCAGTTCTGTCCATAGATAAGTGATCATATGATCCTCCGTCCAAAAAGATATTTCCGGACACGAGACACGGATTGAGATCAATCTCTGTCCGATACTCTGTTTCCCGATTTCCGATATTGCATATGACATAAGACTTCTAATTGAACACATCAATTTAGTCCTGACTGGCCAGCACTTTAGTCAACTTCAAAATCATCGAGAGGCCTACAGATATCTGTTTCCCATCAGGGTCAAGGAACGAATAAGCTTAGACTCATATGTTTGTGTCTTTTACTCATCAAAATCGCGCACAACAATACGTTTTATAACATCGAGTTACCGACGCGTTTACGCATTATCAATGCACAACCGACTCGTAAATTTCAACTCATATGTCTTCGCTTTAAGACCATAAGATATTATCGTCTCAACATTGCTTGTGATATAATCCATGAAGCAATCTATTGAGCGTGGGTTTATCCAATACTCAAATCTCTATTTCTAAGTACTCATGAACGTTGCAGCAATCCTATTGCTATGTCTAACTCCTTAGACAATCTACAACCAATTCATGACAGTCTCGATTCAATACTTACTTCCCAAAGTATGCGCGACTGTGGACCTTTCGAATAATCAAATTATTCGGGAAGTAAAACATGCAAAAGCAAAACATAAAATCTGACTGGTAACTACTCATGCTCATTACCAAGTCTCCATGAGGTAATCACCAAGTCAGATCCTTCATCAAACTATTATCGGTTTCTAGATTTCTTTTAAACTTTTAATTCATGTTTTATATCTATGTTTATATGACCTTTTCACTCTTTCTATGTATCCAAAATGTCTCACATTGATACACTTTATCCAATCGGACATTCTTCCGACAATACCTCAATTTAGTCATACTGTCATTCCCATTAACAACTCCATTATGATGATGTGTACTGTGACTTCCCATGGTTCTCGGGGTCCTTAGTCTACATGACTGCACCCTAAGACTATTTCGAGGTGTTATGATGTGCGGGTGACCCACACGCGCTCCATCGGAATACCAACGAAACTCTTTAAGCATTAAGTCCTTTAGCACCAAGTTCTGATGTTAATAATTACCTATTTGAAACTCTTTTCAAATTATTATTAACATTCACCCCAATCATTTCCCAATGATTTCTCACGTCTGTTCAAATCCATTTAGTATTCCCAGCCAGGTCATATCCTGAATCCAACTTACTATGCTTTAAGCATTAAGTTATCAGGATATGTTCATGACACTTCTGATCGATCCAAGAAGCTCTTGAAATCCGATCTAATCTTATTCCAAACCCTTTCGGAATCTTAAGATTACTTGTAATCCCTGCGTCACGACTTTTGAAAACTATTTCCTTTCGGAGACTCTCTCTCATGCATCTTGAATCTTATCAAGATCATGCTTACAATGGCTAGGTCTATACTGACGATTTCATCTATCCGATAGATGTCTGTAAATTACGTGAGTACGTTACACCTTCTTTATATCTCTCATGACAAATCATCACACTTGCAATGATAGGGAACTTCTTTCCTGAGCTTATGCATCTTGAATCTTCATCAAGATCATATTGGCAGAGTTTTTGATCTATCTAAACCACTTAAGTACGTTGTATCTCTTTTAAGTCATTCATAGCGATCCGTCTCTTAACACCAAGTCATTACACTTTGTAATGATAAGAGACGTTTCCTAGAGAAAGTATGTAACCCACATGTAGTATTAGTAGATAACAACGACACTCCCACTGGCTTCGACACAGTTATATGACTCTTTCGGACTATTCACAAAATCCAGAACTTTTGGCACATTTTAAGAATCTGAAATCCAAACATTTCTGACATATTAATGGAAATCTTTCAGGCTATTCACAAAATCCAAACCTTTGGCATATTTTGAGAATCTGAATATCCTTTCTTTCGAGATGCCCGTGGGATTAATCTCGGGCCCATGTACCTTTGTATCGGCATGCTCTATGTGAGTCCCTATTAGTGTGCCGGTGATCCACACACGCTCCACTAACGACTCACAATGTGCCATGTAGAATCCTTTCGAATTTCATCTTCTATTAAGAGTGCTTCTCCCGGAATCAATTACCTGACTCTGAGTATCGTCTCACTCAACCAGATGTTCTGAAGGTACATTTCTATGTTGCTTTCTTTTGATGATTCAATTACTCCCACTGGTTTTTAGATCGGGTGTAAAATCAACCAATTTCCACATAGACTGTGTCTCGCCCTAAGGTTCTCTTATTTGGCAGCAACCGGACTCACCAATGCTTCCAAGTAGTTGGATTGCTAATCCGTACCAACTTTAGTGTTTTACCATTAATCGGTATGTCACCCCGATCATAACATCTTATGACGGTGACCGATACTACTGGTTAAGAGAAGTGTGTGTCAGGTTTTAACAGAAATCTGATTTTTGCTCAAAGCCTAGTGATGACTAAAGGTTCTTTCACTTGGCTAATCCTGAACTCATTCAGGACTGTCCTAACTCCCACTGTTTCCTTAGAATATGAGTCCTTACTAAAAGGGCTCTTCTTTCACAGGTATAGCGGGATAGCCAGTGAAAACGACATTGCTGATCGGGTTCAGGATAGTCATGAGGTTCGGACGAACGCTACATGACCCTGGACTTTCTATGTACAAGTGGGACGATCCCAGCTTTACATTTCAGACAGTGTCTGCATAACCTACTTAGTCTAAGATGTGGTCGGAATATGGTTTCTATGGTCTAACTGGTTGAGTATTCTATTCATCGGAAACTAATTGAAAATGTATCTCATACATCGAGGATCGAACTATTTCGACCAATGCTCCATCATCTTCCCTAAGACACATTATAGTCATTAATGTTCTTGGAAAAGAATAAACTGTGAAACATTTTCTCAGTTTATGATGTTGCTCAGGTTCTGTTGATCTTATACTTCCTTTGAAGTCCTTGAACTGTTCAAGGTTTCAATTCAATCGCTTATTCTGATAAGTGAAGCCATATTCGTCATACTAATTGACAAATATCGTGAAGTATAACTAATTGTGTTCTTTTCGAAGATTCAAGCAATACACAGTGACTGATGTGTCCGTTGCTCCTAATCTTATTGTCTTTTACATCTCTATGTAAACTTATGACTTTGTTAATTTGTTCAAGATTTGCAATCATCACCTGACTCTAAGTCAACTGATTCCAAAATCCTATCTATTGGATCTTTGGATGATTCATTTCTTGCTATATGTGCTTTATTAAGAACTTAATCATCAAGTGACTCTAAGTCAAATGATTCCAAAGTCCTGTCCAAGTGGATCTTTGGGTGATATAATTCTTGCCACATATGTTTTATTAAGAACTCAATTCATCATGTGACTCTAAGTCAAATGATTCCAAGGTCCTGTCCAACTAGGCCTTTGGTTGAATTGATCCTTATAAAATTTTCATTAACAATCATAGGGGACACAATTCATGAATCCAAACACTTTGGATGCATCAACATTTCAAGTCATTACCATTCATGCAATTAACACACCCATACAACATTTCAAGGATAATTTAAACAACCAAGTGTTAAAAGAAAATCAACATTTTATTAAAACATAAATCCTTGAACAATGTATTATGTGATAGAAAACGTCGCATGCATCTAATAAGCTAATAACAAGATTGTAATATCTAACTAAACTTCAAAACTGTATGAGCTGGAGATCCAATCCAAATGTGCTCATATGCGCCAATGTCCCGTACCCTACTGATTCCCTGCATACAAACCAAATGTGACTATCACATCAAGTATCAAGGAATTATGGATAAGGAGTTTTGAGGTTTTTAGATATACCTGAGTTTCCAAAAGATTTTGACCTTCGAGCGTCTTCTAATCTTTCCGTGACTGTATCCAATCTTATAGATTCCCAGTTTGAGACATGTCCAGACGGTTTGGATCGTTTCTTGCTGCGTCTCCTCACTGGACTCAATCTAGAAGTAGCTGAACCAGTGGAATTATTCCTGTCCATGAGTGACTCGTACAAAGTCAACATTGAACGCATTTCCATGAGAGTCTTTTTCTGGTCTTCCTTTATATACGTCTGAATGAACAGATCGTACCTACTAGTCAGCGAAGCGAGTAGGATGTTAACACTCATCTCCTGACTAATTGGGTGACCAAGTTTGTACAATTCGCCTATGTATCCTTCAATCTTGAGAACATGTGAATCGATACTACTTCCTTCTTTTAGCTTGCACTCTGCAAGTCCTTTGAAGATCCTAGCTCGTTCCTCTTCATCCGGTTCTTGGAACTTTTCCTCAACCAATTGTATTAACTCATATGACCCTAGGGATTCAAAATCCCTATGGAACTCGGGGTCAATGGTCAATAGCATGAGGTCACGAACTTCCTCGGATTCATCAAATAAGAGGTCATGCTTATCACAAAGACCTTTTGTGATGACATGTTTCGGTGGAACCGGGATCGGATACTCAATGAGATGTAGCTTGCCAGCAATAACGAGAACCAGTCTCCAATTACGAAGCCATTCCTTACAGTTCAGGCCAGTCAGCCTTTCCATATTTAGCAGGTGCTTTCTGAGGTTCTCAGAAATGGGTGAAGGAGGAGAAGGATGAGAATTAACACTTACTTTAGAAATCTATAAAATTTGAATTTATTAGTTTAATTTTAATCCTTTTAAATAATTATCCAATTTATTATTTAATAAGGCTAGGATCCAAAATACCCTAACTATGGTGTGAAGAGGGATGTCGTAATCACAACATAATGGTCATTAAGGTAGATAAAACACTTATCAATTTCATCTTATGAAATTCCTAGATCTGTTGAGATTCATTGAACTGTTCAATGGCATGTTTAATCTCGGATATGCTCCACTATTTGTGACTGGGATGCCAAGGATCACAAACTGGATGTGAATAACCATGCAAATATGCTCGGTAACCTCAATGTCATTTATCATCTCTAATTAATGTGCCGGTTAACCACACACGCTCCATCAACAATGATAAATCATGAGAAACCCATTACCACTCTTTATGAGACCCTATTAGTGTGCCGGTTAACCACACACGCTCCACTAATGTCTCATAAAGTGTAATGTGCAATTTCATGGGTTAGCATCTTTTCACATTTTTCCTAAAGTAACTAGATAGGGATTTTTAAGAATTGTTCTAGTACTTTCAATTACAGCATTATACTTTTAATGAGAATTCAGCGGTTCTATCAAACCCGTTCGGCTAACGACACTTGACTGACCAGGAGAGCGGTGGGTGAGAGTGGACATCCATTAGACTACCATTTTATAGGCAGTCGCCTTATACCCTCTTTATAGGACAGTTTTGTGAATGAGGCCTACTAACGGTAAGACTAACCAATTTAATCTTATATATAAAATATTAACTATTAATCATAAAATATATAAGATGTATTTTAAACCTTTTAAAATATTTCTCGTTTAATCTTTTAATTTTCTAAAATTAACTCTTTAATTTAAAATTAAATTTAAACCTTTAAATGATTTAATTTATCTTTTAATTAAAACAATTAATTAAACTAATTAAATCTAGATAGGCATCACAAATTAATCACATTAATTTAATCCTATCTAATCCCCTAATTTTCGAAAAATACAAGCAATGGGATTAGGGTTTCCATTTATTAAATTGATCATAATTACCAAAAATAAGAAACCTGCAAAACCCTAGAGCCCATTTTCATAGACAAGGGGGTGGAGGCTAGTGTTTTCAAAACCCTAGCCACCAAAAACGATTTGGCCTCCATGAAGGGTTTTATTTTCGCTAAACCCATCATCATACAAAGCAGTTATAGCAATTCACAAGAAAAACAAGCAAGGCTCTGATACCACCGAAAGGTTTTTAGCAATCTATGAACTAGAAATCCTAAGTTCACATACAACCTAAGATGAGGATCTATGTTTTTCTATCAATGAACATATAACAAAATTCCTAAGGCCAATAATAAATTCTAAAGGTTAAAATAAGAAAAAACCAACCTTTGATTTTCTTCTTGAAGCCAGCAACACAAATGTCTTGCCTCAAATGAAGTCACACCCAAGCAATGGAAGAGAAAACAGAATTCCAAAGAGACAGAGTGGAGTTGGCGCAGATTAGGGTTCCCCCAGGGTTCCCTTATTTATAGCCTCCAGGTGGTACAGTCAAAACCCTAGAGGAGCCCTCTAATGGACAAGCTTGTTACCCATTTGGACCAAGCCTCGAAAACCCTAATTAGGGTTTCGAAATTAAGAGTGGCCACACTCTTAATTTCGCCACCCATGGCTCCAACCGGTCAGTCAATATTCAACTATTGAATAATTACAAAACCAGTCCCTACACCTTTAATTAATTAAATTAATCACTAAATTAAATCCAATTAATTCTAGATTAATTTCGAATTAATTAATATAGTTTCTAATTAATATATTATCACTTTAATATATCAATAAACTATTTAATTTATTTCTATTGATTTATTAAACATTTAATAAATCAACATTTCTCTCTACTGAATTTCTGCCAAACCTCTAGCTATGAGGGCAACCCAAATGGACTTTGCTTCAATTAATAAAATAAATAAAATTTATAAGTCATGGCTTAGACACCTAATCCAACATGGATATCGATTCTTTACCGTAAGCTTGTTCAGTTCGCGATAATCAATACACATCCTGCTGGAACCATCCTTCTTCTTAACAAATAAAATAGGCGCTCCCCACAGCGAGCAACTTGGTTGAATAAATCTCTTATCTAATAGCTCTCGAAGTTGAATAGACAACTCCAGCATCTCTGGAGGTGCAAGACGATATGGTGTTTTAGCTATCAGAGCCGCACCGGGAGTTAAGTCGATCTTAAATTCCACTTGCCTCTTCGGTGGCACACCAGGCAGGTCCTCCAGAAAAATATCAGAAAAATCCCGAACTACAGGTATACCCTCCGTCCTCTACTTTGACTTCTCTTCTCGTGCATCCAAAACATACGCCACAAACCCCGAGCCTCCATGTTGAAAATGTCTGCGTGCCCTGGCGGCTGAACAGAAGGCTGCACCTTGATTCCTCCTCTCTCCTTGTACTACTAACTCTCCCCCACTCGGGGTTTGAATCCATACTCGCTTGTTCTTACAGTCAATCCATGACTCGTGTCGACTCAACCAATCCATACCGATAATAACCCGAGTGTCGCTCAACGGTATAGGAATGAGGTCAATCGGGAACTTTATTCCTTGAATCACCACTTCAATTTCCCGGTAAACACTAGTCGCTTGCACAGTTTTATCATCCGCAATTTCTACTTCTAATGGGCGATGAAGAGTTCATAACTCGATACCGAAACTCTTTCCTAGAACGGCAGACACAAAAGAATGACTAGCACCCGAATCAAACAGTACAAAAGTAGGCATAGAGTTGACTAAGAATGTTCCTAATCAAGCATAATAGATACATTAAATACATACACCAGAACATGAGGCAAGTAAAGAAAGAGTACCCGAAACGACGTCGGGCGCATCCTGTGCCTCCTCGGCGGTCATGACGAATGCTCGACCCTTGGTCTTAGGGGCTTCCCCTTTCCCCTGCCTACCATCGGTAATTCGGAGTGTAGTGGGTGCCAGATTCTGAACTGCTCCTTGGTTCAGACGGGGACACTGAGCCTTGAAGTGACCCACCTGATTACAATTAAAACAGATCTTGACTTCTTGCCGACAATCTTTAGCATAATGGTCCTCCTTTCCACACTTATGGCATATTAGCATCCAACAACGCCCCTCATGATTCTTTCCACACTTACCACACCTACCCTGGCTCCTTTGCCCTTGTTTTCCCTGATCTGCCCCTCTAAACTTCTTTGACGCCTGTTGAGTCTGGGTCGGCGCCAGACGCTTCTGTCTTTGTTGGGTTTCCAATTCTAACTCTCGGGCCCAAGCGGCCGCGATCATGTCAGTAAGAGTTTGGTGCTTAGCAGCAGACAAAAATTCCCGAATGTCTGTGCGAAGCATCGCCAAGTATCTAGTCATTCTCATGCGCTCGGTTGCCGCAAACTCTGGACAGAAGAGTGCTCGCTCATTGAACTTTTTGGTGATCTCCGTCACCGTCTCAATGGTCTGGGTCAGATTCAGGTATTCCTGGGCCAAGCGTTCCATTTCCACCTGTGGAACATACTCCAGTTTGAACTGTTCCTTGAACCACATAATAGCATCCAACTGAGCAGGGGTGAGATCTTTCATTCGTATTTCCCACCAATCTTTCGCACCCTCTCTCAAAAGATTCACCGCAAATGTTACCTTGGAGTTCTTAGGACATGAACAGGTGCGGAAGGCACCCTCCACCGCGGAAATCCACCGCATACTGACAATCGGATCCCTGCCCCCATCGAACATCGGAGGCGAACAAGCCGAAAAGTCCTTATAACTTGCATCCCTGGCCCTTGATGTACCCTGAGTAGCCAGTCGCTCCTCAAGCATTGCCCATAGCTCAACCTTAATAGTACCAAAGAACTGAGGTATCACAGCCAACACTTCTCGCGAAACCTTCTCCGCTATCAGGTAGCGGAGATTTTCATCAGTTGAGCCTTCCCCGTTCGAGGCACCCGCATCTGCCCCACTGTTACTTCGTGTGATTGCCATTCTGAAATGCACAAAAGTTTTAATATCAATACCCGGGTCACACCCCTCTACCTAACTACTCGACTTTCTAGGACTTTGGTGGACTACTCTTGACTCAAGCATGAATCCTATTCTTTCGGTAGTACTGGCCTGGTACTACCTTCCACACCTATTCGCCCTTGTTCCAAGTTCATCAACCATCCTCCTAACTTGTCACACATATGCTGATAAACCACTTCCTATGAATCCTGCGGTCATGCACCGTGGTTCCTAATCATTTGACCTAATTCTCACTCCCACCCGTGCCTAAGAGAACTACTGTTAACATCGTCGAGTCGCCTCACGGACACAGAGCCGTACAAAATCGGGAATAAGATAGACATTTGAATAACTGATCCTACCCTAAAGTCACAACCAAACAAAGAACAGCCAGTAAGGCCAGACCAAGAATTCTTAGGCTATCTTATCCTAATTGTAATTCACTAAGCAACCTAACGACACTAGCATAAAATTTCCAGGCAGTACATATTGCACAAAACAGTCTATAGAGTATCTTATCCAGGCAATTCTATTTCCTAGCATAATACCTAGCACAAACTTGGCATGGGTAATTGGGAATCACAAAACTTACTTGAGCTCGGTTGACGGTTCGCATCGCATCACCTTTTATTTAATTAATTTTTTTTAAAAAAAATCGTTTTCTTAACGAAATCTCTCAGTCCTAAGTTTGAGTTTAGATTCCCAATACAGTTCATCCAAATCCCTCAAACCAAAGCTCTGATACCAATTTGTAACGCCCCAAAATCAAAATTATAGAATTTCATTTATTACCAAGGTTCCAACAAAATCTTTATTCAAAAAGTAAAACAGTTTCGACATTGTTATCAAGCTAATAGCAAAAGTATTTAAAAACTATGACATAAAACATTAAATTAATGTCCCGTGGATGCGATGTGCTGCCGTCAAGCCTTGCCCTTCCCTTTGTCAGTTGAAGTACCTGAAATATTTTAAAATCAACGGGTAAGCACAAAGCTTAGTGTGAGTCCCCAAATTACCATACATGCCCACACATTAAACAACCACTCCTCGAGAACGACCCGACCCTACCCGCCATACAACAGCTACAGGCGTCCATCATACAACAGCTATGGACACGGGGCGGACCTACCCATCATACAATAGCTATGGGTTCCCGGTTTTGGCCCAGCCCATCATACAACAGCTATGGGACAAGGCAATAGCCCAACTCGTCATACAACAGCTACGAGTGAACACGCATCAGTACTGAGCCCAACAACAGATAACCACAATTATAGAACAGATCATATAACTGTAAATAACACATAAGAAGCCTAACATGCAACATCACATAGTAAGGTGAGGATACTCACCTGATTCGTAACCACGCGGGTATACTCTAATATCCCCACTTAGCTCACCCAGACACCTGAATCCCACATACACAACATATTAATTACTGACCAAAATCATATAGACCTGCCTAAAGGTCCGACCCAACATTTGCCACCAAACAAGGGTCGAAAGTAAGTTCCTGGTCAAACAGTCATTCGCCGCGGCGCGGCCTTTCCCTTTTCGCGTCGCGGACGATCGTTACATGCATACGGGGTTTACCCGAATCCGCGTCGCTGACATACCTACACCCTTCCTGGGATCAGAAACTACCCTAAGATCACTATCTTATGGACATGCAAGTCCATGCATGTCCATGGGCCAAAACCCTAAGTGTTACAAGTCATCTAAGACTACTAACCAAGTGATAACACTACATGACGGGATGAAATGGAAAGTCAGAAGAGTAGATCTTCTTACCTTACTTCTGAAAAACGAAGTGATGCACACGATCCGTTACAAGCCTTCCCTCACGCCGTATCTCCTTCTTCCAATCTCTCCAAACCTTCAAAGCCTTGAACAGAAGAGCCTCTGCCGAAACCAGTCGTCTCCACCCCAGAAAATCTCCAAAAAACACGAACCCTAGGGCTGGGTCCCTTTATATAGGCGTTTAAATCCGAATTAGGGTTTTTCACATCTGCGGTGCCCCGCGCCGCGGTCCGTTAAGATGCGTGACGCGTATCAGTTATTCACGAATCCAGATCCTTTCCGAGCCGTGCCACGGTGGAACGGGTCTTACATGTTGACCAGAGTCAATGTTGTCCCCCCTTTTTGCCAACTTACTTTCATTAGGCTCAAGAGTTCAAATTTATTGATTCATTGATGTTTGTAACTCAATTCCAACATTATAATACATACTAAAATTCAATTTCAATATATTTTAATTGTATGACAAATAATTTTACTTTTATACTCTATGTTTGAGTTTGACAAATAGTCAAAGTTGGCAAGTTTTCCAATCATACACTAGGACGCCTTTATTGTTTTGTTAATTCCAATTCCATTCTATTACTAGCCTTTTACGAGTCTTTACTTGTATGATTTCATACCAATAACATCACATTTTCCAAGTAATAAGAATCCATTTTTTTCTTTATTGTTTTATCAATTCCAGTTCCATTCAATTACTAGCCTTTTACGAGTCTTTACTTGTATAATTTCATACCAATTGCATCACATTTTCCAAGTAATAAGAATCCATTTTCTTTCTTTCTTTCTTTAGACTAACCTGACTAATTTCATTTCAAACCATTTATCATTCACTCATTTGATTCTTTGACACTTTCAAACAAACACGGTGTAATTCAAAATCTCAACCCAATTTGTAATATGCATATGACAACTTCTATATGCCCGGGTTTAATTTCTAACATGGATATGAGATTTCTAACCAATTTCAGCAATTTTACTTAAACTCCAACGATTTGCTTTCAAATTGATGTATATCAGAAAATTAGAAGATTCGGGGTTGTTGGTTGCAATAACTGATCACCATAACCACTCCAATCCAACTCCTGCATTTAGTGGTGTGTCACATCTCTATCTATCTTTCGGTCTCTATGTTTGTGTTTGTTTTTTAAGAGGTAAAATGGTTGCAGTCTACGAATCACATTTGCAAACATCTGCAAAAAAAAATTGGTAAAATGTCTGCAATCTGCAATAAAAAGACTGTTTGTTTTTTGAAGTTTGCAGACTACTAAAATTAACTAAATTGTTTACCAAATTATGTATTTTGTATATCTAACATTTTAATTTTTTTCAATTACTTTTTATAAAAAATTATCTATAACTTATATAGGGCATGTTGGGCGTGGAGCTTTTCGGAGCGTTTCAGAGCTTGTAACTTCTAGCGTTTAGGAAAAAGCCCCAATAAAAACAAAAAACTTCGTTCGGTGACACGAGCTTGAAGCTTTTATTTTAAACAAAACGCTATTATTTTAAAAGTTAGTTGAAGTAGCATTTAACAAAAAGCTATCACCAATTATACCATTAATTACTAGAATACCCTTAAAACTATAACCAATATTTATACAGATGCCCTTTTATGTAATTTTACATATTTTAAAAGCTTCCAGCTACTTTTGCCGAACAGTTATATACAAACTAAACATTACAACTTTCGGCTACTAGCTACCCGCTACCAGCTATCCGCTACTAGCTACTAGCTACCAGCTAGTTTTACCAAACACGCCAATAAAAAAAATTACTTTTTTTAAAGTTAGAAGAGGTTAGAAGATACAAAAAGACTTCAATCCATGTCTGCGAGAAAAAGAGGACGTACAGACGTTTTTAGGTGTACGGTATTCTAAAAAACAATCACTCTGCAAAGTAGGGATGACAATGGGACGGGTATTGGTGATCCCAGTCTCATATCCTATTATAAGATCGCATCTCAAACTCGGTTCCGTCCCGTCGGGTACCCGATTAGTAAATAACCATCGGGTTCGTGGTTATACCCACGGGTATTTGGTATCCCAATCTATGATAATAATAGGTTGAAATTTATCCGTTGATGCTTAATAAGAAAAAAGAAAGTGTCGATACATGATAACTAATAGAAGAATGAGATATCATCCTGGAGATGCATGCATAGTAAAGAGTTGATGAGTTGAAGGATGAGGCACGAAAATTGAAAAATTATATGTCACATACAATATACTATATAGAATTTTCGGTAAGTAATAATTATATAACGGTAGAAATGGTAAATAGTAATCACATAATAATTAACCGTATATAATATCAAAATATGGATTTGCAATCTCATACATAAATAATAAAATTATAAATATATACCAAAACCATCACATACCCTGATTTCATATGGTTCGGGGTCGGGTATATGAGATCGGGTAATCGGGGTCGAGTATATGGGATCGGGTAATCGGGCGAGTATGACCTCAATACCAAAACCATCTCATACCTGCGAAATTTTTCTAGAAAAATCTCATACCAAGTCTCATAACCATTTACCCGGTTCAAAACTCGTCCCAAAAGTTTCGGGTTTGGTTTTTCCAACCGGGTTCGGGCGTTTTTGCCATCCCTTTCATCCCTGCTGCGACGGCTAAGGTATGCGTGCCGTATGCAGACTGCAGACAAAAGAGGTCAAGAAGATCTGCAAACAAAAAACAAACACCCGTATGTTTCTTTGGTTTTTCTGTTGTTCAAACCGTACACCACACATCGATATGTGTGTGTGTATTCGTTCAATTCGATACAGACCAAAAAATGCATCCCCCTGATTTCGTTTCCCGATTTCTTTTGCTGCTACTCGACAAGAACAAAGAAACATGATGCTCCTCTTTCCACATTTGCCGCAACACTTGACCCATGTTTACAACCAAGTACCCTATCTTTTATTCCTTTCAAAAACGCTTAAGAATAATCAAAGTTCAACATTTTCCATTATTTCTTGTTTTTATTTAACATTAACGAGTGGGTCCCCGTGCTCCGCACGGGTTCCTTTTCTTCTCTTATAAATTTGAGCGAGTGTTTAAGGTGAAAACGTTTGGGGCCGATCGGTTTAAGTCCTTCGGTTGTTGTTTTCCTCTCGATCGTATTCTTTTGGGGTTTTCGTTCTTGGGGTTTTTTTTTTCTTCCACGTTTCGTTATTGGGGTTCTCAAGCAATCCCAGAAGTGACGTCTCAGCCACATATTTGTACAAAAATGTAAGTATGTTGCTATTATAGGAAAAAAATAAAAGAGAAAGTATCTTGCCCATATAGATAGATATGGTTACCTATGTTGCTATTATTTGCAATTTGAGCAAATTAGAAACATACCAGATTTGCAAAGAAGTCATCATTAGTAGCTAATAGTTTAGAAGGCATGCTTGTCTTTGCACAGTTCACAAGAGAATCCTTTCCGAGTTTGTCAACCTTAAAGAAATGAAAGAACATAAGGATTAGTATCATCAAACCATTTTCATTGAAAGAATTTAATAAAGTTCAGAAGTGACATTGATGGTGGCTTTTATACACATTATATTGCACGCAAATCTAACAAACAACTTAAATGTACAACTTGCATCCACATAAACTGTTGCAACAGAGACCAAATATTCAATTTTTTTCATTAGCCATTCGTCAAAATAACAAATGAGGACAACATCATGTAATTGGTAAATTGCATAAACGTAGTGTTTGGAAAGAGTTTCTAGTATATTACCTTAATTTGCAGAAATCAAACCAAATTTTTAGTTCCATGAATCGAAATCATAATCCTTAAATTGACAAAAAAGATAAAAAAACACCAATTCACGAATCCCACCGATCCACACTCCTGCATCCCCAATCCATTGCAAAACGTAATGCAAAATCAAGTCAAAACTCTTTAATTCTTTAATTAGTGGAGCTAAAATTGTAGAACGTAGCGGTGGCATTTTTATCAAGTATTAGATGGAATACCTTTAGGGCACTCAGTGTTGTCTTCAAATAAAGCAGACGATGTCAATGCGCCGGTTTCTGCATCCTCTTTTAAAACCTACAACAACCAAAACAACAAAGATTCATTACTGGCCTCTCAAATTCATTAAAAACCCACCTCAAATGTCGCAACAATCCTCTCAACTGAACTCAGATAACAACAATCCTCAAATGTTTTGGATCGCTATCACCGTCATCGTCACAACCATCATCCTCGATTAATTCGCCAAGAACTAAACGAAAATGGGGCGAGATAGGAGAAATTAAGAGAGGGCGAGGATGGATACGTATCGTTGGGAGAAGGAAAACCTTCTGGTCGCTGCAGCAAAGAAGGAAGACGAACAGGAGAGGTGTCCTTCTTTCTTTGCCCGGTTGCAGCCGCTTGAATTTCGTCATCGCTTATGCGCGGGTCAGGGGAGATATTTTCACACTGAATACGTAACTGACTTTATCTAATCCAAAAATGAGATCATTTCCATATTAATTAAACTAAATTATAGAAACAGTCCCTGTTGTTGGCAAAATGTTGCAATTTCAATCCAAGTTTCTCTTTTGTTATAATTCCGTCCCTAAGTTTAGAGTTTGTTTCAGAAATCGTCCCTGGAGCTTACTAAACCATGTAAAATGACTAAATTACCCTAATCTAATGATGACACGTACCGGGTAATAATTTTCAGCAACTGTTCCTCTCAAAACATGGCAAGATTCAGAGATAGAATGAAACGGAAGGGTTCGACATAAATAAACAATTACAAAAATGACAAAAATACCCTTGGATTAATTACTCACCCCGGTATATATGGCGAAATGTCCATTTATTATCATGTAAATCTCGCACAATAAGCTCTTGATTCGGCGGTTGCATTGAAAAATCCTGAAATCAAAATATAACACGGTGAAAAATGGTTTTAATATTTTCTCAATAAGAAAATAAAAAAAAGAAAGAAAGAAAAAGTTACCAATTGTGGAAATAATTTTTTTGCTGCTCTTTGGGGTACAGAAAAGCCGCCATGTGTACTTGTATCACTTGGTGTCAAAGTCTTGTAGAAAAATTCACTCGGATGTCTACTTGGTTTGATTCCAAAATCTGCTATCGGAAGAACATCTTTTTCCTGATTTCACTATGTATTTATAAGCAAAATTATTAGCCTTAAGTTGCAATTTTGATGATTCGGTTTATTAAAGAAGAAGCTGAATGCAGGAAATAGCAATGTACTTTCGTTTATTAGTGGATTAAAGCATCATGGTTATGTTTCTTTCTATTATAGCTTTGTACTTTTGTTTTTTTTCTTATTAAGACATTGTACTTTGAAACGTCTACCCAATTATAGCATTATAATTTATGGTTTATCTTCTTTTTTCTTTTTAGAAAGTTTTGGATAAGATTGCTACAATTGGGTAGCTATTGTAAAGTAGAATGCTCTCATAGGAAAAAACGGAAGTAGGATGTTATAATAAATGAATAAATAGAGTAATTGACTTTTTGAAAGATTGTAGTTGACTTTTTGTTGCATACAAACCATCGATGTCAAACAAACACCATATCTTATATGAAAAGGTGCCAAGTATGATGGTATTTTACATTTCTACAGTTGTTCAAAATCACTTGTTTCTTACAATCTTGAAAACAATTAGTTTGGTTACCATAAATAGCAATGTATTTCTATTAAGTTGTTTGTTTTTGTATCCTACTTCCATTTCTTCCAATTACAACATTGAACTTTGAAAATTCTTCCAAATTGTAGCAATGAAATCGGAATAAAAAGCAATTTGCATTGCTATAATTGGGTAGACTTTTCAAAATACAATATACAAATAAGAAAAAAATTTGGAAGTACAATGCTAGAATTTTGAAGAGTTTTCAAAGTACAATGCCCTAATAAGAAAAAATTGGACTATTTCTTGCATTTTCCACTTTGATAATTTTTGTGGGGCTCACCAAGTTCACAGATCGAAGGCTCATTTGGGCATAGATCTATTTGTTGAAACTGCAACCTGGCAAAAAAGACAAATGGTAATTTTAGAATGTTTACATTGGAATATTCCATTCCGTTGGTCATATACTTGGATAAAACCGGCATTGGACCTCTTGAAACCATGATGTTACCTAAGCTGTCGTCTTCGACATATGATGGTGGTAGGGTGAAATTTGTGGGGTCAATTCTGGTATTAACAGATATTACGGCTGCTGCATTCTTTTCCATCTGTTAACAACACATCAAAGAATTTAGATTGGAGAAACAGCAACATATTAATTGAAGTAGGTTGCTAATTTTTTGTAAAAGTTGAACAGCTTTCATAACTACTCTAACAGTCATAATGCTTGCTGCATGACCCGCTAACTGTACTTTTACTATCGGTTCTTCTATTGATATGAACTTCATTGACGCACCTGATGCACCTACAAAATATGTTCGTATTTCTTCACAAACCTACCATAGATGCATACAGAGTTAAATGAAACTAAATATACTTCCATTACTTTGTGCAAATGATTATATAAAGTGTAGAAAACCTAGATCTGCTCTGGTTTACCCAGTTGTTATGATCTTACCTCATGAATGAATAAGCCTATAGGCTTCATGCATGAAATATAATATGGCTCTTTAGTTAATAGAAATATATACATAGTACCTTAATTACCAGATACAAAAGGTTGGTGCTTATCATGTGACCACTCACCATCAACAATAAATTTGTACTTTAAATTAATGTACAAAAAGCTATAAGTTAACTGATATAGGAAATGAAATTAATGTTGATAAAAGATAACAAACCTGATGGTAAGTGGTAACCATGTAGTAACCAGGCTGCAAGTCATCTAAAGCACAACAAAGGTTATTAGTGGGGGGTTATCAGAAACTATAAACCCAGCCCTTAAACTTAAACCAGACTTAGAATGGCTTAGAAATTTCATCGGCTCCACTTTATCTACTTGAAACTTCAACAGATGGTTTTTTTTTCATTTATTGATTCGAACTCATCTAGATGGAATAATCAAACAGTTAGGGTTAAGATAAACAAAACGGATAACAAAAAAAAACATAGATATAATTTTCATAAGAAAATTTGATATTAATGTGAATATCACCTTATGCATAAAGGATATGTACTTAAAAATTAAGATATTTAATTAGACATTATCCATAACCGATCACTTAAACTTCCTGCTTATCAAAACACTCGGTAATCACCACCCAGAAAGAAAATTCAAAACTATAAAAAACTAAACGGACTGAGAAATGGATAATGGGAAGCAGTAGGAGAAAGAGATAAATATGAAAAATGATAAAGTTTTAACCCATTAAAGAAAAGGAGAGAAAGAAATAACTTACTTCTGCGAAAATCACCATTATCAGCATCCTTCTGATGAAAGGAGAGAGAATATTAAAGCTCTTCGAGACCTGTAAAAAGCGTTCCATTCTAATTTTTCGTAGCTATTAAAATCCCAACCGATAAAGATGTTGATCTTGCCGAACATCCATAAGAAGCTCCAAAAAATCAATTTAGATTATAATCAGACAGAATCTAGGTGAAGAATGTTACCTCAAACTGAATCAACAAATCTCATACCTCCAGATTCCTTGCGCATACGGACGACCTGCTTTTTAGTTTATTAACATAAATGCCATAAAAACTATTACAGATTTATACAATCCAAACGAATATAAAAAGGATGTCGACTTTAAGTTTAAATCCACCGTTGGAGCTCTTGACGAACACCAAAATAATATGGTAACCAATAGTGTGCTTCCAAAGAGATGGAGTCACTAAAAAATTGAAGATGTACTAATATCAAAAACGGATTCTAACATATCGATTAAATGAAAAACCAAAAATCAATAAAGAGTAAAAATAACAGAATAACAAATGGAGAATGGAAGAAGGGGATGAGGAGGGAGTAATCGATGAGTTATCTGAAGTAGAATTAGAGGGGGTTTACGATGCCAACAAATTGAAAATCTCAGACTTGGAAGGACGAAAAAATAGAAAGAATACGATGGGGCTTCCTTCTAATCGTCGGAGACGCATCTTTAGGAAACCCGGTGGACTATCGAGTAAAATTACCCAGACTTGCCCTCCAAAGGAAGCAGATCCGAATGTAGAGTTTTATGATCAGGAGGTTTTTGCCGACCGAGAGAGTCAGATTATGAAGAGGTTTTTCGAACCGGTTTGTATACCACCATCGTCTCTCTTATTCTTCTTTCTCTCTCTAAAGATTTATTACCCACCGACAGATAAGAATGCCATTTGCTCCTTTCTTTACCCCCAAGGCTGTTTCTGTGTCTCTGTGAGGTGGATGTGAGGAGGGAGGAAGGGGTAGCAGTGGTGGCGGAGAAGGAGGAGTCGGAGAGGATCAATATGAAGCGGTGGGAGCTTTCGCATAACCCATTGATTTGGGGAGAATGGAGCGGAAGACACTGGAGGAGTGTGGAAGTCGCAAAATCCGTGGGAAGGACGATACAACCATGGAGTGAAGCGGTGAAGGCATAAATTTGAGAAACATCTAATATGGATCCAGATAGACCCGAAAAGCCAAAGATGGATCCGCGTGTAACAAACCCAAAAAAAAACGTACACAACGTACAAAAAAACACGGTAATTAATTAATAGATAAATTATTCAAAATATAACTCCTTTTGAATAAACGATCTATAATTTATACTTTTTTAATTAATTTCCATTCAAAGAATTTTTTGGGCTGTTATCTCCTATTTTTTGCCCAACAATATCTTTTAAAGACTCTATACTAAATCAAATAAATATTCGATATTTCCGATTATAAAGTTCCGGATGTTACATTTAACCTTTTTTTATTGTTTCATTCTCTTCAAAATGTGAATTGACAGAAATACCCTTCAATAAGAAGGGTAACCACGAACTTTTTGATTGACATTATTTGCATGTCTAACTAAACCAGATTCAATCAACCAAACATCATAAATATTTACAATATATTCAAACAACTCCGATCATATATTCCTAGTACAACCATCCAAGTTGCTAACAAACCGACATTATTATTCATAGATAATCACAAAACTTCTCAATATATGCAATTCAACTAAAACACATTACCGAATACAATAATACGAGCTTCCATGCGACACTGTAAAAGAAAACAAATTTATCACAAGACCTCACTTTATGGATTCTTACCTCCTTGAGCATGCAAAGGACAAAATTGTCAAATCATAAGAAAAATATAAGTTTAAAAAAGAAAAAAAGATTGATCTTACCAAGCATGTACGTCAATCATCGATATTGATTCTTTTATTTCCATGATAATTAGACGCAATAATCTACAATAATATAAAGTGTGAAATAATGTTCCTCATGAAGATAACACAAATACCATGAGCTAAGCTTTTTAGGGCTATCTTTTACGACAAGAATAAGGGCATTCACGTCTTTTGCACAGACAAGAGATCCCAAGCAAGACTCTCTCTCTCTCTCTCTCTCTCTCCCCCCTTTTTGGTGGGATAATAAAGTTGCAAATTTTTTCCATTAACATGAGTCTCAGTCCAAATACAACTTTTTTAGTTCTGTTCTGTCATGTGTAACAGTATTATGGAAAACAAAATAGCATATTAGGGAAAATACCTTAGTTTCTTCCATTGTAATAATGGCATTCGGAGAGCTATGTAGGAAGTAGTTTTTGACATGTTTATCCAATATGGTAAATTTCCCGTTTTGAGACACTTGGCGTATATTTAGATACTTTAAGTTGTGAAATGGTGAAGGTTGAGATGATAGTAGATCCGGATACAAGGACAACCCCTTTGCACAAATAAGATAAAATAAAGTATTTATATTAGATACGAGACAAATAAAATTTAAAACCAAGTTCAAAATTGCATAAAAAGGTTCATGTATTTGTCAAAATCTTGAGTCTCAAAACTAGACAAAAATTGCAACTTTTTTGTCCACCCGATTAGACAAACTTTCTAGAGCTACTTTTAATGATGTGTATGAGAAGGACATTTACGTCTTTTTTCACAACAAAAAATCAAAAGTGAGTCTTTGTCCCACCTCTTTTGGGTGGGACAAAATATTTCAATTTGTTCAATGCACGTCAAACGCAGTACAATCTGTTCTGTCATGTCGAGTCTTTCATAACAAATGGGGACTAACGGTTTTTCAAGTTTAGATCGGTAAATTAAAATAAAAAACATGTAAAAGGAGAATGATTTAAACAATATTCATCAGCATTACCTCAATGACATCCGAGTGAAGATTAAGAAATTTGGCATTATGGAAGTTTTTAAGCAACTTAACAAGCTGGGAAGCATCTTCTTTCTCAAAAACAGAAAACGGATTTGAAATAGGAAACCGAAGATCCACTTTCTCTAAAGACTGTAGTCCATTTGTAGACAGGCTTAAAGGGCACTCACCATTATAGACAAAAGATGAAAGCTTGGGTGCAGAGATGAAAAGCTTGAGAAGAAAACAGTTTTTTACGGTCAAATTCTCAAGTCTTGGAGCACATACCTTAAAAACCTTCACTTCCGCCATGTAACACTCTGTTAAATTCAAGTTCTTCAAATTTACACACTTGGAGAACAAGTCAAGATGCTCATAGTTTTCAGATCTTCCATCAGAAAGAACAATGTTGTTGAGATGTAAAGTGGTTAAATTCGGAAGATCCCAAGGGTACTGTGGTGCGATTGAATAATCTTCATCGATGTTCGTTAGGGTTAAGAATTTGAGAGATTGAGATTCGAAGATACAGATTGGGAGTTTTCGGTCTCTCTCGGAAGTGTAGATGGTTAGGTTACGGATATTGTGAGATACGACGTAGTTTAGAAGGACTTTGACCAAAATCTGGCTGAGTGTTCCGTCGAATGTGAAATTGAGTGAAGAAACGTCTGTTTGATCATCGCGGTGAGCTATGACATGTCGTGTGAACCTTATGAATTGACCTAATTGTTGGAATTCGGAAGTTGATAGTTTGATATGGCGAAGAGTGGTCCAGATATGCTTCCATTTTGAAGATAAGACGCATGTTTGAACGGCGTATTTCATGTCCATGAAAGAGAGAATATGGTGAATTAGATCAAGAGGCAAGCTGCTTAATCTGTCCATTTCAGCCTCAATTACAGCTTCATCGGACACAGAATCCATGAATTCTTTCTCCCAAACGGTGATCTGCATTGTTGTTGAACACACCAATAAGAATCATATAAAGCAGATGATTAAATATTAGCTTAATAACAAGTTAATGGCGTGTTCATATGTCCTACTTTCGAATGTATTGTCAATTTCCTTTGGTCAAATCAGAAACCCTAAATTACCTTCGTTTCGAACGTGATCGCTGCTTCAAATTAAACAGAAAAAGAGAGCCGAAATTGGCTTAATATAAGATCAAATCATTCACAAGTTGCTTTCGCAAATGCATGTAATCATTTCCAAAAAAGTTTAAATCCTGCTTATTCATAAAGTGAAAGATAGAGATAGAAACTGGAAGTGTGAAGTAGGACAGAAAAAGCAAAAAAGAAGATAAATGGGACAGAAGAAAAAACAGGGGAATATGCACAGACAAAAATGAAAAACCTGAATGTAAGTAGTAAATCAGTAATGGCAAGAAAGATTTGAAACAATAGAAACAAGAATACCTTCTGAAGGTGTGGCAATGGCGTCAAGGGTATCGACTGTGACTGATCATCAACAACAAGCAGGAGGACACTGCTTTTGTGGGTAAAAGAAAAAGAAAAAGTTGCCGCTGTTTTGACGAATCGTCACATCAAGAAAAAGTTGCCGCTGTTTTGACGAATTGCAAGCTTCTGCTACATGCTTGGTATTTAGATGATGGGACCGTTATTGGAGACTCCGATGAGGTGGCAAATGTGTTAAACATTATTCAGGAGGATGGTCCAGGGTTGGGTCTGGAGCTGAATATTAAGAAAACTGAAATTTTTTGGCCCTCTTGTGATGGTAGGAAACTACGTGACGGCTGTTTCCCAGCAGATATTGGTAGACCTTCTTTGGGAGTAAAGATCCTTGGGGGGGCTGTTAGCAGAGACGCTGGGTTCATTAGTGGGCTCTCCTTGAAGAGAGCTGTCAAGGCTGTTGATTTGATGGGACTTCTTCCCCAGCTTTGTGACCCGCAGAGTCAGCTCCTTCTGCTACGTTTTTGTATGGGCATTGCTAAACTTTTCTTTGGTTTAAGAACTTGCCAACCGGTGCACATGGAGGAGGCGGCTTTGTTTTTTGACAAAGGGTTGCGTGGTTCCATCGAAGACATTGTGGTTTGTGGTGGCCCTTTCTTTGGAGACTTCCAGTGGCGGTTGGTTTCCTTACCAATACGTTTTGGTGGTTTGGGTTTGTACTCGGCTAGTGAGGCTTCATCGTACGCTTTTGTAGCATCGAGGGCCCAATCTTGGGCCTTACAAGACCATATCTTGCGCCACAGTGGCATATGTGGTATGGACATTGATTATTATTCTGCTTTGGATCGTCTGCGTGGCGCAATTCCAGATTTTGACTGTAACGGTTTCACTAATAAGGACATCGCCCCCCCTAAATCCCAAAAAATTTTGGCGAATGCTCTCTTTAGTAAGATCGTCAAGGATATGGAAAACGACTTTCACATGACGATCAGGCAGAAAGCCGTATTGGAGTGTCTTCGAGCTCCTCATGCACAGGATTTCTTGCTAGCTATTCCCATTGACGGCCTCGGTCTACATATGTCCCCTGTGGAATATCGCGCTATTCTACGGTACCGCCTTATGATTCCTCTTTTTCCGAGCGACGAGATATGTCCGGTTTGTCGCAAAGCGTGCTTGGACTCTTTTGGGGATCATGCTGTTCATTGTAGGGAACTACCAGGTTTCAAATACCGTCATGATATGGTTAGGGATGTTCTTTTTGACGTCTGCCGACGTGCCGGGGTTTCGGTACGTAAAGAAGCTCCTGTTAACTTTCTGACTGACCCTTCAGACGGGAGATCTACTCTCAGGCCTGCTGACATTTTAATCTTCGGATGGATGGGAGGTAAACATGCATGTGTGGACCTTACTGGGGTTTCCCCTCTTGTAAACTTGAGGAATGGAGGTTTCACAGGGAGGCAGGCGGCTTTGAAAGCAGCTGCATGCAAAGTGGATAAACACGATAAGGCATGTCGTGAAAATCAACATGTGTTTATCCCTTTCGCTTTTGATACATTTGGTTTTCTCGCACCTGAAGCTGTGGAGCTACTCAACAGAGTTCAACGGGTTATGCAGAGTACCGTCATGTCCCTTAGATCTTTGGATTTTGTTTATAAGCGTATTAGCTTTGGCATTCAAAAAGGGCTAGCGGCGCAGCTTGTTGCCCGTTTGTCCAACGTCTCTATGTAATAGGTTTATTGTTGTAAGATGAATTTTTTTATATAAAAAAAAAATTGGTTGAATTTTTTCATAAAACTCAAAAATAAAAAATTAGTTATTATAATGAGAATTCTTTAAATATATTTTATATTGATTGTTTGTATGTATTATTAAATTATAATTGATTTAAAAAATATAATAGCTATATAATAATTGAAATTTTTTTATTATAAGAGTTTGATAATTAACAAATTTTATTGAAAAATATTTGAATTAAAAAAAAACTTTTAATATAGTTTTTTTATTTTTTTAAAAAGTCCTAAACTGAAAATTTCTTAAAAAACTTTTATTATATATATTCTTACTTATGTTTACTTTGGGTAAATGTCATAAAACCCTTATATTTGTCACAAATGTTCGGATTTACCCTTTAATATAATTTTTGTTCTTTAAAGCCTAGCATTTGGGTTAATTTGTGTATTTATGGCATTTAGGGTGGGGGGGAGTAGATCCCTCCCATCCCACTGAACCCACGTGCCACGTCAGCTTTTCTCTCTCCTCTCATTTCCATTTTCCCCATCTTTCACCAATCTTTCACCCATGGAACCAGTACCCACTGAACCCACTGAACCCACAATGCCACATCATATATTTGATATTTAAATGTTTTAATTAAATGAATAAATTAATTTTAACACTTAATTTAATATTAGAAATAATAATAAAATGCACAAAATTTAAAGAAAATTCAAATTACATTTAATTAAAAAACACACCGATACAAGAAAAAAAAAAGCCTAAATACGGAAATAAAAATCTTAAAAACGGAAATAAAAATCCTAAAGTTCCCACCCATACATTTCTGCAATTTCCTGTTTCTTCCCAAGAACCAATGCCAATTTTGATCCGGTCAAATGATCATGTGATTTAAGGAAGAATTTTAAATCTTTTTGTTCACGAGACCTTTTGAGCGCTTCGATCTCTTGCTCAAGGAGGGCCGATTTCCTCGTCAATTCTTCCTCCTGTTTCTCCAAAACAGCCATTTTCTTTGCACGAAGGGTTTCCTTCTTCTGCGCTTCTGCCTCGTTAATATTCGCCAGTGCGGATATCTTATCGACGATGATCTGATAACCATCTGGCATTGATGAAGATCCAGCTACATTTTTCCCTTTTCTTTGCCGGGAATGTGATGATGGTTGTGGGGAAGCTTCATCAAGATCGATTGGTTGAGGCGAAAAGTGTGCATCAGAAGGAGAGTTGGTGAATTGGTTGGAGCCGGATGTCTTACTTCGTTTGGCGGAATGATGTGGGGAATGCATCCCCATTTCTTTGACTGTTTCCCATTTGGCATGCTCTTTGAGTATTTTCCATGCCCCTGTATGTGAGAAACTGGACCGGTACAATTTCCGGTACTCTGAATGGGTGGCCTGTAAAACATCCGCATCCCCCCTCCCACTGGCACGCATGTTCATTTTATTGTTGTATATACAATTGAACTTATTTACCTTATTTAGCATATCTTTGTACTTGGAGTTGATTTGATGCTTGGTCCGATCGGTACCTGGAATTTGCGCCTGGAAATGTTCCAAAACATTCTGCCAGAAAGAGTCGGACCGTTGGGTGTTTCCCCGTTCTTGGTCCTCAGAACAACTAATGTATGCCTTCGCCAAGGCGATCTCCTCCCTCTCCTCCCAATTTCTGCGTTTTACTCGGTGGGTGTAATTCCTTTTACGCGTAGAGGGTTGTGTCTCTGGGACAACCTCCTCTGCGTCCTCCTGGTCATCTGCATGCTGCTCCTCCACTTGCTCGTCCTCTTGCTCGTCCTCTTGCGCGTCCTCTTGCTCCTCCACTTGCTCGTCCTCTTGCTCCTCCTCGTTATCCGAGGGTGGAATGGTTTCATCACTGGACTCCACTTGGTTACGGAAATGAGAAGTGTCCGGGACGTAGCATTGTTGGAATTGGTTGGGGTATTGTGGAAACTGAGTTTGATATTGTTGGAATTGGTTGGGGTATTGTGAAAAGTTTTGTTGGAATTGGTTGGGGTATTGTGTGTAACTGTAAATGTGTGGGGATGGGGTTGGGGGAACTTCACGGCTCCTGCTTTGTGAGGAACTGCGACGTTTGGATTTACCACGATTTGAATCCATTTTATAAAAAAAGAGTTTTTTATAAAATAGAGGGCAAAGGGTTTTTGAGAGAAAATGAGAGAAGAAAGAAGGGTGAAGGTGTGATTTGTGAAGGAGTGGAGATGTGGTATTTATAGGGATGAGGGGAATGTAATTTTTTAGGGATTAAAATTTTTTTTTTTATAAAAATGGATGGGATCATCGGGTTCACCATCATCCCTCACCCGCCACCATAGCCAAGCCCGCCGAAACCGAAGGGGAGGGGACAGCGGTACCGGAGGTACCGGCGGTACCGGCGGTACCGCCCCAACCTATCACCCATCTTTCCATTTACTCCGTCCACCCTTAGGAGGTAAACAACCGGTTACCCACATCACCCTAGTTGTGTATGTTTAAATGAACAAAAAACTACAATAAAGAATTTGACCAGCAAATTAGAGACTCGGTCTTCATGATACGCCATCAATATGAAACCATCTTCCCCACATTCATCTTCATTGTTACATATGAATTTTTTTAGGCCCATGAAATTCATTCTTTCTAAATCGAATCACAACCCCATGAAATCGAGGGTTTTTGTTGTTGGTGACGGTGGAGTTCAAACACACAGTGTGTGTGTGTGTTCAATCGCCTTGATTTCTTGATGTGGAGAAGAATGTACATACGATCAAGCTCTAGTTCAACCCTTCTTCTGAATCAAGCTCTCATTCGGCAAAGTAGAGGTATGTTCATCCTTTTCGTATTTTTTGGTGCAGGTTCTTTCCCAAGGCATGTTCATCATTTTCGTATTCCTTTCATTCACCTAGGTCAAATAAGAATCGACCTCTACCAAACCCGAATCGCACTATCACCGCCTCTCTTCATAACCCTAGCTCGTCGATTGTTGCAACCCTCTTCATCACGACTTCCCTGCTCGTCGATCGATCTTCCTTGCTCGTAAATCGATCCCCTTTCTTGTTGATCGGTACAGCTCTATTCATCCTTACTTCACCTTCACCCCGCTTGACAAATTCAGCATCAAGCCTACAAGGTCACGATTTCAACATTGAACTAACCATCATTTTCTTCTAGTTCTTATGAAATTGGAGATTTTGAACAGTTAGTTTGATGTTAATTTTTCAGTTTGCCATTTATCCGATCATCTTGGTGACACTTGATGATGGAAAGGGCTTCAGGGATATCAGCTGCAAGGGTGTTATCTTGTATGTTGATGAATGTGGGGAAGAGGGTAACCTGCTAGTAATATATTGACCTGCTAAATGCCATAAATACACAAATTAACCTAATGCTAGGCTTTAATGAACAAAAATTACATTAAATGGTAAATCCAAACATTTGTGACAAATGTAAGGGTTTTTATGACATTTACACTGTTTACTTTATACATTTTCATACTATAGGGATGATAGAACGGTAGATATGATGATATATAATTAATTAATTTTAAAATCGACACAAATGATTAATGTTAATTATGAATAGAGTATGTCTAGTAGTATTACACGAAATCCGTCCCTCTTAACATTAATAATTTGCTCATAGTTTTACTATAAAAAAAGCATCTTGCCATTGATTCGTTTTCTTATTTGTCTATGTCTAATTTATTTATTTGATCAATTATAACTAATTACACACTAAGTTCAAAAAACTCTACCCCAAACAGTTATACATCTCCAGCATTTTGGATTTATTGTTACAATAAGTATTTATTTTATTCATTTTTTTCCTGTTTTTTTACGTGTATTTGTATAATGAGCTATATTCTTTATGTTCTTATTTTATTATGAAAGCAGATTCATTAACTCGGTTATAAGCTTACATTCTATAACATTAACTTTTCCCTTTCTATATTATTTTTTCTATCTTTTGGAAGGAAATATTATTCACATCCCATAAAGATATTTTGGGTTTATTATTATAACAATTATTCTTTTCTTTGAAGCCTTCACTTTCTTTACCTAGAATAATCTATCCACACTATTACCTTGAACTTTTTACCGAGTCACAGTAGTTAAGTAACAATGTTTTAAATTTTATTTACCAGCTAATTATAGTTTTTTGAGTAAATTACAGTTTTGATCTCTATGGTTTGTCAAACCTTTTAGATTGGTCTCAACTATTAGAAAATCATGTTGGGGTCCCTAAGGTTTGTGAAACGCTACAAATCGGTCCTGAACAAGTAAAAAGACTAAAATACCATTTTTTATTTCTTTTTGCTTTTTTTTTTTAAATTAACTAATTATTTTATTAATAAAAAATGCATCCAACCCCCCTCGCCTCCCCTTCCCCCCCTCCCCCTCTCTCTCTCTCTCTCTCTCTCTCTCTCTCTCTCTCTCTCTCTTTCTCTCTCTCTCAATTACACTTGTTTTCCTTCTATCTTGCTTCTGTTATTAGAAACCACGCTCCAAAAAATACGATGCCCTACTACGGCCGACATGAATTCAAGAAGGAAAAACGATTGAAGAAACTTCTGTAGTTAACGAGAAAGGGTTGTCGACTAATGCTCCCTCGGAGCTTGTATATGTTAACGATCATGGAGGACAGCTACGGTACCACCAGTTTTGGTTTTGATCTGGGTTTGAATCGTAACGAGGATGAGGCGGTGCTTGCGACTTGATCTGTGAGAAAAGAAACCCTGGTGTGGATTGCAGTGGGTTCGTCGGAGTTTGGCCGGTCGTCTTCTCCATTTTCTTCCTAAGGGATGGAGTGATTGCAGTGGACTCACTCACACATTACACACACTACTCGCTACTTTCCAAATTTGATTCCGCACCATTAATTTCAAATCAAAGCTATAAATCGTTGATCAAATGCATCAAAGAAAACCCATTCATCAACCCATTTCAACATCACGAGTCGTTATCTATATAAAAAGCAAACACTAAATTGCGGGAAAGAAATCGTAATCTGAAAGGAATTTGCCGATATATAGGAACGTTAATCCAATAAAATCAAATCAGTGAAACACAATGCGTCTCTAAACCCATAACCCAAAAATCCGGTATGTTCTTCACTGTTATTATTTTGCACAATGGTGTCTCCACCGACAGATTGAAACCCAGGTAATTCCTTCATCAAAGTCTTGACAAAATTCGCGGAATTTGGTTTAAACGTAATGGGTCATTGCTGGCATAGAGAAAAGCAAAGAAAAGAGGCATCGAGGTGATGTGCAGGTTTTGATGAGAGAGAGAGAGAGAGACCTAGAGGGTGGGGGTGGGGGTTGGTTGTATTTTCTTTTTTTATTAAATAAAATAAATAATAAATTTAAAGAAAAAGAATAAAAGAAAAAATAAATTAAAAATGGTATTCTAGTTTTTTTACATAACACAGGGACCCATTTGTAGCGTTTCACAGACCTTAGGGACTTCCAACATGATTTTTCAATAGTTAAGACCAATCTAAAAGGTTTGACAAACCACAGGGACCAAAACTGTAATTTACTCTAGTTTTTATTTTGAAATAAATAAGAAATGATTATTCGCCTAAACATTTTCTTCAAGTGATCCTTCCCCACGCGTTTTCTTCTGTGTCGTCTCCTCACATGTTGTTCGTGTTGGGAATTAATGTTCAAAGTGGTGGTGCTCAAAACACATAAAATCACAAATAATTTACAGCAGAAGTTAAAACTTGAATAAAAAAATAAAAGAATTTTATTCCCACCAAGGATCTTTGAATATATATGCATTTAAAATACAACATTTTTAGTCCTTTGATCCAATCTCAAAAATTGGATGTTGTTGAAGTTGGCAACAAGGTCAAAAGCAGACCCGACCTGGGCGATGGCTTAGGGCCTCCAAACCCCTACGGCCCATATTCTTTGTTACGTAACCAGCGACTAGTAGGAAGCAGGATATCAGATTTGCGATTTTTGGAATTTCAATTACACAGCAACAATTCTTCAGTGATTGTTGAGGAAAGTAGCGATTCTTATGGACTCCAAATCTCCACTCGCATCTTTGACCATGCCCAACCCCGACATTGATGCACCCAATGGTAACAAGATTAAAAGGTAAGTCCGGTTGATTTGCGATTTCTGATTTGATTTTGAAAAAACCGTGAAATACTAAATTTGTGAATAAATATTTGTTCTTCAAAGTCGAGCTTTATCTCAATTCTTGTCTCTCAGTCTTAGAATTTCGATTTCAGACTTTTTCTATTGAAATTCGTCAATCGCTTGATATGAATTCATAATCTAATTTCTGAAATTTTTGTTTCCTAAACACTTGAAGAGGGAACGAGGGATTACCGGATTTAGGGTCTGGGATTGCCGGATTGGGGAACTCCGAACAAGTGGGTCGTGAAGGTGAAGTCGTGATTATGAAGGGCTGTTGAACGGTTTCCAATTTTTGAATTTGTAAGTCAACTTCAGGTTTCTCGTTTCTAAAATCTGATTCTACAAGTCTTGTTATGTAATTTAATTTTTTGAAATCTGGTTATAGTTTAGCCGTGAAGGGCTGTTTAAGCGATTCCTATTTCTGAAATTGTAAGTCAGCTTCCTGATTTTTTTTTCTGAAATTGGATTCCATAACTGTAATTTTGTAATCTAGTTTTCAGAATTGATATTGATATCTGAAATTGGTTCATACTTTTGTTTCTGAAATCTGGTTCATAGTCTAAAGTGGAATTGGCTTCATGATTTTTGTTCCATATTTTTCGGAGGTACCGTCCTCCTTTACCAATTTTTTTTTTGTTATTGTAAAATGCCTCATTTTTTATTTTGTCCCGAGCCCCAAATCCGCTTGGTACGGCCATGGTCAAAATATGACATTATCTATGTGTATCCATTCACAAGTTGTGTGACACCTTTTTATGCTAGTATTTCCTTGTGTTCTTACTATCTCCTAAAAGAGATAAGTAAAGGAACAAGTCAACAACCAAAATAGTTGTGAGAGAGTATTCGAATCCCTTGTGAGATTCTCGGCAAAGAGGAAGGAAGGAGGAAAATGGTTTTTCCAAAAAGACCAACACTTTTCTTTTAGAGATAACCTCCTTTTATACCAATCATGAACTTAATACATTAAGTCAAGATATCAACATGCAGTGGCTAAAAGTAGAGTCGAAATGCATGACATGAGAACTCTCATTTTGTCTTTTTTCCTTTTGGCTAGAACTTTAAATATTATTACTTTTATATTCTATAAAACCAACTTTTATATAATATGAACTTTTATTCTTTAATCAAATAGGTTTCTAACGTTAATATATAGGGAAATCTCCAATAAAGTCCCAATATTTTGGTTCAGTTTATGAAAAAGTCCCAAATTAATTTTTATTTACAAAAAAGGTCGGAAAACCGGCTAATGTATTCAAATTAGCCCATTTTAACCTTTTCAGCAGGTTACATTGCCACATGGAAAGTCTACATATTTTATCTTCAATAAAGTTCCAATATTTTGGCCTAGTTTACGGAAAAGTCCCAATATGTTTTATTTTCAATAAAGTCATAATATTTTGGCCCAGTTTATGGAAAGGTCCCAACATTTTAGCTCAGTTTTACTTGGAAAATATTACGTATTTTTACATGTATTTACGTTTTTAATAACATATTTATATGTTTAAAAATGTATTTTTACGTATTTATAAAAAATACTGAAAAACAACGTATTTAATAACGTAAAAAACTTAAAAAAATACGTCTTCAATAACGCATTTATACGTCTTTAATAATATATTTAATAACGTAAAAATAATTAAGAAATACGTCAAAAATACATAAAAAGTAAAAACGATGTATAAATACCTTTTATAAATGTATAAATACGCAAAAATTACATTTTATTCATGTATTTATAAAGACGGATATGGATTTCGGTAAGTTTGCTTATAGGGATTAGACACACAGGAAAATGACCCAACAAAATTGAATTGTACGGAACTAGATGATTAATATTTGTTGTTTAATTTAGGTTCTGATAGCAATGATTTCGCGGTTTCAAGAATGATATCCAATATTAGTTGCTATAAATTTCGTTAAGATTTCATATTGTTAGGTAATTATGAAGTTATTGTGTTACTTATTTTTACGTATTTTTAAGTATTTTTACGTATTTTAAATAAATACATGTATAAATATGTAAAAGTACGTTTTCAGACGTATAAATACGTTATTAAAGATGTAAATATATGTAAAAATACGTAATTTTTCCAAGTAAATTGAGTCAAAATTTTCGGATTTTTCAGTAAATTGGGCCAAAATGTTAGGACTTTATCGAAGATAAAACATGTTGGGACTTTTCTGTAAACTGTTCCAAAATATTAGGACCTTATTGAAGATAAAACA